>JAUTDX010005059.1:12500-290000 GCA_030844895.1 Ambrosia x helenae | reverse complement strand
GGGGGGGGGGGGGGGGGGGGGGGGGGGGGGGGGGGGGGGGGGGGGGGGGGGGGGGGGGGGGGGGGGGGGGGGGGGGGGGGGGGGGGGGGGGGGGGGGGGGGGGGGGGGGGGGGGGGGGGGGGGGGGGGGGGGGGGGGGGGGAGGGGGGGGGGGGGGGGGGGGGGGGGGGGGGGGGGGGGGGGGGGGGGGGGGGGGGGGGGGGGGGGGGGGGGGGGGGGGGGGGGGGGGGGGGGGGGGGGGGGGGGGGGGGGGGGGGGGGGGGGGGGGGGGGGGGGGGGGGGGGGGGGGGGGGGGGGGGGGGGGGGGGGGGGGGGGGGGGGGGGGGGGGGGGGGGGGGGGGGGGGGGGGGGGGGGGGGGGGGGGGGGGGGGGGGGGGGGGGGGGGGGGGGGGGGGGGGGGGGGGGGGGGGGGGGGGGGGGGGGGGGGGGGGGGGGGGGGGGGGGGGGGGGGGGGGGGGGGGGGGGGGGGGGGGGGGGGGGGGGGGGGGGGGGGGGGGGGGGGGGGGGGGGGGGGGGGGGGGGGGGGGGGGGGGGGGGGGGGGGGGGGGGGGGGGGGGGGGGGGGGGGGGGGGGGGGGGGGGGGAGGGGGGGGGGGGGGGGGGGGGGGGGGGGGGGGGGGGGGGGGGGGGGGGGGGGGGGGGGGGGGGGGGGGGGGGGGGGGGGGGGGGGGGGGGGGGGGGGGGGGGGGGGGGGGGGGGGGGGGGGGGGGGGGGGGGGGGGGGGGGGGGGGGGGGGGGGGGGGGGGGGGGGGGGGGGGGGGGGGGGGGGGGGGGGGGGGGGGGGGGGGGGGGGGGGGGGGGGGGGGGGGGGGGGGGGGGGGGGGGGGGGGGGGGGGGGGGGGGGGGGGGGGGGGGGGGGGGGGGGGGGGGGGGGGGGGGGGGGGGGGGGGGGGGGGGGGGGGGGGGGGGGGGGGGGGGGGGGGGGGGGGGGGGGGGGGGGGGGGGGGGGGGGGGGGGGGGGGGGGGGGGGGGGGGGGGGGGGGGGGGGGGGGGGGGGGGGGGGGGGGGGGGGGGGGGGGGGGGGGGGGGGGGGGGGGGGGGGGGGGGGGGGGGGGGGGGGGGGGGGGGGGGGGGGGGGGGGGGGGGGGGGGGGGGGGGGGGGGGGGGGGGGGGGGGGGGGGGGGGGGGGGGGGGGGGGGGGGGGGGGGGGGGGGGGGGGGGGGGGGGGGGGGGGGGGGGGGGGGGGGGGGGGGGGGGGGGGGGGGGGGGGGGGGGGGGGGGGGGGGGGGGGGGGGGGGGGGGGGGGGGGGGGGAGGGGGGGGGGGGGGGGGGGGGGGGGGGGGGGGGGGGGGGGGGGGGGGGGGGGGGGGGGGGGGGGGGGGGGGGGGGGGGGGGGGGGGGGGGGGGGGGGGGGGGGGGGGGGGGGGGGGGGGGGGGGGGGGGGGGGGGGGGGGGGGGGGGGGGGGGGGGGGGGGGGGGGGGGGGGGGGGGGGGGGGGGGGGGGGGGGGGGGGGGGGGGGGGGGGGGGGGGGGGGGGGGGGGGGGGGGGGGGGGGGGGGGGGGGGGGGGGGGGGGGGGGGGGGGGGGGGGGGGGGGGGGGGGGGGGGGGGGGGGGGGGGGGGGGGGGGGGGGGGGGGGGGGGGGGGGGGGGGGGGGGGGGGGGGGGGGGGGGGGGGGGGGGGGGGGGGGGGGGGGGGGGGGGGGGGGGGGGGGGGGGGGGGGGGGGGGGGGGGGGGGGTGGGGGGGGGGGGGGGGGGGGGGGGGGGGGGGGGGGGGGGGGGGGGGGGGGGGGGGGGGGGGGGGGGGGGGGGGGGGGGGGGGGGGGGGGGGGGGGGGGGGGGGGGGGGGGGGGGGGGGGGGGGGGGGGGGGGGGGGGGGGGGGGGGGGGGGGGGGGGGGGGGGGGGGGGGGGGGGGGGGGGGGGGGGGGGGGGGGGGGGGGGGGGGGGGGGGGGGGGGGGGGGGGGGGGGGGGGGGGGGGGGGGGGGGGGGGGGGGGGGGGGGGGGGGGGGGGGGGGGGGGGGGGGGGGGGGGGGGGGGGGGGGGGGGGGGGGGGGGGGGGGGGGGGGGGGGGGGGGGGGGGGGGGGGGGGGGGGGGGGGGGGGGGGGGGGGGGGGGGGGGGGGGGGGGGGGGGGGGGGGGGGGGGGGGGGGGGGGGGGGGGGGGGGGGGGGGGGGGGGGGGGGGGGGGGGGGGGGGGGGGGGGGGGGGGGGGGGGGGGGGGGGGGGGGGGGGGGGGGGGGGGGGGGGGGGGGGGGGGGGGGGGGGGGGGGGGGGGGGGGGGGGGGGGGGGGGGGGGGGGGGGGGGGGGGGGGGGGGGGGGGGGGGGGGGGGGGGGGGGGGGGGGGGGGGGGGGGGGGGGGGGGGGGGGGGGGGGGGGGGGGTGGGGGGGGGGGGGGGGGGGGGGGGGGGGGGGGGGGGGGGGGGGGGGGGGGGGGGGGGGGGGGGGGGGGGGGGGGGGGGGGGGGGGGGGGGGGGGGGGGGGGGGGGGGGGGGGGGGGGGGGGGGGGGGGGGGGGGGGGGGGGGGGGGGGGGGGGGGGGGGGGGGGGGGGGGGGGGGGGGGGGGGGGGGGGGGGGGGGGGGGGGGGGGGGGGGGGGGGGGGGGGGGGGGGGGGGGGGGGGGGGGGGGGGGGGGGGGGGGGGGGGGGGGGGGGGGGGGGGGGGGGGGGGGGGGGGGGGGGGGGGGGGGGGGGGGGGGGGGGGGGGGGGGGGGGGGGGGGGGGGGGGGGGGGGGGGGGGGGGGGGGGGGGGGGGGGGGGGGGGGGGGGGGGGGGGGGGGGGGGGGGGGGGGGGGGGGGGGGGGGGGGGGGGGGGGGGGGGGGGGGGGGGGGGGGGGGGGGGGGGGGGGGGGGGGGGGGGGGGGGGGGGGGGGGGGGGGGGGGGGGGGGGGGGGGGGGGGGGGGGGGGGGGGGGGGGGGGGGGGGGGGGGGGGGGGGGGGGGGGGGGGGGGGGGGGGGGGGGGGGGGGGGGGGGGGGGGGGGGGGGGGGGGGGGGGGGGGGGGGGGGGGGGGGGGGGGGGGGGGGGGGGGGGGGGGGGGGGGGGGGGGGGGGGGGGGGGGGGGGGGGGGGGGGGGGGGGGGGGGGGGGGGGGGGGGGGGGGGGGGGGGGGGGGGGGGGGGGGGGGGGGGGGGGGGGGGGGGGGGGGGGGGGGGGGGGGGGGGGGGGGGGGGGGGGGGGGGGGGGGGGGGGGGGGGGGGGGGGGGGGGGGGGGGGGGGGGGGGGGGGGGGGGGGGGGGGGGGGGGGGGGGGGGGGGGGGGGGGGGGGGGGGGGGGGGGGGGGGGGGGGGGGGGGGGGGGGGGGGGGGTGGGGGGGGGGGGGGGGGGGGGGGGGGGGGGGGGGGGGGGGGGGGGGGGGGGGGGGGGGGGGGGGGGGGGGGGGGGGGGGGGGGGGGGGGGGGGGGGGGGGGGGGGGGGGGGGGGGGGGGGGGGGGGGGGGGGGGGGGGGGGGGGGGGGGGGGGGGGGGGGGGGGGGGGGGGGGGGGGGGGGGGGGGGGGGGGGGGGGGGGGGGGGGGGGGGGGGGGGGGGGTGGGGGGGGGGGGGGGGGGGGGGGGGGGGGGGGGGGGGGGGGAGGGGGGGGGGGGGGGGGGGGGGGGGGGGGGGGGGGGGGGGGTGGGGGGGGGGGGGGGGGGGGGGGGGGGGGGGGGGGGGGGGGGGGGGGGGGGGGGGGGGGGGGGGGGGGGGGGGGGGGGGGGGGGGGGGGGGGGGGGGGGGGGGGGGGGGGGGGGGGGGGGGGGGGGGGGGGGGGGGGGGGGGGGGGGGGGGGGGGGGGGGGGGGGGGGGGGGGGTGGGGGGGGGGGGGGGGGGGGGGGGGGGGGGGGGGGGGGGGGGGGGGGGGGGGGGGGGGGGGGGGGGGGGGGGGGGGGGGGGGGGGGGGGGGGGGGGGGGGGGGGGGGGGGGGGGGGGGGGGGGGGGGGGGGGGGGGGGGGGGGGGGGGGGGGGGGGGGGGGGGGGGGGGGGGGGGGGGGGGGGGGGGGGGGGGGGGGGGGGGGGGGGGGGGGGGGGGGGGGGGGGGGGGGGGGGGGGGGGGGGGGGGGGGGGGGGGGGGGGGGGGGGGGGGGGGGGGGGGGGGGGGGGGGGGGGGGGGGGGGGGGGGGGGGGGGGGGGGGGGGGGGGGGGGGGGGGGGGGGGGGGGGGGGGGGGGGGGGGGGGGGGGGGGGGGGGGGGGGGGGGGGGGGGGGGGGGGGGGGGGGGGGGGGGGGGGGGGGGGGGGGGTGGGGGGGGGGGGGGGGGGGGGGGGGGGGGGGGGGGGGGGGGGGGGGGGGGGGGGGGGGGGGGGGGGTGGGGGGGGGGGGGGGGGGGGGGGGGGGGGGGGGGGGGGGGGGGGGGGGGGGGGGGGGGGGGGGGGGGGGGGGGGGGGGGGGGGGGGGGGGGGGGGGGGGGGGGGGGGGGGGGGGGGGGGGGGGGGGGGGGGGGGGGGGGGGGGGGGGGGGGGGGGGGGGGGGGGGGGGGGGGGGGGGGGGGGGGGGGGGGGGGGGGGGGGGGGGGGGGGGGGGGGGGGGGGGGGGGGGGGGGGGGGGGGGGGGGGGGGGGGGGGGGGGGGGGGGGTGGGGGGGGGGGGGGGGGGGGGGGGGGGGGGGGGGGGGGGGGGGGGGGGGGGGGGGGGGGGGGGGGGGGGGGGGGGGGGGGGGGGGGGGGGGGGGGGGTGGGGGGGGGGGGGGGGGGGGGGGGGGGGGGGGGGGGGGGGGGGGGGGGGGGGGGGGGGGGGGGGGGGGGGGGGGGGGGGGGGGGGGGGGGGGGGGGGGGGGGGGGGGGGGGGGGGGGGGGGGGGGGGGGGGGGGGGGGGGGGGGGGGGGGGGGGGGGGGGGGGGGGGGGGGGGGGGGGGGGGGGGGGGGGGGGGGGGGGGGGGGGGGGGGGGGGGGGGGGGGGGGGGGGGGGGGGGGGGGGGGGGGGGGGGGGGGGGGGGGGGGGGGGGGGGGGGGGGGGGGGGGGGGGGGGGGGGGGGGGGGGGGGGGGGGGGGGGGGGGGGGGGGGGGGGGGGGGGGGGGGGGGGGGGGGGGGGGGGGGGGGGGGGGGGGGGGGGGGGGGGGGGGGGGGGGGGGGGGGGGGGGGGGGGGGGGGGGGGGGGGGGGGGGGGGGGGGGGGGGGGGGGGGGGGGGGGGGGGGGGGGGGGGGGGGGGGGGGGGGGGGGGGGGGGGGGGGGGGGGGGGGGGGGGGGGGGGGGGGGGGGGGGGGGGGGGGGGGGGGGGGGGGGGGGGGGGGGGGGGGGGGGGGGGGGGGGGGGGGGGGGGGGGGGGGGGGGGGGGGGGGGGGGGGGGGGGGGGGGGGGTGGGGGGGGGGGGGGGGGGGGGGGGGGGGGGGGGGGGGGGGGGGGGGGGGGGGGGGGGGGGGGGGGGGGGGGGGGGGGGGGGGGGGGGGGGGGGGGGGGGGGGGGGGGGGGGGGGGGGGGGGGGGGGGGGGGGGGGGGGGGGGGGGGGGGGGGGGGGGGGGGGGGGGGGGGGGGGGGGGGGGGGGGGGGGGGGGGGGGGGGGGGGGGGGGGGGGGGGGGGGGGGGGGGGGGGGGGGGGGGGGGGGGGGGGGGGGGGGGGGGGGGGGGGGGGGGGGGGGGGGGGGGGGGGGGGGGGGGGGGGGGGGGGGGGGGGGGGGGGGGGGGGGGGGGGGGGGGGGGGGGGGGGGGGGGGGGGGGGGGGGGGGGGGGGGGGGGGGGGGGGGGGGGGGGGGGGGGGGGGGGGGGGGGGGGGGGGGGGGGGGGGGGGGGGGGGGGGGGGGGGGGGGGGGGGGGGGGGGGGGGGGGGGGGGGGGGGGGGGGGGGGGGGGGGGGGGGGGGGGGGGGGGGGGGGGGGGGGGGGGGGGGGGGGGGGGGGGGGGGGGGGGGGGGGGGGGGGGGGGGGGGGGGGGGGGGGGGGGGGGGGGGGGGGGGGGGGGGGGGGGGGGGGGGGGGGGGGGGGGGGGGGGGGGGGGGGGGGGGGGGGGGGGGGGGGGGGGGGGGGGGGGGGGGGGGGGGGGGGGGGGGGGGGGGGGGGGGGGGGGGGGGGGGGGGGGGGGGGGGGGGGGGGGGGGGGGGGGGGGGGGGGGGGGGGGGGGGGGGGGGGGGGGGGGGGGGGGGGGGGGGGGGGGGGGGGGGGGGGGGGGGGGGGGGGGGGGGGGGGGGGGGGGGGGGGGGGGGGGGGGGGGGGGGGGGGGGGGGGGGGGGGGGGGGGGGGGGGGGGGGGGGGGGGGGGGGGGGGGGGGGTGGGGGGGGGGGGGGGGGGGGGGGGGGGGGGGGGGGGGGGGGGGGGGGGGGGGGGGGGGGGGGGGGGGGGGGGGGGGGGGGGGGGGGGGGGGGGGGGGGGGGGGGGGGGGGGGGGGGGGGGGGGGGGGGGGGGGGGGGGGGGGGGGGGGGGGGGGGGGGGGGGGGGGGGGGGGGGGGGGGGGGGGGGGGGGGGGGGGGGGGGGGGGGGGGGGGGGGGGGGGGGGGGGGGGGGGGGGGGGGGGGGGGGGGGGGGGGGGGGGGGGGGGGGGGGGGGGGGGGGGGGGGGGGGGGGGGGGGGGGGGGGGGGGGGGGGGGGGGGGGGGGGGGGGGGGGGGGGGGGGGGGGGGGGGGGGGGGGGGGGGGGGGGGGGGGGGGGGGGGGGGGGGGGGGGGGGGGGGGGGGGGGGGGGGGGGGGGGGGGGGGGGGGGGGGGGGGGGGGGGGGGGGGGGGGGGGGGGGGGGGGGGGGGGGGGGGGGGGGGGGGGGGGGGGGGGGGGGGGGGGGGGGGGGGGGGGGGGGGGGGGGGGGGGGGGGGGGGGGGGGGGGGGGGGGGGGGGGGGGGGGGGGGGGGGGGGGGGGGGGGGGGGGGGGGGGGGGGGGGGGGGGGGGGGGGGGGGGGGGGGGGGGGGGGGGGGGGGGGGGGGGGGGGGGGGGGGGGGGGGGGGGGGGGGGGGGGGGGGGGGGGGGGGGGGGGGGGGGGGGGGGGGGGGGGGGGGGGGGGGGGGGGGGGGGGGGGGGGGGGGGGGGGGGGGGGGGGGGGGGGGGGGGGGGGGGGGGGGGGGGGGGGGGGGGGGGGGGGGGGGGGGGGGGGGGGGGGGGGGGGGGGGGGGGGGGGGGGGGGGGGGGGGGGGGGGGGGGGGGGGGGGGGGGGGGGGGGGTGGGGGGGGGGGGGGGGGGGGGGGGGGGGGGGGGGGGGGGGGGGGGGGGGGGGGGGGGGGGGGGGGGGGGGGGGGGGGGGGGGGGGGGGGGGGGGGGGGGGGGGGGGGGGGGGGGGGGGGGGGGGGGGGGGGGGGGGGGGGGGGGGGGGGGGGGGGGGGGGGGGGGGGGGGGGGGGGGGGGGGGGGGGGGGGGGGGGGGGGGGGGGGGGGGGGGGGGGGGGGGGGGGGGGGGGGGGGGGGGGGGGGGGGGGGGGGGGGGGGGGGGGGGGGGGGGGGGGGGGGGGGGGGGGGGGGGGTGGGGGGGGGGGGGGGGGGGGGGGGGGGGGGGGGGGGGGGGGGGGGGGGGGGGGGGGGGGGGGGGGGGGGGGGGGGGGGGGGGGGGGGGGGGGGGGGGGGGGGGGGGGGGGGGGGGGGGGGGGGGGGGGGGGGGGGGGGGGGGGGGGGGGGGGGGGGGGGGGGGGGGGGGGGGGGGGGGGGGGGGGGGGGGGGGGGGGGGGGGGGGGGGGGGGGGGGGGGGGGGGGGGGGGGGGGGGGGGGGGGGGGGGGGGGGGGGGGGGGGGGGGGGGGGGGGGGGGGGGGGGGGGGGGGGGGGGGGGGGGGGGGGGGGGGGGGGGGGGGGGGGGGGGGGGGGGGGGGGGGGGGGGGGGGGGGGGGGGGGGGGGGGGGGGGGGGGGGGGGGGGGGGGGGGGGGGGGGGGGGGGGGGGGGGGGGGGGGGGGGGGGGGGGGGGGGGGGGGGGGGGGGGGGGGGGGGGGGGGGGGGGGGGGGGGGGGGGGGGGGGGGGGGGGGGGGGGGGGGGGGGGGGGGGGGGGGGGGGGGGGGGGGGGGGGGGGGGGGGGGGGGGGGGGGGGGGGGGGGGGGGGGGGGGGGGGGGGGGGGGGGGGGGGGGGGGGGGGGGGGGGGGGGGGGGGGGGGGGGGGGGGGGGGGGGGGGGGGGGGGGGGGGGGGGGGGGGGGGGGGGGGGGGGGGGGGGGGGGGGGGGGGGGGGGGGGGGGGGGGGGGGGGGGGGGGGGGGGGGGGGGGGGGGGGGGGGGGGGGGGGGGGGGGGGGGGGGGGGGGGGGGGGGGGGGGGGGGGGGGGGGGGGGGGGGGGGGGGGGGGGGGGGGGGGGGGGGGGGGGGGGGGGGGGGGGGGGGGGGGGGGGGGGGGGGGGGGGGGGGGGGGGGGGGGGGGGGGGGGGGGGGGGGGGGGGGGGGGGGGGGGGGGGGGGGGGGGGGGGGGGGGGGGGGGGGGGGGGGGGGGGGGGGGGGGGGGGGGGGGGGGGGGGGGGGGGGGGGGGGGGGGGGGGGGGGGGGGGGGGGGGGGGGGGGGGGGGGGGGGGGGGGGGGGGGGGGGGGGGGGGGGGGGGGGGGGGGGGGGGGGGGGGGGGGGGGGGGGGGGGGGGGGGGGGGGGGGGGGGGGGGGGGGGGGGGGGGGGGGGGGGGGGGGGGGGGGGGGGGGGGGGGGGGGGGGGGGGGGGGGGGGGGGGGGGGGGGGGGGGGGGGGGGGGGGGGGGGGGGGGGGGGGGGGGGGGGGGGGGGGGGGGGGGGGGGGGGGGGGGGGGGGGGGGGGGGGGGGGGGGGGGGGGGGGGGGGGGGGGGGGGGGGGGGGGGGGGGGGGGGGGGGGGGGGGGGGGGGGGGGGGGGGGGGGGGGGGGGGGGGGGGGGGGGGGGGGGGGGGGGGGGGGGGGGGGGGGGGGGGGGGGGGGGGGGGGGGGGGGGGGGGGGGGGGGGGGGGGGGGGGGGGGGGGGGGGGGGGGGGGGGGGGGGGGGGGGGGGGGGGGGGGGGGGGGGGGGGGGGGGGGGGGGGGGGGGGGGGGGGGGGGGGGGGGGGGGGGGGGGGGGGGGGGGGGGGGGGGGGGGGGGGGGGGGGGGGGGGGGGGGGGGGGGGGGGGGGGGGGGGGGGGGGGGGGGGGGGGGGGGGGGGGGGGGGGGGGGGGGGGGGGGGGGGGGGGGGGGGGGGGGGGGGGGGGGGGGGGGGGGGGGGGGGGGGGGGGGGGGGGGGGGGGGGGGGGGGGGGGGGGGGGGGGGGGGGGGGGGGGGGGGGGGGGGGGGGGGGGGGGGGGGGGGGGGGGGGGGGGGGGGGGGGGGGGGGGGGGGGGGGGGGGGGGGGGGGGGGGGGGGGGGGGGGGGGGGGGGGGGGGGGGGGGGGGGGGGGGGGGGGGGTGGGGGGGGGGGGGGGGGGGGGGGGGGGGGGGGGGGGGGGGGGGGGGGGGGGGGGGGGGGGGGGGGGGGGGGGGGGGGGGGGGGGGGGGGGGGGGGGGGGGGGGGGGGGGGGGGGGGGGGGGGGGGGGGGGGGGGGGGGGGGGGGGGGGGGGGGGGGGGGGGGGGGGGGGGGGGGGGGGGGGGGGGGGGGGGGGGGGGGGGGGGGGGGGGGGGGGGGGGGGGGGGGGGGGGGGGGGGGGGGGGGGGGGGGGGGGGGGGGGGGGGGGGGGGGGGGGGGGGGGGGGGGGGGGGGGGGGGGGGGGGGGGGGGGGGGGGGGGGGGGGGGGGGGGGGGGGGGGGGGGGGGGGGGGGGGGGGGGGGGGGGGGGGGGGGGGGGGGGGGGGGGGGGGGGGGGGGGGGGGGGGGGGGGGGGGGGGGGGGGGGGGGGGGGGGGGGGGGGGGGGGGGGGGGGGGGGGGGGGGGGGGGGGGGGGGGGGGGGGGGGGGGGGGGGGGGGGGGGGGGGGGGGGGGGGGGGGGGGGGGGGGGGGGGGGGGGGGGGGGGGGGGGGGGGGGGGGGGGGGGGGGGGGGGGGGGGGGGGGGGGGGGGGGGGGGGGGGGGGGGGGGGGGGGGGGGGGGGGGGGGGGGGGGGGGGGGGGGGGGGGGGGGGGGGGGGGGGGGGGGGGGGGGGGGGGGGGGGGGGGGGGGGGGGGGGGGGGGGGGGGGGGGGGGGGGGGGGGGGGGGGGGGGGGGGGGGGGGGGGGGGGGGGGGGGGGGGGGGGGGGGGGGGGGGGGGGGGGGGGGGGGGGGTGGGGGGGGGGGGGGGGGGGGGGGGGGGGGGGGGGGGGGGGGGGGGGGGGGGGGGGGGGGGGGGGGGGGGGGGGGGGGGGGGGGGGGGGGGGGGGGGGGGGGGGGGGGGGGGGGGGGGGGGGGGGGGGGGGGGGGGGGGGGGGGGGGGGGGGGGGGGGGGGGGGGGGGGGGGGGGGGGGGGGGGGGGGGGGGGGGGGGGGGGGGGGGGGGGGGGGGGGGGGGGGGGGGGGGGGGGGGGGGGGGGGGGGGGGGGGGGGGGGGGGGGGGGGGGGGGGGGGGGGGGGGGGGGGGGGGGGGGGGGGGGGGGGG
The DNA here is from genome assembly GCA_030844895.1 of Ambrosia x helenae. Classification (NCBI taxonomy): domain Eukaryota; kingdom Viridiplantae; phylum Streptophyta; class Magnoliopsida; order Asterales; family Asteraceae; genus Ambrosia; species Ambrosia x helenae. The sequence continues at coordinate 279,777 of JAUTDX010005059.1, read as the reverse complement.
GGGGGGGGGGGGGGGGGGGGGGGGGGGGGGGGGGGGGGGGGGGGGGGGGGGGGGGGGGGGGGGGGGGGGGGGGGGGGGGGGGGGGGGGGGGGGGGGGGGGGGGGGGGGGGGGGGGGGGGGGGGGGGGGGGGGGGGGGGGGGGGGGGGGGGGGGGGGGGGGGGGGGGGGGGGGGGGGGGGGGGGGGGGGGGGGGGGGGGGGGGGGGGGGGGGGGGGGGGGGGGGGGGGGGGGGGGGGGGGGGGGGGGGGGGGGGGGGGGGGGGGGGGGGGGGGGGGGGGGGGGGGGGGGGGGGGGGGGGGGGGGGGGGGGGGGGGGGGGGGGGGGGGGGGGGGGGGGGGGGGGGGGGGGGGGGGGGGGGGGGGGGGGGGGGGGGGGGGGGGGGGGGGGGGGGGGGGGGGGGGGGGGGGGGGGGGGGGGGGGGGGGGGGGGGGGGGGGGGGGGGGGGGGGGGGGGGGGGGGGGGGGGGGGGGGGGGGGGGGGGGGGGGGGGGGGGGGGGGGGGGGGGGGGGGGGGGGGGGGGGGGGGGGGGGGGGGGGGGGGGGGGGGGGGGGGGGGGGGGGGGGGGGGGGGGGGGGGGGGGGGGGGGGGGGGGGGGGGGGGGGGGGGGGGGGGGGGGGGGGGGGGGGGGGGGGGGGGGGGGGGGGGGGGGGGGGGGGGGGGGGGGGGGGGGGGGGGGGGGGGGGGGGGGGGGGGGGGGGGGGGGGGGGGTGGGGGGGGGGGGGGGGGGGGGGGGGGGGGGGGGGGGGGGGGGGGGGGGGGGGGGGGGGGGGGGGGGGGGGGGGGGGGGGGGGGGGGGGGGGGGGGGGGGGGGGGGGGGGGGGGGGGGGGGGGGGGGGGGGGGGGGGGGGGGGGGGGGGGGGGGGGGGGGGGGGGGGGGGGGGGGGGGGGGGGGGGGGGGGGGGGGGGGGGGGGGGGGGGGGGGGGGGGGGGGGGGGGGGGGGGGGGGGGGGGGGGGGGGGGGGGGGGGGGGGGGGGGGGGGGGGGGGGGGGGGGGGGGGGGGGGGGGGGGGGGGGGGGGGGGGGGGGGGGGGGGGGGGGGGGGGGGGGGGGGGGGGGGGGGGGGGGGGGGGGGGGGGGGGGGGGGGGGGGGGGGGGGGGGGGGGGGGGGGGGGGGGGGGGGGGGGGGGGGGGGGGGGGGGGGGGGGGGGGGGGGGGGGGGGGGGGGGGGGGGGGGGGGGGGGGGGGGGGGGGGGGGGGGGGGGGGGGGGGGGGGGGGGGGGGGGGGGGGGGGGGGGGGGGGGGGGGGGGGGGGGGGGGGGGGGGGGGGGGGGGGGGGGGGGGGGGGGGGGGGGGGGGGGGGGGGGGGGGGGGGGGGGGGGGGGGGGGGGGGGGGGGGGGGGGGGGGGGGGGGGGGGGGGGGGGGGGGGGGGGGGGGGGGGGGGGGGGGGGGGGGGGGGGGGGGGGGGGGGGGGGGGGGGGGGGGGGGGGGGGGGGGGGGGGGGGGGGGGGGGGGGGGGGGGGGGGGGGGGGGGGGGGGGGGGGGGGGGGGGGGGGGGGGGGGGGGGGGGGGGGGGGGGGGGGGGGGGGGGGGGGGGGGGGGGGGGGGGGGGGGGGGGGGGGGGGGGGGGGGGGGGGGGGGGGGGGGGGGGGGGGGGGGGGGGGGGGGGGGGGGGGGGGGGGGGGGGGGGGGGGGGGGGGGGGGGGGGGGGGGGGGGGGGGGGGGGGGGGGGGGGGGGGGGGGGGGGGGGGGGGGGGGGGGGGGGGGGGGGGGGGGGGGGGGGGGGGGGGGGGGGGGTGGGGGGGGGGGGGGGGGGGGGGGGGGGGGGGGGGGGGGGGGGGGGGGGGGGGGGGGGGGGGGGGGGGGGGGGGGGGGGGGGGGGGGGGGGGGGGGGGGGGGGGGGGGGGGGGGGGGGGGGGGGGGGGGGGGGGGGGTGGGGGGGGGGGGGGGGGGGGGGGGGGGGGGGGGGGGGGGGGGGGGGGGGGGGGGGGGGGGGGGGGGGGGGGGGGGGGGGGGGGGGGGGGGGGGGGGGGGGGGGGGGGGGGGGGGGGGGGGGGGGGGGGGGGGGGGGGGGGGGGGGGGGGGGGGGGGGGGGGGGGGGGGGGGGGGGGGGGGGGGGGGGGGGGGGGGGGGGGGGGGGGGGGGGGGGGGGGGGGGGGGGGGGGGGGGGGGGGGGGGGGGGGGGGGTGGGGGGGGGGGGGGGGGGGGGGGGGGGGGGGGGGGGGGGGGGGGGGGGGGGGGGGGGGGGGGGGGGGGGGGGGGGGGGGGGGGGGGGGGGGGGGGGGGGGGGGGGGGGGGGGGGGGGTGGGGGGGGGGGGGGGGGGGGGGGGGGGGGGGGGGGGGGGGGGGGGGGGGGGGGGGGGGGGGGGGGGGGGGGGGGGGGGGGGGGGGGGGGGGGGGGGGGGGGGGGGGGGGGGGGGGGGGGGGGGGGGGGGGGGGGGGGGGGGGGGGGGGGGGGGGGGGGGGGGGGGGGGGGGGGGGGGGGGGGGGGGGGGGGGGGGGGGGGGGGGGGGGGGGGGGGGGGGGGGGGGGGGGGGGGGGGGGGGGGGGGGGGGGGGGGGGGGGGGGGGGGGGGGGGGGGGGGGGGGGGGGGGGGGGGGGGGGGGGGGGGGGGGGGGGGGGGGGGGGGGGGGGGGGGGGGGGGGGGGGGGGGGGGGGGGGGGGGGGGGGGGGGGGGGGGGGGGGGGGGGGGGGGGGGGGGGGGGGGGGGGGGGGGGGGGGGGGGGGGGGGGGGGGGGGGGGGGGGGGGGGGGGGGGGGGGGGGGGGGGGGGGGGGGTGGGGGGGGGGGGGGGGGGGGGGGGGGGGGGGGGGGGGGGGGGGGGGGGGGGGGGGGGGGGGGGGGGGGGGGGGGGGGGGGGGGGGGGGGGGGGGGGGGGGGGGGGGGGGGGGGGGGGGGGGGGGGGGGGGGGGGGGGGGGGGGGGGGGGGGGGGGGGGGGGGGGGGGGGGGGGGGGGGGGGGGGGGGGGGGGGGGGGGGGGGGGGGGGGGGGGGGGGGGGGGGGGGGGGGGGGGGGGGGGGGGGGGGGGGGGGGGGGGGGGGGGGGGGGGGGGGGGGGGGGGGGGGGGGGGGGGGGGGGGGTGGGGGGGGGGGGGGGGGGGGGGGGGGGGGGGGGGGGGGGGGGGGGGGGGGGGGGGGGGGGGGGGGGGGGGGGGGGGGGGGGGGGGGGGGGGGGGGGGGGGGGGGGGGGGGGGGGGGGGGGGGGGGGGGGGGGGGGGGGGGGGGGGGGGGGGGGGGGGGGGGGGGGGGGGGGGGGGGGGGGGGGGGGGGGGGGGGGGGGGGGGGGGGGGGGGGGGGGGGGGGGGGGGGGGGGGGGGGGGGGGGGGGGGGGGGGGGGGGGGGGGGGGGGGGGGGGGGGGGGGGGGGGGGGGGGGGGGGGGGGGGGGGGGGGGGGGGGGGGGGGGGGGGGGGGGGGGGGGGGGGGGGGGGGGGGGGGGGGGGGGGGGGGGGGGGGGGGGGGGGGGGGGGGGGGGGGGGGGGGGGGGGGGGGGGGGGGGGGGGGGGGGGGGGGGGGGGGGGGGGGGGGGGGGGGGGGGGGGGGGGGGGGGGGGGGGGGGGGGGGGGGGGGGGGGGGGGGGGGGGGGGGGGGGGGGGGGGGGGGGGGGGGGGGGGGGGGGGGGGGGGGGGGGGGGGGGGGGGGGGGGGGGGGGGGGGGGGGGGGGGGGGGGGGGGGGGGGGGGGGGGGGGGGGGGGGGGGGGGGGGGGGGGGGGGGGGGGGGGGGGGGGGGGGGGGGGGGGGGGGGGGGGGGGGGGGGGGGGGGGGGGGGGGGGGGGGGGGGGGGGGGGGGGGGGGGGGGGGGGGGGGGGGGGGGGGGGGGGGGGGGGGGGGGGGGGGGGGGGGGGGGGGGGGGGGGGGGGGGGGGGGGGGGGGGGGGGGGGGGGGGGGGGGGGGGGGGGGGGGGGGGGGGGGGGGGGGGGGGGGGGGGGGGGGGGGGGGGGGGGGGGGGGGGGGGGGGGGGGGGGGGGGGGGGGGGGGGGGGGGGGGGGGGGGGGGGGGGGGGGGGGGGGGGGGGGGGGGGGGGGGGGGGGGGGGGGGGGGGGGGGGGGGGGGGGGGGGGGGGGGGGGGGGGGGGGGGGGGGGGGGGGGGGGGGGGGGGGGGGGGGGGGGGGGGGGGGGGGGGGGGGGGGGGGGGGGGGGGGGGGGGGGGGGGGGGGGGGGGGGGGGGGGGGGGGGGGGGGGGGGGGGGGGGGGGGGGGGGGGGGGGGGGGGGGGGGGGGGGGGGGGGGGGGGGGGGGGGGGGGGGGGGGGGGGGGGGGGGGGGGGGGGGGGGGGGGGGGGGGGGGGGGGGGGGGGGGGGGGGGGGGGGGGGGGGGGGGGGGGGGGGGGGGGGGGGGGGGGGGGGGGGGGGGGGGGGGGGGGGGGGGGGGGGGGGGGGGGGGGGGGGGGGGGGGGGGGGGGGGGGGGGGGGGGGGGGGGGGGGGGGGGGGGGGGGGGGGGGGGGGGGGGGGGGGGGGGGGGGGGGGGGGGGGGGGGGGGGGGGGGGGGGGGGGGGGGGGGGGGGGGGGGGGGGGGGGGGGGGGGGGGGGGGGGGGGGGGGGGGGGGGGGGGGGGGGGGGGGGGGGGGGGGGGGGGGGGGGGGGGGGGGGGGGGGGGGGGGGGGGGGGGGGGGGGGGGGGGGGGGGGGGGGGGGGGGGGGGGGGGGGGGGGGGGGGGGGGGGGGGGGGGGGGGGGGGGGGGGGGGGGGGGGGGGGGGGGGGGGGGGGGGGGGGGGGGGGGGGGGGGGGGGGGGGGGGGGGGGGGGGGGGGGGGGGGGGGGGGGGGGGGGGGGGGGGGGGGGGGGGGGGGGGGGGGGGGGGGGGGGGGGGGGGGGGGGGGGGGGGGGGGGGGGGGGGGGGGGGGGGGGGGGGGGGGGGGGGGGGGGGGGGGGGGGGGGGGGGGGGGGGGGGGGGGGGGGGGGGGGGGGGGGGGGGGGGGGGGGGGGGGGGGGGGGGGGGGGGGGGGGGGGGGGGGGGGGGGGGGGGGGGGGGGGGGGGGGGGGGGGGGGTGGGGGGGGGGGGGGGGGGGGGGGGGGGGGGGGGGGGGGGGGGGGGGGGGGGGGGGGGGGGGGGGGGGGGGGGGGGGGGGGGGGGGGGGGGGGGGGGGGGGGGGGGGGGGGGGGGGGGGGGGGGGGGGGGGGGTGGGGGGGGGGGGGGGGGGGGGGGGGGGGGGGGGGGGGGGGGGGGGGGGGGGGGGGGGGGGGGGGGGGGGGGGGGGGGGGGGGGGGGGGGGGGGGGGGGGGGGGGGGGGGGGGGGGGGGGGGGGGGGGGGGGGGGGGGGGGGGGGGGGGGGGGGGGGGGGGGGGGGGGGGGGGGGGGGGGGGGGGGGGGGGGGGGGGGGGGGGGGGGGGGGGGGGGGGGGGGGGGGGGGGGGGGGGGGGGGGGGGGGGGGGGGGGGGGGGGGGGGGGGGGGGGGGGGGGGGGGGGGGGGGGGGGGGGGGGGGGGGGGGGGGGGGGGGGGGGGGGGGGGGGGGGGGGGGGGGGGGGGGGGGGGGGGGGGGGGGGGGGGGGGGGGGGGGGGGGGGGGGGGGGGGGGGGGGGGGGGGGGGGGGGGGGGGGGGGGGGGGGGGGGGGGGGGGGGGGGGGGGGGGGGGGGGGGGGGGGGGGGGGGGGGGGGGGGGGGGGGGGGGGGGGGGGGGGGGGGGGGGGGGGGGGGGGGGGGGGGGGGGGGGGGGGGGGGGGGGGGGGGGGGGGGGGGGGGGGGGGGGGGGGGGGGGGGGGGGGGGGGGGGGGGGGGGGGGGGGGGGGGGGGGGGGGGGGGGGGGGGGGGGGGGGGGGGGGGGGGGGGGGGGGGGGGGGGGGGGGGGGGGGGGGGGGGGGGGGGGGGGGGGGGGGGGGGGGGGGGGGGGGGGGGGGGGGGGGGGGGGGGGGGGGGGGGGGGGGGGGGGGGGGGGGGGGGGGGGGGGGGGGGGGGGGGGGGGGGGGGGGGGGGGGGGGGGGGGGGGGGGGGGGGGGGGGGGGGGGGGGGGGGGGGGGGGGGGGGGGGGGGGGGGGGGGGGGGGGGGGGGGGGGGGGGGGGGGGGGGGGGGGGGGGGGGGGGGGGGGGGGGGGGGGGGGGGGGGGGGGGGGGGGGGGGGGGGGGGGGGGGGGGGGGGGGGGGGGGGGGGGGGGGGGGGGGGGGGGGGGGGGGGGGGGGGGGGGGGGGGGGGGGGGGGGGGGGGGGGGGGGGGGGGGGGGGGGGGGGGGGGGGGGGGGGGGGGGGGGGGGGGGGGGGGGGGGGGGGGGGGGGGGGGGGGGGGGGGGGGGGGGGGGGGGGGGGGGGGGGGGGGGGGGGGGGGGGGGGGGGGGGGGGGGGGGGGGGGGGGGGGGGGGGGGGGGGGGGGGGGGGGGGGGGGGGGGGGGGGGGGGGGGGGGGGGGGGGGGGGGGGGGGGGGGGGGGGGGGGGGGGGGGGGGGGGGGGGGGGGGGGGGGGGGGGGGGGGGGGGGGGGGGGGGGGGGGGGGGGGGGGGGGGGGGGGGGGGGGGGGGGGGGGGGGGGGGGGGGGGGGGGGGGGGGGGGGGGGGGGGGGGGGGGGGGGGGGGGGGGGGGGGGGGGGGGGGGGGGGGGGGGGGGGGGGGGGGGGGGGGGGGGGGGGGGGGGGGGGGGGGGGGGGGGGGGGGGGGGGGGGGGGGGGGGGGGGGGGGGGGGGGGGGGGGGGGGGGGGGGGGGGGGGGGGGGGGGGGGGGGGGGGGGGGGGGGGGGGGGGGGGGGGGGGGGGGGGGGGGGGGGGGGGGGGGGGGGGGGGGGGGGGGGGGGGGGGGGGGGGGGGGGGGGGGGGGGGGGGGGGGGGGGGGGGGGGGGGGGGGGGGGGGGGGGGGGGGGGGGGGGGGGGGGGGGGGGGGGGGGGGGGGGGGGGGGGGGGGGGGGGGGGGGGGGGGGGGGGGGGGGGGGGGGGGGGGGGGGGGGGGGGGGGGGGGGGGGGGGGGGGGGGGGGGGGGGGGGGGGGGGGGGGGGGGGGGGGGGGGGGGGGGGGGGGGGGGGGGGGGGGGGGGGGGGGGGGGGGGGGGGGGGGGGGGGGGGGGGGGGGGGGGGGGGGGGGGGGGGGGGGGGGGGGGGGGGGGGGGGGGGGGGGGGGGGGGGGGGGGGGGGGGGGGGGGGGGGGGGGGGGGGGGGGGGGGGGGGGGGGGGGGGGGGGGGGGGGGGGGGGGGGGGGGGGGGGGGGGGGGGGGGGGGGGGGGGGGGGGGGGGGGGGGGGGGGGGGGGGGGGGGGGGGGGGGGGGGGGGGGGGGGGGGGGGGGGGGGGGGGGGGGGGGGGGGGGGGGGGGGGGGGGGGGGGGGGGGGGGGGGGGGGGGGGGGGGGGGGGGGGGGGGGGGGGGGGGGGGGGGGGGGGGGGGGGGGGGGGGGGGGGGGGGGGGGGGGGGGGGGGGGGGGGGGGGGGGGGGGGGGGGGGGGGGGGGGGGGGGGGGGGGGGGGGGGGGGGGGGGGGGGGGGGGGGGGGGGGGGGGGGGGGGGGGGGGGGGGGGGGGGGGGGGGGGGGGGGGGGGGGGGGGGGGGGGGGGGGGGGGGGGGGGGGGGGGGGGGGGGGGGGGGGGGGGGGGGGGGGGGGGGGGGGGGGGGGGGGGGGGGGGGGGGGGGGGGGGGGGGGGGGGGGGGGGGGGGGGGGGGGGGGGGGGGGGGGGGGGGGGGGGGGGGGGGGGGGGGGGGGGGGGGGGGGGGGGGGGGGGGGGGGGGGGGGGGGGGGGGGGGGGGGGGGGGGGGGGGGGGGGGGGGGGGGGGGGGGGGGGGGGGGGGGGGGGGGGGGGGGGGGGGGGGGGGGGGGGGGGGGGGGGGGGGGGGGGGGGGGGGGGGGGGGGGGGGGGGGGGGGGGGGGGGGGGGGGGGGGGGGGGGGGGGGGGGGGGGGGGGGGGGGGGGGGGGGGGGGGGGGGGGGGGGGGGGGGGGGGGGGGGGGGGGGGGGGGGGGGGGGGGGGGGGGGGGGGGGGGGGGGGGGGGGGGGGGGGGGGGGGGGGGGGGGGGGGGGGGGGGGGGGGGGGGGGGGGGGGGGGGGGGGGGGGGGGGGGGGGGGGGGGGGGGGGGGGGGGGGGGGGGGGGGGGGGGGGGGGGGGGGGGGGGGGGGGGGGGGGGGGGGGGGGGGGGGGGGGGGGGGGGGGGGGGGGGGGGGGGGGGGGGGGGGGGGGGGGGGGGGGGGGGGGGGGGGGGGGGGGGGGGGGGGGGGGGGGGGGGGGGGGGGGGGGGGGGGGGGGGGGGGGGGGGGGGGGGGGGGGGGGGGGGGGGGGGGGGGGGGGGGGGGGGGGGGGGGGGGGGGGGGGGGGGGGGGGGGGGGGGGGGGGGGGGGGGGGGGGGGGGGGGGGGGGGGGGGGGGGGGGGGGGGGGGGGGGGGGGGGGGGGGGGGGGGGGGGGGGGGGGGGGGGGGGGGGGGGGGGGGGGGGGGGGGGGGGGGGGGGGGGGGGGGGGGGGGGGGGGGGGGGGGGGGGGGGGGGGGGGGGGGGGGGGGGGGGGGGGGGGGGGGGGGGGGGGGGGGGGGGGGGGGGGGGGGGGGGGGGGGGGGGGGGGGGGGGGGGGGGGGGGGGGGGGGGGGGGGGGGGGGGGGGGGGGGGGGGGGGGGGGGGGGGGGGGGGGGGGGGGGGGGGGGGGGGGGGGGGGGGGGGGGGGGGGGGGGGGGGGGGGGGGGGGGGGGGGGGGGGGGGGGGGGGGGGGGGGGGGGGGGGGGGGGGGGGGGGGGGGGGGGGGGGGGGGGGGGGGGGGGGGGGGGGGGGGGGGGGGGGGGGGGGGGGGGGGGGGGGGGGGGGGGGGGGGGGGGGGGGGGGGGGGGGGGGGGGGGGGGGGGGGGGGGGGGGGGGGGGGGGGGGGGGGGGGGGGGGGGGGGGGGGGGGGGGGGGGGGGGGGGGGGGGGGGGGGGGGGGGGGGGGGGGGGGGGGGGGGGGGGGGGGGGGGGGGGGGGGGGGGGGGGGGGGGGGGGGGGGGGGGGGGGGGGGGGGGGGGGGGGGGGGGGGGGGGGGGGGGGGGGGGGGGGGGGGGGGGGGGGGGGGGGGGGGGGGGGGGGGGGGGGGGGGGGGGGGGGGGGGGGGGGGGGGGGGGGGGGGGGGGGGGGGGGGGGGGGGGGGGGGGGGGGGGGGGGGGGGGGGGGGGGGGGGGGGGGGGGGGGGGGGGGGGGGGGGGGGGGGGGGGGGGGGGGGGGGGGGGGGGGGGGGGGGGGGGGGGGGGGGGGGGGGGGGGGGGGGGGGGGGGGGGGGGGGGGGGGGGGGGGGGGGGGGGGGGGGGGGGGGGGGGGGGGGGGGGGGGGGGGGGGGGGGGGGGGGGGGGGGGGGGGGGGGGGGGGGGGGGGGGGGGGGGGGGGGGGGGGGGGGGGGGGGGGGGGGGGGGGGGGGGGGGGGGGGGGGGGGGGGGGGGGGGGGGGGGGGGGGGGGGGGGGGGGGGGGGGGGGGGGGGGGGGGGGGGGGGGGGGGGGGGGGGGGGGGGGGGGGGGGGGGGGGGGGGGGGGGGGGGGGGGGGGGGGGGGGGGGGGGGGGGGGGGGGGGGGGGGGGGGGGGGGGGGGGGGGGGGGGGGGGGGGGGGGGGGGGGGGGGGGGGGGGGGGGGGGGGGGGGGGGGGGGGGGGGGGGGGGGGGGGGGGGGGGGGGGGGGGGGGGGGGGGGGGGGGGGGGGGGGGGGGGGGGGGGGGGGGGGGGGGGGGGGGGGGGGGGGGGGGGGGGGGGGGGGGGGGGGGGGGGGGGGGGGGGGGGGGGGGGGGGGGGGGGGGGGGGGGGGGGGGGGGGGGGGGGGGGGGGGGGGGGGGGGGGGGGGGGGGGGGGGGGGGGGGGGGGGGGGGGGGGGGGGGGGGGGGGGGGGGGGGGGGGGGGGGGGGGGGGGGGGGGGGGGGGGGGGGGGGGGGGGGGGGGGGGGGGGGGGGGGGGGGGGGGGGGGGGGGGGGGGGGGGGGGGGGGGGGGGGGGGGGGGGGGGGGGGGGGGGGGGGGGGGGGGGGGGGGGGGGGGGGGGGGGGGGGGGGGGGGGGGGGGGGGGGGGGGGGGGGGGGGGGGGGGGGGGGGGGGGGGGGGGGGGGGGGGGGGGGGGGGGGGGGGGGGGGGGGGGGGGGGGGGGGGGGGGGGGGGGGGGGGGGGGGGGGGGGGGGGGGGGGGGGGGGGGGGGGGGGGGGGGGGGGGGGGGGGGGGGGGGGGGGGGGGGGGGGGGGGGGGGGGGGGGGGGGGGGGGGGGGGGGGGGGGGGGGGGGGGGGGGGGGGGGGGGGGGGGGGGGGGGGGGGGGGGGGGGGGGGGGGGGGGGGGGGGGGGGGGGGGGGGGGGGGGGGGGGGGGGGGGGGGGGGGGGGGGGGGGGGGGGGGGGGGGGGGGGGGGGGGGGGGGGGGGGGGGGGGGGGGGGGGGGGGGGGGGGGGGGGGGGGGGGGGGGGGGGGGGGGGGGGGGGGGGGGGGGGGGGGGGGGGGGGGGGGGGGGGGGGGGGGGGGGGGGGGGGGGGGGGGGGGGGGGGGGGGGGGGGGGGGGGGGGGGGGGGGGGGGGGGGGGGGGGGGGGGGGGGGGGGGGGGGGGGGGGGGGGGGGGGGGGGGGGGGGGGGGGGGGGGGGGGGGGGGGGGGGGGGGGGGGGGGGGGGGGGGGGGGGGGGGGGGGGGGGGGGGGGGGGGGGGGGGGGGGGGGGGGGGGGGGGGGGGGGGGGGGGGGGGGGGGGGGGGGGGGGGGGGGGGGGGGGGGGGGGGGGGGGGGGGGGGGGGGGGGGGGGGGGGGGGGGGGGGGGGGGGGGGGGGGGGGGGGGGGGGGGGGGGGGGGGGGGGGGGGGGGGGGGGGGGGGGGGGGGGGGGGGGGGGGGGGGGGGGGGGGGGGGGGGGGGGGGGGGGGGGGGGGGGGGGGGGGGGGGGGGGGGGGGGGGGGGGGGGGGGGGGGGGGGGGGGGGGGGGGGGGGGGGGGGGGGGGGGGGGGGGGGGGGGGGGGGGGGGGGGGGGGGGGGGGGGGGGGGGGGGGGGGGGGGGGGGGGGGGGGGGGGGGGGGGGGGGGGGGGGGGGGGGGGGGGGGGGGGGGGGGGGGGGGGGGGGGGGGGGGGGGGGGGGGGGGGGGGGGGGGGGGGGGGGGGGGGGGGGGGGGGGGGGGGGGGGGGGGGGGGGGGGGGGGGGGGGGGGGGGGGGGGGGGGGGGGGGGGGGGGGGGGGGGGGGGGGGGGGGGGGGGGGGGGGGGGGGGGGGGGGGGGGGGGGGGGGGGGGGGGGGGGGGGGGGGGGGGGGGGGGGGGGGGGGGGGGGGGGGGGGGGGGGGGGGGGGGGGGGGGGGGGGGGGGGGGGGGGGGGGGGGGGGGGGGGGGGGGGGGGGGGGGGGGGGGGGGGGGGGGGGGGGGGGGGGGGGGGGGGGGGGGGGGGGGGGGGGGGGGGGGGGGGGGGGGGGGGGGGGGGGGGGGGGGGGGGGGGGGGGGGGGGGGGGGGGGGGGGGGGGGGGGGGGGGGGGGGGGGGGGGGGGGGGGGGGGGGGGGGGGGGGGGGGGGGGGGGGGGGGGGGGGGGGGGGGGGGGGGGGGGGGGGGGGGGGGGGGGGGGGGGGGGGGGGGGGGGGGGGGGGGGGGGGGGGGGGGGGGGGGGGGGGGGGGGGGGGGGGGGGGGGGGGGGGGGGGGGGGGGGGGGGGGGGGGGGGGGGGGGGGGGGGGGGGGGGGGGGGGGGGGGGGGGGGGGGGGGGGGGGGGGGGGGGGGGGGGGGGGGGGGGGGGGGGGGGGGGGGGGGGGGGGGGGGGGGGGGGGGGGGGGGGGGGGGGGGGGGGGGGGGGGGGGGGGGGGGGGGGGGGGGGGGGGGGGGGGGGGGGGGGGGGGGGGGGGGGGGGGGGGGGGGGGGGGGGGGGGGGGGGGGGGGGGGGGGGGGGGGGGGGGGGGGGGGGGGGGGGGGGGGGGGGGGGGGGGGGGGGGGGGGGGGGGGGGGGGGGGGGGGGGGGGGGGGGGGGGGGGGGGGGGGGGGGGGGGGGGGGGGGGGGGGGGGGGGGGGGGGGGGGGGGGGGGGGGGGGGGGGGGGGGGGGGGGGGGGGGGGGGGGGGGGGGGGGGGGGGGGGGGGGGGGGGGGGGGGGGGGGGGGGGGGGGGGGGGGGGGGGGGGGGGGGGGGGGGGGGGGGGGGGGGGGGGGGGGGGGGGGGGGGGGGGGGGGGGGGGGGGGGGGGGGGGGGGGGGGGGGGGGGGGGGGGGGGGGGGGGGGGGGGGGGGGGGGGGGGGGGGGGGGGGGGGGGGGGGGGGGGGGGGGGGGGGGGGGGGGGGGGGGGGGGGGGGGGGGGGGGGGGGGGGGGGGGGGGGGGGGGGGGGGGGGGGGGGGGGGGGGGGGGGGGGGGGGGGGGGGGGGGGGGGGGGGGGGGGGGGGGGGGGGGGGGGGGGGGGGGGGGGGGGGGGGGGGGGGGGGGGGGGGGGGGGGGGGGGGGGGGGGGGGGGGGGGGGGGGGGGGGGGGGGGGGGGGGGGGGGGGGGGGGGGGGGGGGGGGGGGGGGGGGGGGGGGGGGGGGGGGGGGGGGGGGGGGGGGGGGGGGGGGGGGGGGGGGGGGGGGGGGGGGGGGGGGGGGGGGGGGGGGGGGGGGGGGGGGGGGGGGGGGGGGGGGGGGGGGGGGGGGGGGGGGGGGGGGGGGGGGGGGGGGGGGGGGGGGGGGGGGGGGGGGGGGGGGGGGGGGGGGGGGGGGGGGGGGGGGGGGGGGGGGGGGGGGGGGGGGGGGGGGGGGGGGGGGGGGGGGGGGGGGGGGGGGGGGGGGGGGGGGGGGGGGGGGGGGGGGGGGGGGGGGGGGGGGGGGGGGGGGGGGGGGGGGGGGGGGGGGGGGGGGGGGGGGGGGGGGGGGGGGGGGGGGGGGGGGGGGGGGGGGGGGGGGGGGGGGGGGGGGGGGGGGGGGGGGGGGGGGGGGGGGGGGGGGGGGGGGGGGGGGGGGGGGGGGGGGGGGGGGGGGGGGGGGGGGGGGGGGGGGGGGGGGGGGGGGGGGGGGGGGGGGGGGGGGGGGGGGGGGGGGGGGGGGGGGGGGGGGGGGGGGGGGGGGGGGGGGGGGGGGGGGGGGGGGGGGGGGGGGGGGGGGGGGGGGGGGGGGGGGGGGGGGGGGGGGGGGGGGGGGGGGGGGGGGGGGGGGGGGGGGGGGGGGGGGGGGGGGGGGGGGGGGGGGGGGGGGGGGGGGGGGGGGGGGGGGGGGGGGGGGGGGGGGGGGGGGGGGGGGGGGGGGGGGGGGGGGGGGGGGGGGGGGGGGGGGGGGGGGGGGGGGGGGGGGGGGGGGGGGGGGGGGGGGGGGGGGGGGGGGGGGGGGGGGGGGGGGGGGGGGGGGGGGGGGGGGGGGGGGGGGGGGGGGGGGGGGGGGGGGGGGGGGGGGGGGGGGGGGGGGGGGGGGGGGGGGGGGGGGGGGGGGGGGGGGGGGGGGGGGGGGGGGGGGGGGGGGGGGGGGGGGGGGGGGGGGGGGGGGGGGGGGGGGGGGGGGGGGGGGGGGGGGGGGGGGGGGGGGGGGGGGGGGGGGGGGGGGGGGGGGGGGGGGGGGGGGGGGGGGGGGGGGGGGGGGGGGGGGGGGGGGGGGGGGGGGGGGGGGGGGGGGGGGGGGGGGGGGGGGGGGGGGGGGGGGGGGGGGGGGGGGGGGGGGGGGGGGGGGGGGGGGGGGGGGGGGGGGGGGGGGGGGGGGGGGGGGGGGGGGGGGGGGGGGGGGGGGGGGGGGGGGGGGGGGGGGGGGGGGGGGGGGGGGGGGGGGGGGGGGGGGGGGGGGGGGGGGGGGGGGGGGGGGGGGGGGGGGGGGGGGGGGGGGGGGGGGGGGGGGGGGGGGGGGGGGGGGGGGGGGGGGGGGGGGGGGGGGGGGGGGGGGGGGGGGGGGGGGGGGGGGGGGGGGGGGGGGGGGGGGGGGGGGGGGGGGGGGGGGGGGGGGGGGGGGGGGGGGGGGGGGGGGGGGGGGGGGGGGGGGGGGGGGGGGGGGGGGGGGGGGGGGGGGGGGGGGGGGGGGGGGGGGGGGGGGGGGGGGGGGGGGGGGGGGGGGGGGGGGGGGGGGGGGGGGGGGGGGGGGGGGGGGGGGGGGGGGGGGGGGGGGGGGGGGGGGGGGGGGGGGGGGGGGGGGGGGGGGGGGGGGGGGGGGGGGGGGGGGGGGGGGGGGGGGGGGGGGGGGGGGGGGGGGGGGGGGGGGGGGGGGGGGGGGGGGGGGGGGGGGGGGGGGGGGGGGGGGGGGGGGGGGGGGGGGGGGGGGGGGGGGGGGGGGGGGGGGGGGGGGGGGGGGGGGGGGGGGGGGGGGGGGGGGGGGGGGGGGGGGGGGGGGGGGGGGGGGGGGGGGGGGGGGGGGGGGGGGGGGGGGGGGGGGGGGGGGGGGGGGGGGGGGGGGGGGGGGGGGGGGGGGGGGGGGGGGGGGGGGGGGGGGGGGGGGGGGGGGGGGGGGGGGGGGGGGGGGGGGGGGGGGGGGGGGGGGGGGGGGGGGGGGGGGGGGGGGGGGGGGGGGGGGGGGGGGGGGGGGGGGGGGGGGGGGGGGGGGGGGGGGGGGGGGGGGGGGGGGGGGGGGGGGGGGGGGGGGGGGGGGGGGGGGGGGGGGGGGGGGGGGGGGGGGGGGGGGGGGGGGGGGGGGGGGGGGGGGGGGGGGGGGGGGGGGGGGGGGGGGGGGGGGGGGGGGGGGGGGGGGGGGGGGGGGGGGGGGGGGGGGGGGGGGGGGGGGGGGGGGGGGGGGGGGGGGGGGGGGGGGGGGGGGGGGGGGGGGGGGGGGGGGGGGGGGGGGGGGGGGGGGGGGGGGGGGGGGGGGGGGGGGGGGGGGGGGGGGGGGGGGGGGGGGGGGGGGGGGGGGGGGGGGGGGGGGGGGGGGGGGGGGGGGGGGGGGGGGGGGGGGGGGGGGGGGGGGGGGGGGGGGGGGGGGGGGGGGGGGGGGGGGGGGGGGGGGGGGGGGGGGGGGGGGGGGGGGGGGGGGGGGGGGGGGGGGGGGGGGGGGGGGGGGGGGGGGGGGGGGGGGGGGGGGGGGGGGGGGGGGGGGGGGGGGGGGGGGGGGGGGGGGGGGGGGGGGGGGGGGGGGGGGGGGGGGGGGGGGGGGGGGGGGGGGGGGGGGGGGGGGGGGGGGGGGGGGGGGGGGGGGGGGGGGGGGGGGGGGGGGGGGGGGGGGGGGGGGGGGGGGGGGGGGGGGGGGGGGGGGGGGGGGGGGGGGGGGGGGGGGGGGGGGGGGGGGGGGGGGGGGGGGGGGGGGGGGGGGGGGGGGGGGGGGGGGGGGGGGGGGGGGGGGGGGGGGGGGGGGGGGGGGGGGGGGGGGGGGGGGGGGGGGGGGGGGGGGGGGGGGGGGGGGGGGGGGGGGGGGGGGGGGGGGGGGGGGGGGGGGGGGGGGGGGGGGGGGGGGGGGGGGGGGGGGGGGGGGGGGGGGGGGGGGGGGGGGGGGGGGGGGGGGGGGGGGGGGGGGGGGGGGGGGGGGGGGGGGGGGGGGGGGGGGGGGGGGGGGGGGGGGGGGGGGGGGGGGGGGGGGGGGGGGGGGGGGGGGGGGGGGGGGGGGGGGGGGGGGGGGGGGGGGGGGGGGGGGGGGGGGGGGGGGGGGGGGGGGGGGGGGGGGGGGGGGGGGGGGGGGGGGGGGGGGGGGGGGGGGGGGGGGGGGGGGGGGGGGGGGGGGGGGGGGGGGGGGGGGGGGGGGGGGGGGGGGGGGGGGGGGGGGGGGGGGGGGGGGGGGGGGGGGGGGGGGGGGGGGGGGGGGGGGGGGGGGGGGGGGGGGGGGGGGGGGGGGGGGGGGGGGGGGGGGGGGGGGGGGGGGGGGGGGGGGGGGGGGGGGGGGGGGGGGGGGGGGGGGGGGGGGGGGGGGGGGGGGGGGGGGGGGGGGGGGGGGGGGGGGGGGGGGGGGGGGGGGGGGGGGGGGGGGGGGGGGGGGGGGGGGGGGGGGGGGGGGGGGGGGGGGGGGGGGGGGGGGGGGGGGGGGGGGGGGGGGGGGGGGGGGGGGGGGGGGGGGGGGGGGGGGGGGGGGGGGGGGGGGGGGGGGGGGGGGGGGGGGGGGGGGGGGGGGGGGGGGGGGGGGGGGGGGGGGGGGGGGGGGGGGGGGGGGGGGGGGGGGGGGGGGGGGGGGGGGGGGGGGGGGGGGGGGGGGGGGGGGGGGGGGGGGGGGGGGGGGGGGGGGGGGGGGGGGGGGGGGGGGGGGGGGGGGGGGGGGGGGGGGGGGGGGGGGGGGGGGGGGGGGGGGGGGGGGGGGGGGGGGGGGGGGGGGGGGGGGGGGGGGGGGGGGGGGGGGGGGGGGGGGGGGGGGGGGGGGGGGGGGGGGGGGGGGGGGGGGGGGGGGGGGGGGGGGGGGGGGGGGGGGGGGGGGGGGGGGGGGGGGGGGGGGGGGGGGGGGGGGGGGGGGGGGGGGGGGGGGGGGGGGGGGGGGGGGGGGGGGGGGGGGGGGGGGGGGGGGGGGGGGGGGGGGGGGGGGGGGGGGGGGGGGGGGGGGGGGGGGGGGGGGGGGGGGGGGGGGGGGGGGGGGGGGGGGGGGGGGGGGGGGGGGGGGGGGGGGGGGGGGGGGGGGGGGGGGGGGGGGGGGGGGGGGGGGGGGGGGGGGGGGGGGGGGGGGGGGGGGGGGGGGGGGGGGGGGGGGGGGGGGGGGGGGGGGGGGGGGGGGGGGGGGGGGGGGGGGGGGGGGGGGGGGGGGGGGGGGGGGGGGGGGGGGGGGGGGGGGGGGGGGGGGGGGGGGGGGGGGGGGGGGGGGGGGGGGGGGGGGGGGGGGGGGGGGGGGGGGGGGGGGGGGGGGGGGGGGGGGGGGGGGGGGGGGGGGGGGGGGGGGGGGGGGGGGGGGGGGGGGGGGGGGGGGGGGGGGGGGGGGGGGGGGGGGGGGGGGGGGGGGGGGGGGGGGGGGGGGGGGGGGGGGGGGGGGGGGGGGGGGGGGGGGGGGGGGGGGGGGGGGGGGGGGGGGGGGGGGGGGGGGGGGGGGGGGGGGGGGGGGGGGGGGGGGGGGGGGGGGGGGGGGGGGGGGGGGGGGGGGGGGGGGGGGGGGGGGGGGGGGGGGGGGGGGGGGGGGGGGGGGGGGGGGGGGGGGGGGGGGGGGGGGGGGGGGGGGGGGGGGGGGGGGGGGGGGGGGGGGGGGGGGGGGGGGGGGGGGGGGGGGGGGGGGGGGGGGGGGGGGGGGGGGGGGGGGGGGGGGGGGGGGGGGGGGGGGGGGGGGGGGGGGGGGGGGGGGGGGGGGGGGGGGGGGGGGGGGGGGGGGGGGGGGGGGGGGGGGGGGGGGGGGGGGGGGGGGGGGGGGGGGGGGGGGGGGGGGGGGGGGGGGGGGGGGGGGGGGGGGGGGGGGGGGGGGGGGGGGGGGGGGGGGGGGGGGGGGGGGGGGGGGGGGGGGGGGGGGGGGGGGGGGGGGGGGGGGGGGGGGGGGGGGGGGGGGGGGGGGGGGGGGGGGGGGGGGGGGGGGGGGGGGGGGGGGGGGGGGGGGGGGGGGGGGGGGGGGGGGGGGGGGGGGGGGGGGGGGGGGGGGGGGGGGGGGGGGGGGGGGGGGGGGGGGGGGGGGGGGGGGGGGGGGGGGGGGGGGGGGGGGGGGGGGGGGGGGGGGGGGGGGGGGGGGGGGGGGGGGGGGGGGGGGGGGGGGGGGGGGGGGGGGGGGGGGGGGGGGGGGGGGGGGGGGGGGGGGGGGGGGGGGGGGGGGGGGGGGGGGGGGGGGGGGGGGGGGGGGGGGGGGGGGGGGGGGGGGGGGGGGGGGGGGGGGGGGGGGGGGGGGGGGGGGGGGGGGGGGGGGGGGGGGGGGGGGGGGGGGGGGGGGGGGGGGGGGGGGGGGGGGGGGGGGGGGGGGGGGGGGGGGGGGGGGGGGGGGGGGGGGGGGGGGGGGGGGGGGGGGGGGGGGGGGGGGGGGGGGGGGGGGGGGGGGGGGGGGGGGGGGGGGGGGGGGGGGGGGGGGGGGGGGGGGGGGGGGGGGGGGGGGGGGGGGGGGGGGGGGGGGGGGGGGGGGGGGGGGGGGGGGGGGGGGGGGGGGGGGGGGGGGGGGGGGGGGGGGGGGGGGGGGGGGGGGGGGGGGGGGGGGGGGGGGGGGGGGGGGGGGGGGGGGGGGGGGGGGGGGGGGGGGGGGGGGGGGGGGGGGGGGGGGGGGGGGGGGGGGGGGGGGGGGGGGGGGGGGGGGGGGGGGGGGGGGGGGGGGGGGGGGGGGGGGGGGGGGGGGGGGGGGGGGGGGGGGGGGGGGGGGGGGGGGGGGGGGGGGGGGGGGGGGGGGGGGGGGGGGGGGGGGGGGGGGGGGGGGGGGGGGGGGGGGGGGGGGGGGGGGGGGGGGGGGGGGGGGGGGGGGGGGGGGGGGGGGGGGGGGGGGGGGGGGGGGGGGGGGGGGGGGGGGGGGGGGGGGGGGGGGGGGGGGGGGGGGGGGGGGGGGGGGGGGGGGGGGGGGGGGGGGGGGGGGGGGGGGGGGGGGGGGGGGGGGGGGGGGGGGGGGGGGGGGGGGGGGGGGGGGGGGGGGGGGGGGGGGGGGGGGGGGGGGGGGGGGGGGGGGGGGGGGGGGGGGGGGGGGGGGGGGGGGGGGGGGGGGGGGGGGGGGGGGGGGGGGGGGGGGGGGGGGGGGGGGGGGGGGGGGGGGGGGGGGGGGGGGGGGGGGGGGGGGGGGGGGGGGGGGGGGGGGGGGGGGGGGGGGGGGGGGGGGGGGGGGGGGGGGGGGGGGGGGGGGGGGGGGGGGGGGGGGGGGGGGGGGGGGGGGGGGGGGGGGGGGGGGGGGGGGGGGGGGGGGGGGGGGGGGGGGGGGGGGGGGGGGGGGGGGGGGGGGGGGGGGGGGGGGGGGGGGGGGGGGGGGGGGGGGGGGGGGGGGGGGGGGGGGGGGGGGGGGGGGGGGGGGGGGGGGGGGGGGGGGGGGGGGGGGGGGGGGGGGGGGGGGGGGGGGGGGGGGGGGGGGGGGGGGGGGGGGGGGGGGGGGGGGGGGGGGGGGGGGGGGGGGGGGGGGGGGGGGGGGGGGGGGGGGGGGGGGGGGGGGGGGGGGGGGGGGGGGGGGGGGGGGGGGGGGGGGGGGGGGGGGGGGGGGGGGGGGGGGGGGGGGGGGGGGGGGGGGGGGGGGGGGGGGGGGGGGGGGGGGGGGGGGGGGGGGGGGGGGGGGGGGGGGGGGGGGGGGGGGGGGGGGGGGGGGGGGGGGGGGGGGGGGGGGGGGGGGGGGGGGGGGGGGGGGGGGGGGGGGGGGGGGGGGGGGGGGGGGGGGGGGGGGGGGGGGGGGGGGGGGGGGGGGGGGGGGGGGGGGGGGGGGGGGGGGGGGGGGGGGGGGGGGGGGGGGGGGGGGGGGGGGGGGGGGGGGGGGGGGGGGGGGGGGGGGGGGGGGGGGGGGGGGGGGGGGGGGGGGGGGGGGGGGGGGGGGGGGGGGGGGGGGGGGGGGGGGGGGGGGGGGGGGGGGGGGGGGGGGGGGGGGGGGGGGGGGGGGGGGGGGGGGGGGGGGGGGGGGGGGGGGGGGGGGGGGGGGGGGGGGGGGGGGGGGGGGGGGGGGGGGGGGGGGGGGGGGGGGGGGGGGGGGGGGGGGGGGGGGGGGGGGGGGGGGGGGGGGGGGGGGGGGGGGGGGGGGGGGGGGGGGGGGGGGGGGGGGGGGGGGGGGGGGGGGGGGGGGGGGGGGGGGGGGGGGGGGGGGGGGGGGGGGGGGGGGGGGGGGGGGGGGGGGGGGGGGGGGGGGGGGGGGGGGGGGGGGGGGGGGGGGGGGGGGGGGGGGGGGGGGGGGGGGGGGGGGGGGGGGGGGGGGGGGGGGGGGGGGGGGGGGGGGGGGGGGGGGGGGGGGGGGGGGGGGGGGGGGGGGGGGGGGGGGGGGGGGGGGGGGGGGGGGGGGGGGGGGGGGGGGGGGGGGGGGGGGGGGGGGGGGGGGGGGGGGGGGGGGGGGGGGGGGGGGGGGGGGGGGGGGGGGGGGGGGGGGGGGGGGGGGGGGGGGGGGGGGGGGGGGGGGGGGGGGGGGGGGGGGGGGGGGGGGGGGGGGGGGGGGGGGGGGGGGGGGGGGGGGGGGGGGGGGGGGGGGGGGGGGGGGGGGGGGGGGGGGGGGGGGGGGGGGGGGGGGGGGGGGGGGGGGGGGGGGGGGGGGGGGGGGGGGGGGGGGGGGGGGGGGGGGGGGGGGGGGGGGGGGGGGGGGGGGGGGGGGGGGGGGGGGGGGGGGGGGGGGGGGGGGGGGGGGGGGGGGGGGGGGGGGGGGGGGGGGGGGGGGGGGGGGGGGGGGGGGGGGGGGGGGGGGGGGGGGGGGGGGGGGGGGGGGGGGGGGGGGGGGGGGGGGGGGGGGGGGGGGGGGGGGGGGGGGGGGGGGGGGGGGGGGGGGGGGGGGGGGGGGGGGGGGGGGGGGGGGGGGGGGGGGGGGGGGGGGGGGGGGGGGGGGGGGGGGGGGGGGGGGGGGGGGGGGGGGGGGGGGGGGGGGGGGGGGGGGGGGGGGGGGGGGGGGGGGGGGGGGGGGGGGGGGGGGGGGGGGGGGGGGGGGGGGGGGGGGGGGGGGGGGGGGGGGGGGGGGGGGGGGGGGGGGGGGGGGGGGGGGGGGGGGGGGGGGGGGGGGGGGGGGGGGGGGGGGGGGGGGGGGGGGGGGGGGGGGGGGGGGGGGGGGGGGGGGGGGGGGGGGGGGGGGGGGGGGGGGGGGGGGGGGGGGGGGGGGGGGGGGGGGGGGGGGGGGGGGGGGGGGGGGGGGGGGGGGGGGGGGGGGGGGGGGGGGGGGGGGGGGGGGGGGGGGGGGGGGGGGGGGGGGGGGGGGGGGGGGGGGGGGGGGGGGGGGGGGGGGGGGGGGGGGGGGGGGGGGGGGGGGGGGGGGGGGGGGGGGGGGGGGGGGGGGGGGGGGGGGGGGGGGGGGGGGGGGGGGGGGGGGGGGGGGGGGGGGGGGGGGGGGGGGGGGGGGGGGGGGGGGGGGGGGGGGGGGGGGGGGGGGGGGGGGGGGGGGGGGGGGGGGGGGGGGGGGGGGGGGGGGGGGGGGGGGGGGGGGGGGGGGGGGGGGGGGGGGGGGGGGGGGGGGGGGGGGGGGGGGGGGGGGGGGGGGGGGGGGGGGGGGGGGGGGGGGGGGGGGGGGGGGGGGGGGGGGGGGGGGGGGGGGGGGGGGGGGGGGGGGGGGGGGGGGGGGGGGGGGGGGGGGGGGGGGGGGGGGGGGGGGGGGGGGGGGGGGGGGGGGGGGGGGGGGGGGGGGGGGGGGGGGGGGGGGGGGGGGGGGGGGGGGGGGGGGGGGGGGGGGGGGGGGGGGGGGGGGGGGGGGGGGGGGGGGGGGGGGGGGGGGGGGGGGGGGGGGGGGGGGGGGGGGGGGGGGGGGGGGGGGGGGGGGGGGGGGGGGGGGGGGGGGGGGGGGGGGGGGGGGGGGGGGGGGGGGGGGGGGGGGGGGGGGGGGGGGGGGGGGGGGGGGGGGGGGGGGGGGGGGGGGGGGGGGGGGGGGGGGGGGGGGGGGGGGGGGGGGGGGGGGGGGGGGGGGGGGGGGGGGGGGGGGGGGGGGGGGGGGGGGGGGGGGGGGGGGGGGGGGGGGGGGGGGGGGGGGGGGGGGGGGGGGGGGGGGGGGGGGGGGGGGGGGGGGGGGGGGGGGGGGGGGGGGGGGGGGGGGGGGGGGGGGGGGGGGGGGGGGGGGGGGGGGGGGGGGGGGGGGGGGGGGGGGGGGGGGGGGGGGGGGGGGGGGGGGGGGGGGGGGGGGGGGGGGGGGGGGGGGGGGGGGGGGGGGGGGGGGGGGGGGGGGGGGGGGGGGGGGGGGGGGGGGGGGGGGGGGGGGGGGGGGGGGGGGGGGGGGGGGGGGGGGGGGGGGGGGGGGGGGGGGGGGGGGGGGGGGGGGGGGGGGGGGGGGGGGGGGGGGGGGGGGGGGGGGGGGGGGGGGGGGGGGGGGGGGGGGGGGGGGGGGGGGGGGGGGGGGGGGGGGGGGGGGGGGGGGGGGGGGGGGGGGGGGGGGGGGGGGGGGGGGGGGGGGGGGGGGGGGGGGGGGGGGGGGGGGGGGGGGGGGGGGGGGGGGGGGGGGGGGGGGGGGGGGGGGGGGGGGGGGGGGGGGGGGGGGGGGGGGGGGGGGGGGGGGGGGGGGGGGGGGGGGGGGGGGGGGGGGGGGGGGGGGGGGGGGGGGGGGGGGGGGGGGGGGGGGGGGGGGGGGGGGGGGGGGGGGGGGGGGGGGGGGGGGGGGGGGGGGGGGGGGGGGGGGGGGGGGGGGGGGGGGGGGGGGGGGGGGGGGGGGGGGGGGGGGGGGGGGGGGGGGGGGGGGGGGGGGGGGGGGGGGGGGGGGGGGGGGGGGGGGGGGGGGGGGGGGGGGGGGGGGGGGGGGGGGGGGGGGGGGGGGGGGGGGGGGGGGGGGGGGGGGGGGGGGGGGGGGGGGGGGGGGGGGGGGGGGGGGGGGGGGGGGGGGGGGGGGGGGGGGGGGGGGGGGGGGGGGGGGGGGGGGGGGGGGGGGGGGGGGGGGGGGGGGGGGGGGGGGGGGGGGGGGGGGGGGGGGGGGGGGGGGGGGGGGGGGGGGGGGGGGGGGGGGGGGGGGGGGGGGGGGGGGGGGGGGGGGGGGGGGGGGGGGGGGGGGGGGGGGGGGGGGGGGGGGGGGGGGGGGGGGGGGGGGGGGGGGGGGGGGGGGGGGGGGGGGGGGGGGGGGGGGGGGGGGGGGGGGGGGGGGGGGGGGGGGGGGGGGGGGGGGGGGGGGGGGGGGGGGGGGGGGGGGGGGGGGGGGGGGGGGGGGGGGGGGGGGGGGGGGGGGGGGGGGGGGGGGGGGGGGGGGGGGGGGGGGGGGGGGGGGGGGGGGGGGGGGGGGGGGGGGGGGGGGGGGGGGGGGGGGGGGGGGGGGGGGGGGGGGGGGGGGGGGGGGGGGGGGGGGGGGGGGGGGGGGGGGGGGGGGGGGGGGGGGGGGGGGGGGGGGGGGGGGGGGGGGGGGGGGGGGGGGGGGGGGGGGGGGGGGGGGGGGGGGGGGGGGGGGGGGGGGGGGGGGGGGGGGGGGGGGGGGGGGGGGGGGGGGGGGGGGGGGGGGGGGGGGGGGGGGGGGGGGGGGGGGGGGGGGGGGGGGGGGGGGGGGGGGGGGGGGGGGGGGGGGGGGGGGGGGGGGGGGGGGGGGGGGGGGGGGGGGGGGGGGGGGGGGGGGGGGGGGGGGGGGGGGGGGGGGGGGGGGGGGGGGGGGGGGGGGGGGGGGGGGGGGGGGGGGGGGGGGGGGGGGGGGGGGGGGGGGGGGGGGGGGGGGGGGGGGGGGGGGGGGGGGGGGGGGGGGGGGGGGGGGGGGGGGGGGGGGGGGGGGGGGGGGGGGGGGGGGGGGGGGGGGGGGGGGGGGGGGGGGGGGGGGGGGGGGGGGGGGGGGGGGGGGGGGGGGGGGGGGGGGGGGGGGGGGGGGGGGGGGGGGGGGGGGGGGGGGGGGGGGGGGGGGGGGGGGGGGGGGGGGGGGGGGGGGGGGGGGGGGGGGGGGGGGGGGGGGGGGGGGGGGGGGGGGGGGGGGGGGGGGGGGGGGGGGGGGGGGGGGGGGGGGGGGGGGGGGGGGGGGGGGGGGGGGGGGGGGGGGGGGGGGGGGGGGGGGGGGGGGGGGGGGGGGGGGGGGGGGGGGGGGGGGGGGGGGGGGGGGGGGGGGGGGGGGGGGGGGGGGGGGGGGGGGGGGGGGGGGGGGGGGGGGGGGGGGGGGGGGGGGGGGGGGGGGGGGGGGGGGGGGGGGGGGGGGGGGGGGGGGGGGGGGGGGGGGGGGGGGGGGGGGGGGGGGGGGGGGGGGGGGGGGGGGGGGGGGGGGGGGGGGGGGGGGGGGGGGGGGGGGGGGGGGGGGGGGGGGGGGGGGGGGGGGGGGGGGGGGGGGGGGGGGGGGGGGGGGGGGGGGGGGGGGGGGGGGGGGGGGGGGGGGGGGGGGGGGGGGGGGGGGGGGGGGGGGGGGGGGGGGGGGGGGGGGGGGGGGGGGGGGGGGGGGGGGGGGGGGGGGGGGGGGGGGGGGGGGGGGGGGGGGGGGGGGGGGGGGGGGGGGGGGGGGGGGGGGGGGGGGGGGGGGGGGGGGGGGGGGGGGGGGGGGGGGGGGGGGGGGGGGGGGGGGGGGGGGGGGGGGGGGGGGGGGGGGGGGGGGGGGGGGGGGGGGGGGGGGGGGGGGGGGGGGGGGGGGGGGGGGGGGGGGGGGGGGGGGGGGGGGGGGGGGGGGGGGGGGGGGGGGGGGGGGGGGGGGGGGGGGGGGGGGGGGGGGGGGGGGGGGGGGGGGGGGGGGGGGGGGGGGGGGGGGGGGGGGGGGGGGGGGGGGGGGGGGGGGGGGGGGGGGGGGGGGGGGGGGGGGGGGGGGGGGGGGGGGGGGGGGGGGGGGGGGGGGGGGGGGGGGGGGGGGGGGGGGGGGGGGGGGGGGGGGGGGGGGGGGGGGGGGGGGGGGGGGGGGGGGGGGGGGGGGGGGGGGGGGGGGGGGGGGGGGGGGGGGGGGGGGGGGGGGGGGGGGGGGGGGGGGGGGGGGGGGGGGGGGGGGGGGGGGGGGGGGGGGGGGGGGGGGGGGGGGGGGGGGGGGGGGGGGGGGGGGGGGGGGGGGGGGGGGGGGGGGGGGGGGGGGGGGGGGGGGGGGGGGGGGGGGGGGGGGGGGGGGGGGGGGGGGGGGGGGGGGGGGGGGGGGGGGGGGGGGGGGGGGGGGGGGGGGGGGGGGGGGGGGGGGGGGGGGGGGGGGGGGGGGGGGGGGGGGGGGGGGGGGGGGGGGGGGGGGGGGGGGGGGGGGGGGGGGGGGGGGGGGGGGGGGGGGGGGGGGGGGGGGGGGGGGGGGGGGGGGGGGGGGGGGGGGGGGGGGGGGGGGGGGGGGGGGGGGGGGGGGGGGGGGGGGGGGGGGGGGGGGGGGGGGGGGGGGGGGGGGGGGGGGGGGGGGGGGGGGGGGGGGGGGGGGGGGGGGGGGGGGGGGGGGGGGGGGGGGGGGGGGGGGGGGGGGGGGGGGGGGGGGGGGGGGGGGGGGGGGGGGGGGGGGGGGGGGGGGGGGGGGGGGGGGGGGGGGGGGGGGGGGGGGGGGGGGGGGGGGGGGGGGGGGGGGGGGGGGGGGGGGGGGGGGGGGGGGGGGGGGGGGGGGGGGGGGGGGGGGGGGGGGGGGGGGGGGGGGGGGGGGGGGGGGGGGGGGGGGGGGGGGGGGGGGGGGGGGGGGGGGGGGGGGGGGGGGGGGGGGGGGGGGGGGGGGGGGGGGGGGGGGGGGGGGGGGGGGGGGGGGGGGGGGGGGGGGGGGGGGGGGGGGGGGGGGGGGGGGGGGGGGGGGGGGGGGGGGGGGGGGGGGGGGGGGGGGGGGGGGGGGGGGGGGGGGGGGGGGGGGGGGGGGGGGGGGGGGGGGGGGGGGGGGGGGGGGGGGGGGGGGGGGGGGGGGGGGGGGGGGGGGGGGGGGGGGGGGGGGGGGGGGGGGGGGGGGGGGGGGGGGGGGGGGGGGGGGGGGGGGGGGGGGGGGGGGGGGGGGGGGGGGGGGGGGGGGGGGGGGGGGGGGGGGGGGGGGGGGGGGGGGGGGGGGGGGGGGGGGGGGGGGGGGGGGGGGGGGGGGGGGGGGGGGGGGGGGGGGGGGGGGGGGGGGGGGGGGGGGGGGGGGGGGGGGGGGGGGGGGGGGGGGGGGGGGGGGGGGGGGGGGGGGGGGGGGGGGGGGGGGGGGGGGGGGGGGGGGGGGGGGGGGGGGGGGGGGGGGGGGGGGGGGGGGGGGGGGGGGGGGGGGGGGGGGGGGGGGGGGGGGGGGGGGGGGGGGGGGGGGGGGGGGGGGGGGGGGGGGGGGGGGGGGGGGGGGGGGGGGGGGGGGGGGGGGGGGGGGGGGGGGGGGGGGGGGGGGGGGGGGGGGGGGGGGGGGGGGGGGGGGGGGGGGGGGGGGGGGGGGGGGGGGGGGGGGGGGGGGGGGGGGGGGGGGGGGGGGGGGGGGGGGGGGGGGGGGGGGGGGGGGGGGGGGGGGGGGGGGGGGGGGGGGGGGGGGGGGGGGGGGGGGGGGGGGGGGGGGGGGGGGGGGGGGGGGGGGGGGGGGGGGGGGGGGGGGGGGGGGGGGGGGGGGGGGGGGGGGGGGGGGGGGGGGGGGGGGGGGGGGGGGGGGGGGGGGGGGGGGGGGGGGGGGGGGGGGGGGGGGGGGGGGGGGGGGGGGGGGGGGGGGGGGGGGGGGGGGGGGGGGGGGGGGGGGGGGGGGGGGGGGGGGGGGGGGGGGGGGGGGGGGGGGGGGGGGGGGGGGGGGGGGGGGGGGGGGGGGGGGGGGGGGGGGGGGGGGGGGGGGGGGGGGGGGGGGGGGGGGGGGGGGGGGGGGGGGGGGGGGGGGGGGGGGGGGGGGGGGGGGGGGGGGGGGGGGGGGGGGGGGGGGGGGGGGGGGGGGGGGGGGGGGGGGGGGGGGGGGGGGGGGGGGGGGGGGGGGGGGGGGGGGGGGGGGGGGGGGGGGGGGGGGGGGGGGGGGGGGGGGGGGGGGGGGGGGGGGGGGGGGGGGGGGGGGGGGGGGGGGGGGGGGGGGGGGGGGGGGGGGGGGGGGGGGGGGGGGGGGGGGGGGGGGGGGGGGGGGGGGGGGGGGGGGGGGGGGGGGGGGGGGGGGGGGGGGGGGGGGGGGGGGGGGGGGGGGGGGGGGGGGGGGGGGGGGGGGGGGGGGGGGGGGGGGGGGGGGGGGGGGGGGGGGGGGGGGGGGGGGGGGGGGGGGGGGGGGGGGGGGGGGGGGGGGGGGGGGGGGGGGGGGGGGGGGGGGGGGGGGGGGGGGGGGGGGGGGGGGGGGGGGGGGGGGGGGGGGGGGGGGGGGGGGGGGGGGGGGGGGGGGGGGGGGGGGGGGGGGGGGGGGGGGGGGGGGGGGGGGGGGGGGGGGGGGGGGGGGGGGGGGGGGGGGGGGGGGGGGGGGGGGGGGGGGGGGGGGGGGGGGGGGGGGGGGGGGGGGGGGGGGGGGGGGGGGGGGGGGGGGGGGGGGGGGGGGGGGGGGGGGGGGGGGGGGGGGGGGGGGGGGGGGGGGGGGGGGGGGGGGGGGGGGGGGGGGGGGGGGGGGGGGGGGGGGGGGGGGGGGGGGGGGGGGGGGGGGGGGGGGGGGGGGGGGGGGGGGGGGGGGGGGGGGGGGGGGGGGGGGGGGGGGGGGGGGGGGGGGGGGGGGGGGGGGGGGGGGGGGGGGGGGGGGGGGGGGGGGGGGGGGGGGGGGGGGGGGGGGGGGGGGGGGGGGGGGGGGGGGGGGGGGGGGGGGGGGGGGGGGGGGGGGGGGGGGGGGGGGGGGGGGGGGGGGGGGGGGGGGGGGGGGGGGGGGGGGGGGGGGGGGGGGGGGGGGGGGGGGGGGGGGGGGGGGGGGGGGGGGGGGGGGGGGGGGGGGGGGGGGGGGGGGGGGGGGGGGGGGGGGGGGGGGGGGGGGGGGGGGGGGGGGGGGGGGGGGGGGGGGGGGGGGGGGGGGGGGGGGGGGGGGGGGGGGGGGGGGGGGGGGGGGGGGGGGGGGGGGGGGGGGGGGGGGGGGGGGGGGGGGGGGGGGGGGGGGGGGGGGGGGGGGGGGGGGGGGGGGGGGGGGGGGGGGGGGGGGGGGGGGGGGGGGGGGGGGGGGGGGGGGGGGGGGGGGGGGGGGGGGGGGGGGGGGGGGGGGGGGGGGGGGGGGGGGGGGGGGGGGGGGGGGGGGGGGGGGGGGGGGGGGGGGGGGGGGGGGGGGGGGGGGGGGGGGGGGGGGGGGGGGGGGGGGGGGGGGGGGGGGGGGGGGGGGGGGGGGGGGGGGGGGGGGGGGGGGGGGGGGGGGGGGGGGGGGGGGGGGGGGGGGGGGGGGGGGGGGGGGGGGGGGGGGGGGGGGGGGGGGGGGGGGGGGGGGGGGGGGGGGGGGGGGGGGGGGGGGGGGGGGGGGGGGGGGGGGGGGGGGGGGGGGGGGGGGGGGGGGGGGGGGGGGGGGGGGGGGGGGGGGGGGGGGGGGGGGGGGGGGGGGGGGGGGGGGGGGGGGGGGGGGGGGGGGGGGGGGGGGGGGGGGGGGGGGGGGGGGGGGGGGGGGGGGGGGGGGGGGGGGGGGGGGGGGGGGGGGGGGGGGGGGGGGGGGGGGGGGGGGGGGGGGGGGGGGGGGGGGGGGGGGGGGGGGGGGGGGGGGGGGGGGGGGGGGGGGGGGGGGGGGGGGGGGGGGGGGGGGGGGGGGGGGGGGGGGGGGGGGGGGGGGGGGGGGGGGGGGGGGGGGGGGGGGGGGGGGGGGGGGGGGGGGGGGGGGGGGGGGGGGGGGGGGGGGGGGGGGGGGGGGGGGGGGGGGGGGGGGGGGGGGGGGGGGGGGGGGGGGGGGGGGGGGGGGGGGGGGGGGGGGGGGGGGGGGGGGGGGGGGGGGGGGGGGGGGGGGGGGGGGGGGGGGGGGGGGGGGGGGGGGGGGGGGGGGGGGGGGGGGGGGGGGGGGGGGGGGGGGGGGGGGGGGGGGGGGGGGGGGGGGGGGGGGGGGGGGGGGGGGGGGGGGGGGGGGGGGGGGGGGGGGGGGGGGGGGGGGGGGGGGGGGGGGGGGGGGGGGGGGGGGGGGGGGGGGGGGGGGGGGGGGGGGGGGGGGGGGGGGGGGGGGGGGGGGGGGGGGGGGGGGGGGGGGGGGGGGGGGGGGGGGGGGGGGGGGGGGGGGGGGGGGGGGGGGGGGGGGGGGGGGGGGGGGGGGGGGGGGGGGGGGGGGGGGGGGGGGGGGGGGGGGGGGGGGGGGGGGGGGGGGGGGGGGGGGGGGGGGGGGGGGGGGGGGGGGGGGGGGGGGGGGGGGGGGGGGGGGGGGGGGGGGGGGGGGGGGGGGGGGGGGGGGGGGGGGGGGGGGGGGGGGGGGGGGGGGGGGGGGGGGGGGGGGGGGGGGGGGGGGGGGGGGGGGGGGGGGGGGGGGGGGGGGGGGGGGGGGGGGGGGGGGGGGGGGGGGGGGGGGGGGGGGGGGGGGGGGGGGGGGGGGGGGGGGGGGGGGGGGGGGGGGGGGGGGGGGGGGGGGGGGGGGGGGGGGGGGGGGGGGGGGGGGGGGGGGGGGGGGGGGGGGGGGGGGGGGGGGGGGGGGGGGGGGGGGGGGGGGGGGGGGGGGGGGGGGGGGGGGGGGGGGGGGGGGGGGGGGGGGGGGGGGGGGGGGGGGGGGGGGGGGGGGGGGGGGGGGGGGGGGGGGGGGGGGGGGGGGGGGGGGGGGGGGGGGGGGGGGGGGGGGGGGGGGGGGGGGGGGGGGGGGGGGGGGGGGGGGGGGGGGGGGGGGGGGGGGGGGGGGGGGGGGGGGGGGGGGGGGGGGGGGGGGGGGGGGGGGGGGGGGGGGGGGGGGGGGGGGGGGGGGGGGGGGGGGGGGGGGGGGGGGGGGGGGGGGGGGGGGGGGGGGGGGGGGGGGGGGGGGGGGGGGGGGGGGGGGGGGGGGGGGGGGGGGGGGGGGGGGGGGGGGGGGGGGGGGGGGGGGGGGGGGGGGGGGGGGGGGGGGGGGGGGGGGGGGGGGGGGGGGGGGGGGGGGGGGGGGGGGGGGGGGGGGGGGGGGGGGGGGGGGGGGGGGGGGGGGGGGGGGGGGGGGGGGGGGGGGGGGGGGGGGGGGGGGGGGGGGGGGGGGGGGGGGGGGGGGGGGGGGGGGGGGGGGGGGGGGGGGGGGGGGGGGGGGGGGGGGGGGGGGGGGGGGGGGGGGGGGGGGGGGGGGGGGGGGGGGGGGGGGGGGGGGGGGGGGGGGGGGGGGGGGGGGGGGGGGGGGGGGGGGGGGGGGGGGGGGGGGGGGGGGGGGGGGGGGGGGGGGGGGGGGGGGGGGGGGGGGGGGGGGGGGGGGGGGGGGGGGGGGGGGGGGGGGGGGGGGGGGGGGGGGGGGGGGGGGGGGGGGGGGGGGGGGGGGGGGGGGGGGGGGGGGGGGGGGGGGGGGGGGGGGGGGGGGGGGGGGGGGGGGGGGGGGGGGGGGGGGGGGGGGGGGGGGGGGGGGGGGGGGGGGGGGGGGGGGGGGGGGGGGGGGGGGGGGGGGGGGGGGGGGGGGGGGGGGGGGGGGGGGGGGGGGGGGGGGGGGGGGGGGGGGGGGGGGGGGGGGGGGGGGGGGGGGGGGGGGGGGGGGGGGGGGGGGGGGGGGGGGGGGGGGGGGGGGGGGGGGGGGGGGGGGGGGGGGGGGGGGGGGGGGGGGGGGGGGGGGGGGGGGGGGGGGGGGGGGGGGGGGGGGGGGGGGGGGGGGGGGGGGGGGGGGGGGGGGGGGGGGGGGGGGGGGGGGGGGGGGGGGGGGGGGGGGGGGGGGGGGGGGGGGGGGGGGGGGGGGGGGGGGGGGGGGGGGGGGGGGGGGGGGGGGGGGGGGGGGGGGGGGGGGGGGGGGGGGGGGGGGGGGGGGGGGGGGGGGGGGGGGGGGGGGGGGGGGGGGGGGGGGGGGGGGGGGGGGGGGGGGGGGGGGGGGGGGGGGGGGGGGGGGGGGGGGGGGGGGGGGGGGGGGGGGGGGGGGGGGGGGGGGGGGGGGGGGGGGGGGGGGGGGGGGGGGGGGGGGGGGGGGGGGGGGGGGGGGGGGGGGGGGGGGGGGGGGGGGGGGGGGGGGGGGGGGGGGGGGGGGGGGGGGGGGGGGGGGGGGGGGGGGGGGGGGGGGGGGGGGGGGGGGGGGGGGGGGGGGGGGGGGGGGGGGGGGGGGGGGGGGGGGGGGGGGGGGGGGGGGGGGGGGGGGGGGGGGGGGGGGGGGGGGGGGGGGGGGGGGGGGGGGGGGGGGGGGGGGGGGGGGGGGGGGGGGGGGGGGGGGGGGGGGGGGGGGGGGGGGGGGGGGGGGGGGGGGGGGGGGGGGGGGGGGGGGGGGGGGGGGGGGGGGGGGGGGGGGGGGGGGGGGGGGGGGGGGGGGGGGGGGGGGGGGGGGGGGGGGGGGGGGGGGGGGGGGG
This sequence comes from Ambrosia x helenae, assembly GCA_030844895.1. Taxonomy (NCBI): domain Eukaryota; kingdom Viridiplantae; phylum Streptophyta; class Magnoliopsida; order Asterales; family Asteraceae; genus Ambrosia; species Ambrosia x helenae. Next base: position 249,556 of record JAUTDX010005059.1, on the reverse strand, counting down.
GGGGGGGGGGGGGGGGGGGGGGGGGGGGGGGGGGGGGGGGGGGGGGGGGGGGGGGGGGGGGGGGGGGGGGGGGGGGGGGGGGGGGGGGGGGGGGGGGGGGGGGGGGGGGGGGGGGGGGGGGGGGGGGGGGGGGGGGGGGGGGGGGGGGGGGGGGGGGGGGGGGGGGGGGGGGGGGGGGGGGGGGGGGGGGGGGGGGGGGGGGGGGGGGGGGGGGGGGGGGGGGGGGGGGGGGGGGGGGGGGGGGGGGGGGGGGGGGGGGGGGGGGGGGGGGGGGGGGGGGGGGGGGGGGGGGGGGGGGGGGGGGGGGGGGGGGGGGGGGGGGGGGGGGGGGGGGGGGGGGGGGGGGGGGGGGGGGGGGGGGGGGGGGGGGGGGGGGGGGGGGGGGGGGGGGGGGGGGGGGGGGGGGGGGGGGGGGGGGGGGGGGGGGGGGGGGGGGGGGGGGGGGGGGGGGGGGGGGGGGGGGGGGGGGGGGGGGGGGGGGGGGGGGGGGGGGGGGGGGGGGGGGGGGGGGGGGGGGGGGGGGGGGGGGGGGGGGGGGGGGGGGGGGGGGGGGGGGGGGGGGGGGGGGGGGGGGGGGGGGGGGGGGGGGGGGGGGGGGGGGGGGGGGGGGGGGGGGGGGGGGGGGGGGGGGGGGGGGGGGGGGGGGGGGGGGGGGGGGGGGGGGGGGGGGGGGGGGGGGGGGGGGGGGGGGGGGGGGGGGGGGGGGGGGGGGGGGGGGGGGGGGGGGGGGGGGGGGGGGGGGGGGGGGGGGGGGGGGGGGGGGGGGGGGGGGGGGGGGGGGGGGGGGGGGGGGGGGGGGGGGGGGGGGGGGGGGGGGGGGGGGGGGGGGGGGGGGGGGGGGGGGGGGGGGGGGGGGGGGGGGGGGGGGGGGGGGGGGGGGGGGGGGGGGGGGGGGGGGGGGGGGGGGGGGGGGGGGGGGGGGGGGGGGGGGGGGGGGGGGGGGGGGGGGGGGGGGGGGGGGGGGGGGGGGGGGGGGGGGGGGGGGGGGGGGGGGGGGGGGGGGGGGGGGGGGGGGGGGGGGGGGGGGGGGGGGGGGGGGGGGGGGGGGGGGGGGGGGGGGGGGGGGGGGGGGGGGGGGGGGGGGGGGGGGGGGGGGGGGGGGGGGGGGGGGGGGGGGGGGGGGGGGGGGGGGGGGGGGGGGGGGGGGGGGGGGGGGGGGGGGGGGGGGGGGGGGGGGGGGGGGGGGGGGGGGGGGGGGGGGGGGGGGGGGGGGGGGGGGGGGGGGGGGGGGGGGGGGGGGGGGGGGGGGGGGGGGGGGGGGGGGGGGGGGGGGGGGGGGGGGGGGGGGGGGGGGGGGGGGGGGGGGGGGGGGGGGGGGGGGGGGGGGGGGGGGGGGGGGGGGGGGGGGGGGGGGGGGGGGGGGGGGGGGGGGGGGGGGGGGGGGGGGGGGGGGGGGGGGGGGGGGGGGGGGGGGGGGGGGGGGGGGGGGGGGGGGGGGGGGGGGGGGGGGGGGGGGGGGGGGGGGGGGGGGGGGGGGGGGGGGGGGGGGGGGGGGGGGGGGGGGGGGGGGGGGGGGGGGGGGGGGGGGGGGGGGGGGGGGGGGGGGGGGGGGGGGGGGGGGGGGGGGGGGGGGGGGGGGGGGGGGGGGGGGGGGGGGGGGGGGGGGGGGGGGGGGGGGGGGGGGGGGGGGGGGGGGGGGGGGGGGGGGGGGGGGGGGGGGGGGGGGGGGGGGGGGGGGGGGGGGGGGGGGGGGGGGGGGGGGGGGGGGGGGGGGGGGGGGGGGGGGGGGGGGGGGGGGGGGGGGGGGGGGGGGGGGGGGGGGGGGGGGGGGGGGGGGGGGGGGGGGGGGGGGGGGGGGGGGGGGGGGGGGGGGGGGGGGGGGGGGGGGGGGGGGGGGGGGGGGGGGGGGGGGGGGGGGGGGGGGGGGGGGGGGGGGGGGGGGGGGGGGGGGGGGGGGGGGGGGGGGGGGGGGGGGGGGGGGGGGGGGGGGGGGGGGGGGGGGGGGGGGGGGGGGGGGGGGGGGGGGGGGGGGGGGGGGGGGGGGGGGGGGGGGGGGGGGGGGGGGGGGGGGGGGGGGGGGGGGGGGGGGGGGGGGGGGGGGGGGGGGGGGGGGGGGGGGGGGGGGGGGGGGGGGGGGGGGGGGGGGGGGGGGGGGGGGGGGGGGGGGGGGGGGGGGGGGGGGGGGGGGGGGGGGGGGGGGGGGGGGGGGGGGGGGGGGGGGGGGGGGGGGGGGGGGGGGGGGGGGGGGGGGGGGGGGGGGGGGGGGGGGGGGGGGGGGGGGGGGGGGGGGGGGGGGGGGGGGGGGGGGGGGGGGGGGGGGGGGGGGGGGGGGGGGGGGGGGGGGGGGGGGGGGGGGGGGGGGGGGGGGGGGGGGGGGGGGGGGGGGGGGGGGGGGGGGGGGGGGGGGGGGGGGGGGGGGGGGGGGGGGGGGGGGGGGGGGGGGGGGGGGGGGGGGGGGGGGGGGGGGGGGGGGGGGGGGGGGGGGGGGGGGGGGGGGGGGGGGGGGGGGGGGGGGGGGGGGGGGGGGGGGGGGGGGGGGGGGGGGGGGGGGGGGGGGGGGGGGGGGGGGGGGGGGGGGGGGGGGGGGGGGGGGGGGGGGGGGGGGGGGGGGGGGGGGGGGGGGGGGGGGGGGGGGGGGGGGGGGGGGGGGGGGGGGGGGGGGGGGGGGGGGGGGGGGGGGGGGGGGGGGGGGGGGGGGGGGGGGGGGGGGGGGGGGGGGGGGGGGGGGGGGGGGGGGGGGGGGGGGGGGGGGGGGGGGGGGGGGGGGGGGGGGGGGGGGGGGGGGGGGGGGGGGGGGGGGGGGGGGGGGGGGGGGGGGGGGGGGGGGGGGGGGGGGGGGGGGGGGGGGGGGGGGGGGGGGGGGGGGGGGGGGGGGGGGGGGGGGGGGGGGGGGGGGGGGGGGGGGGGGGGGGGGGGGGGGGGGGGGGGGGGGGGGGGGGGGGGGGGGGGGGGGGGGGGGGGGGGGGGGGGGGGGGGGGGGGGGGGGGGGGGGGGGGGGGGGGGGGGGGGGGGGGGGGGGGGGGGGGGGGGGGGGGGGGGGGGGGGGGGGGGGGGGGGGGGGGGGGGGGGGGGGGGGGGGGGGGGGGGGGGGGGGGGGGGGGGGGGGGGGGGGGGGGGGGGGGGGGGGGGGGGGGGGGGGGGGGGGGGGGGGGGGGGGGGGGGGGGGGGGGGGGGGGGGGGGGGGGGGGGGGGGGGGGGGGGGGGGGGGGGGGGGGGGGGGGGGGGGGGGGGGGGGGGGGGGGGGGGGGGGGGGGGGGGGGGGGGGGGGGGGGGGGGGGGGGGGGGGGGGGGGGGGGGGGGGGGGGGGGGGGGGGGGGGGGGGGGGGGGGGGGGGGGGGGGGGGGGGGGGGGGGGGGGGGGGGGGGGGGGGGGGGGGGGGGGGGGGGGGGGGGGGGGGGGGGGGGGGGGGGGGGGGGGGGGGGGGGGGGGGGGGGGGGGGGGGGGGGGGGGGGGGGGGGGGGGGGGGGGGGGGGGGGGGGGGGGGGGGGGGGGGGGGGGGGGGGGGGGGGGGGGGGGGGGGGGGGGGGGGGGGGGGGGGGGGGGGGGGGGGGGGGGGGGGGGGGGGGGGGGGGGGGGGGGGGGGGGGGGGGGGGGGGGGGGGGGGGGGGGGGGGGGGGGGGGGGGGGGGGGGGGGGGGGGGGGGGGGGGGGGGGGGGGGGGGGGGGGGGGGGGGGGGGGGGGGGGGGGGGGGGGGGGGGGGGGGGGGGGGGGGGGGGGGGGGGGGGGGGGGGGGGGGGGGGGGGGGGGGGGGGGGGGGGGGGGGGGGGGGGGGGGGGGGGGGGGGGGGGGGGGGGGGGGGGGGGGGGGGGGGGGGGGGGGGGGGGGGGGGGGGGGGGGGGGGGGGGGGGGGGGGGGGGGGGGGGGGGGGGGGGGGGGGGGGGGGGGGGGGGGGGGGGGGGGGGGGGGGGGGGGGGGGGGGGGGGGGGGGGGGGGGGGGGGGGGGGGGGGGGGGGGGGGGGGGGGGGGGGGGGGGGGGGGGGGGGGGGGGGGGGGGGGGGGGGGGGGGGGGGGGGGGGGGGGGGGGGGGGGGGGGGGGGGGGGGGGGGGGGGGGGGGGGGGGGGGGGGGGGGGGGGGGGGGGGGGGGGGGGGGGGGGGGGGGGGGGGGGGGGGGGGGGGGGGGGGGGGGGGGGGGGGGGGGGGGGGGGGGGGGGGGGGGGGGGGGGGGGGGGGGGGGGGGGGGGGGGGGGGGGGGGGGGGGGGGGGGGGGGGGGGGGGGGGGGGGGGGGGGGGGGGGGGGGGGGGGGGGGGGGGGGGGGGGGGGGGGGGGGGGGGGGGGGGGGGGGGGGGGGGGGGGGGGGGGGGGGGGGGGGGGGGGGGGGGGGGGGGGGGGGGGGGGGGGGGGGGGGGGGGGGGGGGGGGGGGGGGGGGGGGGGGGGGGGGGGGGGGGGGGGGGGGGGGGGGGGGGGGGGGGGGGGGGGGGGGGGGGGGGGGGGGGGGGGGGGGGGGGGGGGGGGGGGGGGGGGGGGGGGGGGGGGGGGGGGGGGGGGGGGGGGGGGGGGGGGGGGGGGGGGGGGGGGGGGGGGGGGGGGGGGGGGGGGGGGGGGGGGGGGGGGGGGGGGGGGGGGGGGGGGGGGGGGGGGGGGGGGGGGGGGGGGGGGGGGGGGGGGGGGGGGGGGGGGGGGGGGGGGGGGGGGGGGGGGGGGGGGGGGGGGGGGGGGGGGGGGGGGGGGGGGGGGGGGGGGGGGGGGGGGGGGGGGGGGGGGGGGGGGGGGGGGGGGGGGGGGGGGGGGGGGGGGGGGGGGGGGGGGGGGGGGGGGGGGGGGGGGGGGGGGGGGGGGGGGGGGGGGGGGGGGGGGGGGGGGGGGGGGGGGGGGGGGGGGGGGGGGGGGGGGGGGGGGGGGGGGGGGGGGGGGGGGGGGGGGGGGGGGGGGGGGGGGGGGGGGGGGGGGGGGGGGGGGGGGGGGGGGGGGGGGGGGGGGGGGGGGGGGGGGGGGGGGGGGGGGGGGGGGGGGGGGGGGGGGGGGGGGGGGGGGGGGGGGGGGGGGGGGGGGGGGGGGGGGGGGGGGGGGGGGGGGGGGGGGGGGGGGGGGGGGGGGGGGGGGGGGGGGGGGGGGGGGGGGGGGGGGGGGGGGGGGGGGGGGGGGGGGGGGGGGGGGGGGGGGGGGGGGGGGGGGGGGGGGGGGGGGGGGGGGGGGGGGGGGGGGGGGGGGGGGGGGGGGGGGGGGGGGGGGGGGGGGGGGGGGGGGGGGGGGGGGGGGGGGGGGGGGGGGGGGGGGGGGGGGGGGGGGGGGGGGGGGGGGGGGGGGGGGGGGGGGGGGGGGGGGGGGGGGGGGGGGGGGGGGGGGGGGGGGGGGGGGGGGGGGGGGGGGGGGGGGGGGGGGGGGGGGGGGGGGGGGGGGGGGGGGGGGGGGGGGGGGGGGGGGGGGGGGGGGGGGGGGGGGGGGGGGGGGGGGGGGGGGGGGGGGGGGGGGGGGGGGGGGGGGGGGGGGGGGGGGGGGGGGGGGGGGGGGGGGGGGGGGGGGGGGGGGGGGGGGGGGGGGGGGGGGGGGGGGGGGGGGGGGGGGGGGGGGGGGGGGGGGGGGGGGGGGGGGGGGGGGGGGGGGGGGGGGGGGGGGGGGGGGGGGGGGGGGGGGGGGGGGGGGGGGGGGGGGGGGGGGGGGGGGGGGGGGGGGGGGGGGGGGGGGGGGGGGGGGGGGGGGGGGGGGGGGGGGGGGGGGGGGGGGGGGGGGGGGGGGGGGGGGGGGGGGGGGGGGGGGGGGGGGGGGGGGGGGGGGGGGGGGGGGGGGGGGGGGGGGGGGGGGGGGGGGGGGGGGGGGGGGGGGGGGGGGGGGGGGGGGGGGGGGGGGGGGGGGGGGGGGGGGGGGGGGGGGGGGGGGGGGGGGGGGGGGGGGGGGGGGGGGGGGGGGGGGGGGGGGGGGGGGGGGGGGGGGGGGGGGGGGGGGGGGGGGGGGGGGGGGGGGGGGGGGGGGGGGGGGGGGGGGGGGGGGGGGGGGGGGGGGGGGGGGGGGGGGGGGGGGGGGGGGGGGGGGGGGGGGGGGGGGGGGGGGGGGGGGGGGGGGGGGGGGGGGGGGGGGGGGGGGGGGGGGGGGGGGGGGGGGGGGGGGGGGGGGGGGGGGGGGGGGGGGGGGGGGGGGGGGGGGGGGGGGGGGGGGGGGGGGGGGGGGGGGGGGGGGGGGGGGGGGGGGGGGGGGGGGGGGGGGGGGGGGGGGGGGGGGGGGGGGGGGGGGGGGGGGGGGGGGGGGGGGGGGGGGGGGGGGGGGGGGGGGGGGGGGGGGGGGGGGGGGGGGGGGGGGGGGGGGGGGGGGGGGGGGGGGGGGGGGGGGGGGGGGGGGGGGGGGGGGGGGGGGGGGGGGGGGGGGGGGGGGGGGGGGGGGGGGGGGGGGGGGGGGGGGGGGGGGGGGGGGGGGGGGGGGGGGGGGGGGGGGGGGGGGGGGGGGGGGGGGGGGGGGGGGGGGGGGGGGGGGGGGGGGGGGGGGGGGGGGGGGGGGGGGGGGGGGGGGGGGGGGGGGGGGGGGGGGGGGGGGGGGGGGGGGGGGGGGGGGGGGGGGGGGGGGGGGGGGGGGGGGGGGGGGGGGGGGGGGGGGGGGGGGGGGGGGGGGGGGGGGGGGGGGGGGGGGGGGGGGGGGGGGGGGGGGGGGGGGGGGGGGGGGGGGGGGGGGGGGGGGGGGGGGGGGGGGGGGGGGGGGGGGGGGGGGGGGGGGGGGGGGGGGGGGGGGGGGGGGGGGGGGGGGGGGGGGGGGGGGGGGGGGGGGGGGGGGGGGGGGGGGGGGGGGGGGGGGGGGGGGGGGGGGGGGGGGGGGGGGGGGGGGGGGGGGGGGGGGGGGGGGGGGGGGGGGGGGGGGGGGGGGGGGGGGGGGGGGGGGGGGGGGGGGGGGGGGGGGGGGGGGGGGGGGGGGGGGGGGGGGGGGGGGGGGGGGGGGGGGGGGGGGGGGGGGGGGGGGGGGGGGGGGGGGGGGGGGGGGGGGGGGGGGGGGGGGGGGGGGGGGGGGGGGGGGGGGGGGGGGGGGGGGGGGGGGGGGGGGGGGGGGGGGGGGGGGGGGGGGGGGGGGGGGGGGGGGGGGGGGGGGGGGGGGGGGGGGGGGGGGGGGGGGGGGGGGGGGGGGGGGGGGGGGGGGGGGGGGGGGGGGGGGGGGGGGGGGGGGGGGGGGGGGGGGGGGGGGGGGGGGGGGGGGGGGGGGGGGGGGGGGGGGGGGGGGGGGGGGGGGGGGGGGGGGGGGGGGGGGGGGGGGGGGGGGGGGGGGGGGGGGGGGGGGGGGGGGGGGGGGGGGGGGGGGGGGGGGGGGGGGGGGGGGGGGGGGGGGGGGGGGGGGGGGGGGGGGGGGGGGGGGGGGGGGGGGGGGGGGGGGGGGGGGGGGGGGGGGGGGGGGGGGGGGGGGGGGGGGGGGGGGGGGGGGGGGGGGGGGGGGGGGGGGGGGGGGGGGGGGGGGGGGGGGGGGGGGGGGGGGGGGGGGGGGGGGGGGGGGGGGGGGGGGGGGGGGGGGGGGGGGGGGGGGGGGGGGGGGGGGGGGGGGGGGGGGGGGGGGGGGGGGGGGGGGGGGGGGGGGGGGGGGGGGGGGGGGGGGGGGGGGGGGGGGGGGGGGGGGGGGGGGGGGGGGGGGGGGGGGGGGGGGGGGGGGGGGGGGGGGGGGGGGGGGGGGGGGGGGGGGGGGGGGGGGGGGGGGGGGGGGGGGGGGGGGGGGGGGGGGGGGGGGGGGGGGGGGGGGGGGGGGGGGGGGGGGGGGGGGGGGGGGGGGGGGGGGGGGGGGGGGGGGGGGGGGGGGGGGGGGGGGGGGGGGGGGGGGGGGGGGGGGGGGGGGGGGGGGGGGGGGGGGGGGGGGGGGGGGGGGGGGGGGGGGGGGGGGGGGGGGGGGGGGGGGGGGGGGGGGGGGGGGGGGGGGGGGGGGGGGGGGGGGGGGGGGGGGGGGGGGGGGGGGGGGGGGGGGGGGGGGGGGGGGGGGGGGGGGGGGGGGGGGGGGGGGGGGGGGGGGGGGGGGGGGGGGGGGGGGGGGGGGGGGGGGGGGGGGGGGGGGGGGGGGGGGGGGGGGGGGGGGGGGGGGGGGGGGGGGGGGGGGGGGGGGGGGGGGGGGGGGGGGGGGGGGGGGGGGGGGGGGGGGGGGGGGGGGGGGGGGGGGGGGGGGGGGGGGGGGGGGGGGGGGGGGGGGGGGGGGGGGGGGGGGGGGGGGGGGGGGGGGGGGGGGGGGGGGGGGGGGGGGGGGGGGGGGGGGGGGGGGGGGGGGGGGGGGGGGGGGGGGGGGGGGGGGGGGGGGGGGGGGGGGGGGGGGGGGGGGGGGGGGGGGGGGGGGGGGGGGGGGGGGGGGGGGGGGGGGGGGGGGGGGGGGGGGGGGGGGGGGGGGGGGGGGGGGGGGGGGGGGGGGGGGGGGGGGGGGGGGGGGGGGGGGGGGGGGGGGGGGGGGGGGGGGGGGGGGGGGGGGGGGGGGGGGGGGGGGGGGGGGGGGGGGGGGGGGGGGGGGGGGGGGGGGGGGGGGGGGGGGGGGGGGGGGGGGGGGGGGGGGGGGGGGGGGGGGGGGGGGGGGGGGGGGGGGGGGGGGGGGGGGGGGGGGGGGGGGGGGGGGGGGGGGGGGGGGGGGGGGGGGGGGGGGGGGGGGGGGGGGGGGGGGGGGGGGGGGGGGGGGGGGGGGGGGGGGGGGGGGGGGGGGGGGGGGGGGGGGGGGGGGGGGGGGGGGGGGGGGGGGGGGGGGGGGGGGGGGGGGGGGGGGGGGGGGGGGGGGGGGGGGGGGGGGGGGGGGGGGGGGGGGGGGGGGGGGGGGGGGGGGGGGGGGGGGGGGGGGGGGGGGGGGGGGGGGGGGGGGGGGGGGGGGGGGGGGGGGGGGGGGGGGGGGGGGGGGGGGGGGGGGGGGGGGGGGGGGGGGGGGGGGGGGGGGGGGGGGGGGGGGGGGGGGGGGGGGGGGGGGGGGGGGGGGGGGGGGGGGGGGGGGGGGGGGGGGGGGGGGGGGGGGGGGGGGGGGGGGGGGGGGGGGGGGGGGGGGGGGGGGGGGGGGGGGGGGGGGGGGGGGGGGGGGGGGGGGGGGGGGGGGGGGGGGGGGGGGGGGGGGGGGGGGGGGGGGGGGGGGGGGGGGGGGGGGGGGGGGGGGGGGGGGGGGGGGGGGGGGGGGGGGGGGGGGGGGGGGGGGGGGGGGGGGGGGGGGGGGGGGGGGGGGGGGGGGGGGGGGGGGGGGGGGGGGGGGGGGGGGGGGGGGGGGGGGGGGGGGGGGGGGGGGGGGGGGGGGGGGGGGGGGGGGGGGGGGGGGGGGGGGGGGGGGGGGGGGGGGGGGGGGGGGGGGGGGGGGGGGGGGGGGGGGGGGGGGGGGGGGGGGGGGGGGGGGGGGGGGGGGGGGGGGGGGGGGGGGGGGGGGGGGGGGGGGGGGGGGGGGGGGGGGGGGGGGGGGGGGGGGGGGGGGGGGGGGGGGGGGGGGGGGGGGGGGGGGGGGGGGGGGGGGGGGGGGGGGGGGGGGGGGGGGGGGGGGGGGGGGGGGGGGGGGGGGGGGGGGGGGGGGGGGGGGGGGGGGGGGGGGGGGGGGGGGGGGGGGGGGGGGGGGGGGGGGGGGGGGGGGGGGGGGGGGGGGGGGGGGGGGGGGGGGGGGGGGGGGGGGGGGGGGGGGGGGGGGGGGGGGGGGGGGGGGGGGGGGGGGGGGGGGGGGGGGGGGGGGGGGGGGGGGGGGGGGGGGGGGGGGGGGGGGGGGGGGGGGGGGGGGGGGGGGGGGGGGGGGGGGGGGGGGGGGGGGGGGGGGGGGGGGGGGGGGGGGGGGGGGGGGGGGGGGGGGGGGGGGGGGGGGGGGGGGGGGGGGGGGGGGGGGGGGGGGGGGGGGGGGGGGGGGGGGGGGGGGGGGGGGGGGGGGGGGGGGGGGGGGGGGGGGGGGGGGGGGGGGGGGGGGGGGGGGGGGGGGGGGGGGGGGGGGGGGGGGGGGGGGGGGGGGGGGGGGGGGGGGGGGGGGGGGGGGGGGGGGGGGGGGGGGGGGGGGGGGGGGGGGGGGGGGGGGGGGGGGGGGGGGGGGGGGGGGGGGGGGGGGGGGGGGGGGGGGGGGGGGGGGGGGGGGGGGGGGGGGGGGGGGGGGGGGGGGGGGGGGGGGGGGGGGGGGGGGGGGGGGGGGGGGGGGGGGGGGGGGGGGGGGGGGGGGGGGGGGGGGGGGGGGGGGGGGGGGGGGGGGGGGGGGGGGGGGGGGGGGGGGGGGGGGGGGGGGGGGGGGGGGGGGGGGGGGGGGGGGGGGGGGGGGGGGGGGGGGGGGGGGGGGGGGGGGGGGGGGGGGGGGGGGGGGGGGGGGGGGGGGGGGGGGGGGGGGGGGGGGGGGGGGGGGGGGGGGGGGGGGGGGGGGGGGGGGGGGGGGGGGGGGGGGGGGGGGGGGGGGGGGGGGGGGGGGGGGGGGGGGGGGGGGGGGGGGGGGGGGGGGGGGGGGGGGGGGGGGGGGGGGGGGGGGGGGGGGGGGGGGGGGGGGGGGGGGGGGGGGGGGGGGGGGGGGGGGGGGGGGGGGGGGGGGGGGGGGGGGGGGGGGGGGGGGGGGGGGGGGGGGGGGGGGGGGGGGGGGGGGGGGGGGGGGGGGGGGGGGGGGGGGGGGGGGGGGGGGGGGGGGGGGGGGGGGGGGGGGGGGGGGGGGGGGGGGGGGGGGGGGGGGGGGGGGGGGGGGGGGGGGGGGGGGGGGGGGGGGGGGGGGGGGGGGGGGGGGGGGGGGGGGGGGGGGGGGGGGGGGGGGGGGGGGGGGGGGGGGGGGGGGGGGGGGGGGGGGGGGGGGGGGGGGGGGGGGGGGGGGGGGGGGGGGGGGGGGGGGGGGGGGGGGGGGGGGGGGGGGGGGGGGGGGGGGGGGGGGGGGGGGGGGGGGGGGGGGGGGGGGGGGGGGGGGGGGGGGGGGGGGGGGGGGGGGGGGGGGGGGGGGGGGGGGGGGGGGGGGGGGGGGGGGGGGGGGGGGGGGGGGGGGGGGGGGGGGGGGGGGGGGGGGGGGGGGGGGGGGGGGGGGGGGGGGGGGGGGGGGGGGGGGGGGGGGGGGGGGGGGGGGGGGGGGGGGGGGGGGGGGGGGGGGGGGGGGGGGGGGGGGGGGGGGGGGGGGGGGGGGGGGGGGGGGGGGGGGGGGGGGGGGGGGGGGGGGGGGGGGGGGGGGGGGGGGGGGGGGGGGGGGGGGGGGGGGGGGGGGGGGGGGGGGGGGGGGGGGGGGGGGGGGGGGGGGGGGGGGGGGGGGGGGGGGGGGGGGGGGGGGGGGGGGGGGGGGGGGGGGGGGGGGGGGGGGGGGGGGGGGGGGGGGGGGGGGGGGGGGGGGGGGGGGGGGGGGGGGGGGGGGGGGGGGGGGGGGGGGGGGGGGGGGGGGGGGGGGGGGGGGGGGGGGGGGGGGGGGGGGGGGGGGGGGGGGGGGGGGGGGGGGGGGGGGGGGGGGGGGGGGGGGGGGGGGGGGGGGGGGGGGGGGGGGGGGGGGGGGGGGGGGGGGGGGGGGGGGGGGGGGGGGGGGGGGGGGGGGGGGGGGGGGGGGGGGGGGGGGGGGGGGGGGGGGGGGGGGGGGGGGGGGGGGGGGGGGGGGGGGGGGGGGGGGGGGGGGGGGGGGGGGGGGGGGGGGGGGGGGGGGGGGGGGGGGGGGGGGGGGGGGGGGGGGGGGGGGGGGGGGGGGGGGGGGGGGGGGGGGGGGGGGGGGGGGGGGGGGGGGGGGGGGGGGGGGGGGGGGGGGGGGGGGGGGGGGGGGGGGGGGGGGGGGGGGGGGGGGGGGGGGGGGGGGGGGGGGGGGGGGGGGGGGGGGGGGGGGGGGGGGGGGGGGGGGGGGGGGGGGGGGGGGGGGGGGGGGGGGGGGGGGGGGGGGGGGGGGGGGGGGGGGGGGGGGGGGGGGGGGGGGGGGGGGGGGGGGGGGGGGGGGGGGGGGGGGGGGGGGGGGGGGGGGGGGGGGGGGGGGGGGGGGGGGGGGGGGGGGGGGGGGGGGGGGGGGGGGGGGGGGGGGGGGGGGGGGGGGGGGGGGGGGGGGGGGGGGGGGGGGGGGGGGGGGGGGGGGGGGGGGGGGGGGGGGGGGGGGGGGGGGGGGGGGGGGGGGGGGGGGGGGGGGGGGGGGGGGGGGGGGGGGGGGGGGGGGGGGGGGGGGGGGGGGGGGGGGGGGGGGGGGGGGGGGGGGGGGGGGGGGGGGGGGGGGGGGGGGGGGGGGGGGGGGGGGGGGGGGGGGGGGGGGGGGGGGGGGGGGGGGGGGGGGGGGGGGGGGGGGGGGGGGGGGGGGGGGGGGGGGGGGGGGGGGGGGGGGGGGGGGGGGGGGGGGGGGGGGGGGGGGGGGGGGGGGGGGGGGGGGGGGGGGGGGGGGGGGGGGGGGGGGGGGGGGGGGGGGGGGGGGGGGGGGGGGGGGGGGGGGGGGGGGGGGGGGGGGGGGGGGGGGGGGGGGGGGGGGGGGGGGGGGGGGGGGGGGGGGGGGGGGGGGGGGGGGGGGGGGGGGGGGGGGGGGGGGGGGGGGGGGGGGGGGGGGGGGGGGGGGGGGGGGGGGGGGGGGGGGGGGGGGGGGGGGGGGGGGGGGGGGGGGGGGGGGGGGGGGGGGGGGGGGGGGGGGGGGGGGGGGGGGGGGGGGGGGGGGGGGGGGGGGGGGGGGGGGGGGGGGGGGGGGGGGGGGGGGGGGGGGGGGGGGGGGGGGGGGGGGGGGGGGGGGGGGGGGGGGGGGGGGGGGGGGGGGGGGGGGGGGGGGGGGGGGGGGGGGGGGGGGGGGGGGGGGGGGGGGGGGGGGGGGGGGGGGGGGGGGGGGGGGGGGGGGGGGGGGGGGGGGGGGGGGGGGGGGGGGGGGGGGGGGGGGGGGGGGGGGGGGGGGGGGGGGGGGGGGGGGGGGGGGGGGGGGGGGGGGGGGGGGGGGGGGGGGGGGGGGGGGGGGGGGGGGGGGGGGGGGGGGGGGGGGGGGGGGGGGGGGGGGGGGGGGGGGGGGGGGGGGGGGGGGGGGGGGGGGGGGGGGGGGGGGGGGGGGGGGGGGGGGGGGGGGGGGGGGGGGGGGGGGGGGGGGGGGGGGGGGGGGGGGGGGGGGGGGGGGGGGGGGGGGGGGGGGGGGGGGGGGGGGGGGGGGGGGGGGGGGGGGGGGGGGGGGGGGGGGGGGGGGGGGGGGGGGGGGGGGGGGGGGGGGGGGGGGGGGGGGGGGGGGGGGGGGGGGGGGGGGGGGGGGGGGGGGGGGGGGGGGGGGGGGGGGGGGGGGGGGGGGGGGGGGGGGGGGGGGGGGGGGGGGGGGGGGGGGGGGGGGGGGGGGGGGGGGGGGGGGGGGGGGGGGGGGGGGGGGGGGGGGGGGGGGGGGGGGGGGGGGGGGGGGGGGGGGGGGGGGGGGGGGGGGGGGGGGGGGGGGGGGGGGGGGGGGGGGGGGGGGGGGGGGGGGGGGGGGGGGGGGGGGGGGGGGGGGGGGGGGGGGGGGGGGGGGGGGGGGGGGGGGGGGGGGGGGGGGGGGGGGGGGGGGGGGGGGGGGGGGGGGGGGGGGGGGGGGGGGGGGGGGGGGGGGGGGGGGGGGGGGGGGGGGGGGGGGGGGGGGGGGGGGGGGGGGGGGGGGGGGGGGGGGGGGGGGGGGGGGGGGGGGGGGGGGGGGGGGGGGGGGGGGGGGGGGGGGGGGGGGGGGGGGGGGGGGGGGGGGGGGGGGGGGGGGGGGGGGGGGGGGGGGGGGGGGGGGGGGGGGGGGGGGGGGGGGGGGGGGGGGGGGGGGGGGGGGGGGGGGGGGGGGGGGGGGGGGGGGGGGGGGGGGGGGGGGGGGGGGGGGGGGGGGGGGGGGGGGGGGGGGGGGGGGGGGGGGGGGGGGGGGGGGGGGGGGGGGGGGGGGGGGGGGGGGGGGGGGGGGGGGGGGGGGGGGGGGGGGGGGGGGGGGGGGGGGGGGGGGGGGGGGGGGGGGGGGGGGGGGGGGGGGGGGGGGGGGGGGGGGGGGGGGGGGGGGGGGGGGGGGGGGGGGGGGGGGGGGGGGGGGGGGGGGGGGGGGGGGGGGGGGGGGGGGGGGGGGGGGGGGGGGGGGGGGGGGGGGGGGGGGGGGGGGGGGGGGGGGGGGGGGGGGGGGGGGGGGGGGGGGGGGGGGGGGGGGGGGGGGGGGGGGGGGGGGGGGGGGGGGGGGGGGGGGGGGGGGGGGGGGGGGGGGGGGGGGGGGGGGGGGGGGGGGGGGGGGGGGGGGGGGGGGGGGGGGGGGGGGGGGGGGGGGGGGGGGGGGGGGGGGGGGGGGGGGGGGGGGGGGGGGGGGGGGGGGGGGGGGGGGGGGGGGGGGGGGGGGGGGGGGGGGGGGGGGGGGGGGGGGGGGGGGGGGGGGGGGGGGGGGGGGGGGGGGGGGGGGGGGGGGGGGGGGGGGGGGGGGGGGGGGGGGGGGGGGGGGGGGGGGGGGGGGGGGGGGGGGGGGGGGGGGGGGGGGGGGGGGGGGGGGGGGGGGGGGGGGGGGGGGGGGGGGGGGGGGGGGGGGGGGGGGGGGGGGGGGGGGGGGGGGGGGGGGGGGGGGGGGGGGGGGGGGGGGGGGGGGGGGGGGGGGGGGGGGGGGGGGGGGGGGGGGGGGGGGGGGGGGGGGGGGGGGGGGGGGGGGGGGGGGGGGGGGGGGGGGGGGGGGGGGGGGGGGGGGGGGGGGGGGGGGGGGGGGGGGGGGGGGGGGGGGGGGGGGGGGGGGGGGGGGGGGGGGGGGGGGGGGGGGGGGGGGGGGGGGGGGGGGGGGGGGGGGGGGGGGGGGGGGGGGGGGGGGGGGGGGGGGGGGGGGGGGGGGGGGGGGGGGGGGGGGGGGGGGGGGGGGGGGGGGGGGGGGGGGGGGGGGGGGGGGGGGGGGGGGGGGGGGGGGGGGGGGGGGGGGGGGGGGGGGGGGGGGGGGGGGGGGGGGGGGGGGGGGGGGGGGGGGGGGGGGGGGGGGGGGGGGGGGGGGGGGGGGGGGGGGGGGGGGGGGGGGGGGGGGGGGGGGGGGGGGGGGGGGGGGGGGGGGGGGGGGGGGGGGGGGGGGGGGGGGGGGGGGGGGGGGGGGGGGGGGGGGGGGGGGGGGGGGGGGGGGGGGGGGGGGGGGGGGGGGGGGGGGGGGGGGGGGGGGGGGGGGGGGGGGGGGGGGGGGGGGGGGGGGGGGGGGGGGGGGGGGGGGGGGGGGGGGGGGGGGGGGGGGGGGGGGGGGGGGGGGGGGGGGGGGGGGGGGGGGGGGGGGGGGGGGGGGGGGGGGGGGGGGGGGGGGGGGGGGGGGGGGGGGGGGGGGGGGGGGGGGGGGGGGGGGGGGGGGGGGGGGGGGGGGGGGGGGGGGGGGGGGGGGGGGGGGGGGGGGGGGGGGGGGGGGGGGGGGGGGGGGGGGGGGGGGGGGGGGGGGGGGGGGGGGGGGGGGGGGGGGGGGGGGGGGGGGGGGGGGGGGGGGGGGGGGGGGGGGGGGGGGGGGGGGGGGGGGGGGGGGGGGGGGGGGGGGGGGGGGGGGGGGGGGGGGGGGGGGGGGGGGGGGGGGGGGGGGGGGGGGGGGGGGGGGGGGGGGGGGGGGGGGGGGGGGGGGGGGGGGGGGGGGGGGGGGGGGGGGGGGGGGGGGGGGGGGGGGGGGGGGGGGGGGGGGGGGGGGGGGGGGGGGGGGGGGGGGGGGGGGGGGGGGGGGGGGGGGGGGGGGGGGGGGGGGGGGGGGGGGGGGGGGGGGGGGGGGGGGGGGGGGGGGGGGGGGGGGGGGGGGGGGGGGGGGGGGGGGGGGGGGGGGGGGGGGGGGGGGGGGGGGGGGGGGGGGGGGGGGGGGGGGGGGGGGGGGGGGGGGGGGGGGGGGGGGGGGGGGGGGGGGGGGGGGGGGGGGGGGGGGGGGGGGGGGGGGGGGGGGGGGGGGGGGGGGGGGGGGGGGGGGGGGGGGGGGGGGGGGGGGGGGGGGGGGGGGGGGGGGGGGGGGGGGGGGGGGGGGGGGGGGGGGGGGGGGGGGGGGGGGGGGGGGGGGGGGGGGGGGGGGGGGGGGGGGGGGGGGGGGGGGGGGGGGGGGGGGGGGGGGGGGGGGGGGGGGGGGGGGGGGGGGGGGGGGGGGGGGGGGGGGGGGGGGGGGGGGGGGGGGGGGGGGGGGGGGGGGGGGGGGGGGGGGGGGGGGGGGGGGGGGGGGGGGGGGGGGGGGGGGGGGGGGGGGGGGGGGGGGGGGGGGGGGGGGGGGGGGGGGGGGGGGGGGGGGGGGGGGGGGGGGGGGGGGGGGGGGGGGGGGGGGGGGGGGGGGGGGGGGGGGGGGGGGGGGGGGGGGGGGGGGGGGGGGGGGGGGGGGGGGGGGGGGGGGGGGGGGGGGGGGGGGGGGGGGGGGGGGGGGGGGGGGGGGGGGGGGGGGGGGGGGGGGGGGGGGGGGGGGGGGGGGGGGGGGGGGGGGGGGGGGGGGGGGGGGGGGGGGGGGGGGGGGGGGGGGGGGGGGGGGGGGGGGGGGGGGGGGGGGGGGGGGGGGGGGGGGGGGGGGGGGGGGGGGGGGGGGGGGGGGGGGGGGGGGGGGGGGGGGGGGGGGGGGGGGGGGGGGGGGGGGGGGGGGGGGGGGGGGGGGGGGGGGGGGGGGGGGGGGGGGGGGGGGGGGGGGGGGGGGGGGGGGGGGGGGGGGGGGGGGGGGGGGGGGGGGGGGGGGGGGGGGGGGGGGGGGGGGGGGGGGGGGGGGGGGGGGGGGGGGGGGGGGGGGGGGGGGGGGGGGGGGGGGGGGGGGGGGGGGGGGGGGGGGGGGGGGGGGGGGGGGGGGGGGGGGGGGGGGGGGGGGGGGGGGGGGGGGGGGGGGGGGGGGGGGGGGGGGGGGGGGGGGGGGGGGGGGGGGGGGGGGGGGGGGGGGGGGGGGGGGGGGGGGGGGGGGGGGGGGGGGGGGGGGGGGGGGGGGGGGGGGGGGGGGGGGGGGGGGGGGGGGGGGGGGGGGGGGGGGGGGGGGGGGGGGGGGGGGGGGGGGGGGGGGGGGGGGGGGGGGGGGGGGGGGGGGGGGGGGGGGGGGGGGGGGGGGGGGGGGGGGGGGGGGGGGGGGGGGGGGGGGGGGGGGGGGGGGGGGGGGGGGGGGGGGGGGGGGGGGGGGGGGGGGGGGGGGGGGGGGGGGGGGGGGGGGGGGGGGGGGGGGGGGGGGGGGGGGGGGGGGGGGGGGGGGGGGGGGGGGGGGGGGGGGGGGGGGGGGGGGGGGGGGGGGGGGGGGGGGGGGGGGGGGGGGGGGGGGGGGGGGGGGGGGGGGGGGGGGGGGGGGGGGGGGGGGGGGGGGGGGGGGGGGGGGGGGGGGGGGGGGGGGGGGGGGGGGGGGGGGGGGGGGGGGGGGGGGGGGGGGGGGGGGGGGGGGGGGGGGGGGGGGGGGGGGGGGGGGGGGGGGGGGGGGGGGGGGGGGGGGGGGGGGGGGGGGGGGGGGGGGGGGGGGGGGGGGGGGGGGGGGGGGGGGGGGGGGGGGGGGGGGGGGGGGGGGGGGGGGGGGGGGGGGGGGGGGGGGGGGGGGGGGGGGGGGGGGGGGGGGGGGGGGGGGGGGGGGGGGGGGGGGGGGGGGGGGGGGGGGGGGGGGGGGGGGGGGGGGGGGGGGGGGGGGGGGGGGGGGGGGGGGGGGGGGGGGGGGGGGGGGGGGGGGGGGGGGGGGGGGGGGGGGGGGGGGGGGGGGGGGGGGGGGGGGGGGGGGGGGGGGGGGGGGGGGGGGGGGGGGGGGGGGGGGGGGGGGGGGGGGGGGGGGGGGGGGGGGGGGGGGGGGGGGGGGGGGGGGGGGGGGGGGGGGGGGGGGGGGGGGGGGGGGGGGGGGGGGGGGGGGGGGGGGGGGGGGGGGGGGGGGGGGGGGGGGGGGGGGGGGGGGGGGGGGGGGGGGGGGGGGGGGGGGGGGGGGGGGGGGGGGGGGGGGGGGGGGGGGGGGGGGGGGGGGGGGGGGGGGGGGGGGGGGGGGGGGGGGGGGGGGGGGGGGGGGGGGGGGGGGGGGGGGGGGGGGGGGGGGGGGGGGGGGGGGGGGGGGGGGGGGGGGGGGGGGGGGGGGGGGGGGGGGGGGGGGGGGGGGGGGGGGGGGGGGGGGGGGGGGGGGGGGGGGGGGGGGGGGGGGGGGGGGGGGGGGGGGGGGGGGGGGGGGGGGGGGGGGGGGGGGGGGGGGGGGGGGGGGGGGGGGGGGGGGGGGGGGGGGGGGGGGGGGGGGGGGGGGGGGGGGGGGGGGGGGGGGGGGGGGGGGGGGGGGGGGGGGGGGGGGGGGGGGGGGGGGGGGGGGGGGGGGGGGGGGGGGGGGGGGGGGGGGGGGGGGGGGGGGGGGGGGGGGGGGGGGGGGGGGGGGGGGGGGGGGGGGGGGGGGGGGGGGGGGGGGGGGGGGGGGGGGGGGGGGGGGGGGGGGGGGGGGGGGGGGGGGGGGGGGGGGGGGGGGGGGGGGGGGGGGGGGGGGGGGGGGGGGGGGGGGGGGGGGGGGGGGGGGGGGGGGGGGGGGGGGGGGGGGGGGGGGGGGGGGGGGGGGGGGGGGGGGGGGGGGGGGGGGGGGGGGGGGGGGGGGGGGGGGGGGGGGGGGGGGGGGGGGGGGGGGGGGGGGGGGGGGGGGGGGGGGGGGGGGGGGGGGGGGGGGGGGGGGGGGGGGGGGGGGGGGGGGGGGGGGGGGGGGGGGGGGGGGGGGGGGGGGGGGGGGGGGGGGGGGGGGGGGGGGGGGGGGGGGGGGGGGGGGGGGGGGGGGGGGGGGGGGGGGGGGGGGGGGGGGGGGGGGGGGGGGGGGGGGGGGGGGGGGGGGGGGGGGGGGGGGGGGGGGGGGGGGGGGGGGGGGGGGGGGGGGGGGGGGGGGGGGGGGGGGGGGGGGGGGGGGGGGGGGGGGGGGGGGGGGGGGGGGGGGGGGGGGGGGGGGGGGGGGGGGGGGGGGGGGGGGGGGGGGGGGGGGGGGGGGGGGGGGGGGGGGGGGGGGGGGGGGGGGGGGGGGGGGGGGGGGGGGGGGGGGGGGGGGGGGGGGGGGGGGGGGGGGGGGGGGGGGGGGGGGGGGGGGGGGGGGGGGGGGGGGGGGGGGGGGGGGGGGGGGGGGGGGGGGGGGGGGGGGGGGGGGGGGGGGGGGGGGGGGGGGGGGGGGGGGGGGGGGGGGGGGGGGGGGGGGGGGGGGGGGGGGGGGGGGGGGGGGGGGGGGGGGGGGGGGGGGGGGGGGGGGGGGGGGGGGGGGGGGGGGGGGGGGGGGGGGGGGGGGGGGGGGGGGGGGGGGGGGGGGGGGGGGGGGGGGGGGGGGGGGGGGGGGGGGGGGGGGGGGGGGGGGGGGGGGGGGGGGGGGGGGGGGGGGGGGGGGGGGGGGGGGGGGGGGGGGGGGGGGGGGGGGGGGGGGGGGGGGGGGGGGGGGGGGGGGGGGGGGGGGGGGGGGGGGGGGGGGGGGGGGGGGGGGGGGGGGGGGGGGGGGGGGGGGGGGGGGGGGGGGGGGGGGGGGGGGGGGGGGGGGGGGGGGGGGGGGGGGGGGGGGGGGGGGGGGGGGGGGGGGGGGGGGGGGGGGGGGGGGGGGGGGGGGGGGGGGGGGGGGGGGGGGGGGGGGGGGGGGGGGGGGGGGGGGGGGGGGGGGGGGGGGGGGGGGGGGGGGGGGGGGGGGGGGGGGGGGGGGGGGGGGGGGGGGGGGGGGGGGGGGGGGGGGGGGGGGGGGGGGGGGGGGGGGGGGGGGGGGGGGGGGGGGGGGGGGGGGGGGGGGGGGGGGGGGGGGGGGGGGGGGGGGGGGGGGGGGGGGGGGGGGGGGGGGGGGGGGGGGGGGGGGGGGGGGGGGGGGGGGGGGGGGGGGGGGGGGGGGGGGGGGGGGGGGGGGGGGGGGGGGGGGGGGGGGGGGGGGGGGGGGGGGGGGGGGGGGGGGGGGGGGGGGGGGGGGGGGGGGGGGGGGGGGGGGGGGGGGGGGGGGGGGGGGGGGGGGGGGGGGGGGGGGGGGGGGGGGGGGGGGGGGGGGGGGGGGGGGGGGGGGGGGGGGGGGGGGGGGGGGGGGGGGGGGGGGGGGGGGGGGGGGGGGGGGGGGGGGGGGGGGGGGGGGGGGGGGGGGGGGGGGGGGGGGGGGGGGGGGGGGGGGGGGGGGGGGGGGGGGGGGGGGGGGGGGGGGGGGGGGGGGGGGGGGGGGGGGGGGGGGGGGGGGGGGGGGGGGGGGGGGGGGGGGGGGGGGGGGGGGGGGGGGGGGGGGGGGGGGGGGGGGGGGGGGGGGGGGGGGGGGGGGGGGGGGGGGGGGGGGGGGGGGGGGGGGGGGGGGGGGGGGGGGGGGGGGGGGGGGGGGGGGGGGGGGGGGGGGGGGGGGGGGGGGGGGGGGGGGGGGGGGGGGGGGGGGGGGGGGGGGGGGGGGGGGGGGGGGGGGGGGGGGGGGGGGGGGGGGGGGGGGGGGGGGGGGGGGGGGGGGGGGGGGGGGGGGGGGGGGGGGGGGGGGGGGGGGGGGGGGGGGGGGGGGGGGGGGGGGGGGGGGGGGGGGGGGGGGGGGGGGGGGGGGGGGGGGGGGGGGGGGGGGGGGGGGGGGGGGGGGGGGGGGGGGGGGGGGGGGGGGGGGGGGGGGGGGGGGGGGGGGGGGGGGGGGGGGGGGGGGGGGGGGGGGGGGGGGGGGGGGGGGGGGGGGGGGGGGGGGGGGGGGGGGGGGGGGGGGGGGGGGGGGGGGGGGGGGGGGGGGGGGGGGGGGGGGGGGGGGGGGGGGGGGGGGGGGGGGGGGGGGGGGGGGGGGGGGGGGGGGGGGGGGGGGGGGGGGGGGGGGGGGGGGGGGGGGGGGGGGGGGGGGGGGGGGGGGGGGGGGGGGGGGGGGGGGGGGGGGGGGGGGGGGGGGGGGGGGGGGGGGGGGGGGGGGGGGGGGGGGGGGGGGGGGGGGGGGGGGGGGGGGGGGGGGGGGGGGGGGGGGGGGGGGGGGGGGGGGGGGGGGGGGGGGGGGGGGGGGGGGGGGGGGGGGGGGGGGGGGGGGGGGGGGGGGGGGGGGGGGGGGGGGGGGGGGGGGGGGGGGGGGGGGGGGGGGGGGGGGGGGGGGGGGGGGGGGGGGGGGGGGGGGGGGGGGGGGGGGGGGGGGGGGGGGGGGGGGGGGGGGGGGGGGGGGGGGGGGGGGGGGGGGGGGGGGGGGGGGGGGGGGGGGGGGGGGGGGGGGGGGGGGGGGGGGGGGGGGGGGGGGGGGGGGGGGGGGGGGGGGGGGGGGGGGGGGGGGGGGGGGGGGGGGGGGGGGGGGGGGGGGGGGGGGGGGGGGGGGGGGGGGGGGGGGGGGGGGGGGGGGGGGGGGGGGGGGGGGGGGGGGGGGGGGGGGGGGGGGGGGGGGGGGGGGGGGGGGGGGGGGGGGGGGGGGGGGGGGGGGGGGGGGGGGGGGGGGGGGGGGGGGGGGGGGGGGGGGGGGGGGGGGGGGGGGGGGGGGGGGGGGGGGGGGGGGGGGGGGGGGGGGGGGGGGGGGGGGGGGGGGGGGGGGGGGGGGGGGGGGGGGGGGGGGGGGGGGGGGGGGGGGGGGGGGGGGGGGGGGGGGGGGGGGGGGGGGGGGGGGGGGGGGGGGGGGGGGGGGGGGGGGGGGGGGGGGGGGGGGGGGGGGGGGGGGGGGGGGGGGGGGGGGGGGGGGGGGGGGGGGGGGGGGGGGGGGGGGGGGGGGGGGGGGGGGGGGGGGGGGGGGGGGGGGGGGGGGGGGGGGGGGGGGGGGGGGGGGGGGGGGGGGGGGGGGGGGGGGGGGGGGGGGGGGGGGGGGGGGGGGGGGGGGGGGGGGGGGGGGGGGGGGGGGGGGGGGGGGGGGGGGGGGGGGGGGGGGGGGGGGGGGGGGGGGGGGGGGGGGGGGGGGGGGGGGGGGGGGGGGGGGGGGGGGGGGGGGGGGGGGGGGGGGGGGGGGGGGGGGGGGGGGGGGGGGGGGGGGGGGGGGGGGGGGGGGGGGGGGGGGGGGGGGGGGGGGGGGGGGGGGGGGGGGGGGGGGGGGGGGGGGGGGGGGGGGGGGGGGGGGGGGGGGGGGGGGGGGGGGGGGGGGGGGGGGGGGGGGGGGGGGGGGGGGGGGGGGGGGGGGGGGGGGGGGGGGGGGGGGGGGGGGGGGGGGGGGGGGGGGGGGGGGGGGGGGGGGGGGGGGGGGGGGGGGGGGGGGGGGGGGGGGGGGGGGGGGGGGGGGGGGGGGGGGGGGGGGGGGGGGGGGGGGGGGGGGGGGGGGGGGGGGGGGGGGGGGGGGGGGGGGGGGGGGGGGGGGGGGGGGGGGGGGGGGGGGGGGGGGGGGGGGGGGGGGGGGGGGGGGGGGGGGGGGGGGGGGGGGGGGGGGGGGGGGGGGGGGGGGGGGGGGGGGGGGGGGGGGGGGGGGGGGGGGGGGGGGGGGGGGGGGGGGGGGGGGGGGGGGGGGGGGGGGGGGGGGGGGGGGGGGGGGGGGGGGGGGGGGGGGGGGGGGGGGGGGGGGGGGGGGGGGGGGGGGGGGGGGGGGGGGGGGGGGGGGGGGGGGGGGGGGGGGGGGGGGGGGGGGGGGGGGGGGGGGGGGGGGGGGGGGGGGGGGGGGGGGGGGGGGGGGGGGGGGGGGGGGGGGGGGGGGGGGGGGGGGGGGGGGGGGGGGGGGGGGGGGGGGGGGGGGGGGGGGGGGGGGGGGGGGGGGGGGGGGGGGGGGGGGGGGGGGGGGGGGGGGGGGGGGGGGGGGGGGGGGGGGGGGGGGGGGGGGGGGGGGGGGGGGGGGGGGGGGGGGGGGGGGGGGGGGGGGGGGGGGGGGGGGGGGGGGGGGGGGGGGGGGGGGGGGGGGGGGGGGGGGGGGGGGGGGGGGGGGGGGGGGGGGGGGGGGGGGGGGGGGGGGGGGGGGGGGGGGGGGGGGGGGGGGGGGGGGGGGGGGGGGGGGGGGGGGGGGGGGGGGGGGGGGGGGGGGGGGGGGGGGGGGGGGGGGGGGGGGGGGGGGGGGGGGGGGGGGGGGGGGGGGGGGGGGGGGGGGGGGGGGGGGGGGGGGGGGGGGGGGGGGGGGGGGGGGGGGGGGGGGGGGGGGGGGGGGGGGGGGGGGGGGGGGGGGGGGGGGGGGGGGGGGGGGGGGGGGGGGGGGGGGGGGGGGGGGGGGGGGGGGGGGGGGGGGGGGGGGGGGGGGGGGGGGGGGGGGGGGGGGGGGGGGGGGGGGGGGGGGGGGGGGGGGGGGGGGGGGGGGGGGGGGGGGGGGGGGGGGGGGGGGGGGGGGGGGGGGGGGGGGGGGGGGGGGGGGGGGGGGGGGGGGGGGGGGGGGGGGGGGGGGGGGGGGGGGGGGGGGGGGGGGGGGGGGGGGGGGGGGGGGGGGGGGGGGGGGGGGGGGGGGGGGGGGGGGGGGGGGGGGGGGGGGGGGGGGGGGGGGGGGGGGGGGGGGGGGGGGGGGGGGGGGGGGGGGGGGGGGGGGGGGGGGGGGGGGGGGGGGGGGGGGGGGGGGGGGGGGGGGGGGGGGGGGGGGGGGGGGGGGGGGGGGGGGGGGGGGGGGGGGGGGGGGGGGGGGGGGGGGGGGGGGGGGGGGGGGGGGGGGGGGGGGGGGGGGGGGGGGGGGGGGGGGGGGGGGGGGGGGGGGGGGGGGGGGGGGGGGGGGGGGGGGGGGGGGGGGGGGGGGGGGGGGGGGGGGGGGGGGGGGGGGGGGGGGGGGGGGGGGGGGGGGGGGGGGGGGGGGGGGGGGGGGGGGGGGGGGGGGGGGGGGGGGGGGGGGGGGGGGGGGGGGGGGGGGGGGGGGGGGGGGGGGGGGGGGGGGGGGGGGGGGGGGGGGGGGGGGGGGGGGGGGGGGGGGGGGGGGGGGGGGGGGGGGGGGGGGGGGGGGGGGGGGGGGGGGGGGGGGGGGGGGGGGGGGGGGGGGGGGGGGGGGGGGGGGGGGGGGGGGGGGGGGGGGGGGGGGGGGGGGGGGGGGGGGGGGGGGGGGGGGGGGGGGGGGGGGGGGGGGGGGGGGGGGGGGGGGGGGGGGGGGGGGGGGGGGGGGGGGGGGGGGGGGGGGGGGGGGGGGGGGGGGGGGGGGGGGGGGGGGGGGGGGGGGGGGGGGGGGGGGGGGGGGGGGGGGGGGGGGGGGGGGGGGGGGGGGGGGGGGGGGGGGGGGGGGGGGGGGGGGGGGGGGGGGGGGGGGGGGGGGGGGGGGGGGGGGGGGGGGGGGGGGGGGGGGGGGGGGGGGGGGGGGGGGGGGGGGGGGGGGGGGGGGGGGGGGGGGGGGGGGGGGGGGGGGGGGGGGGGGGGGGGGGGGGGGGGGGGGGGGGGGGGGGGGGGGGGGGGGGGGGGGGGGGGGGGGGGGGGGGGGGGGGGGGGGGGGGGGGGGGGGGGGGGGGGGGGGGGGGGGGGGGGGGGGGGGGGGGGGGGGGGGGGGGGGGGGGGGGGGGGGGGGGGGGGGGGGGGGGGGGGGGGGGGGGGGGGGGGGGGGGGGGGGGGGGGGGGGGGGGGGGGGGGGGGGGGGGGGGGGGGGGGGGGGGGGGGGGGGGGGGGGGGGGGGGGGGGGGGGGGGGGGGGGGGGGGGGGGGGGGGGGGGGGGGGGGGGGGGGGGGGGGGGGGGGGGGGGGGGGGGGGGGGGGGGGGGGGGGGGGGGGGGGGGGGGGGGGGGGGGGGGGGGGGGGGGGGGGGGGGGGGGGGGGGGGGGGGGGGGGGGGGGGGGGGGGGGGGGGGGGGGGGGGGGGGGGGGGGGGGGGGGGGGGGGGGGGGGGGGGGGGGGGGGGGGGGGGGGGGGGGGGGGGGGGGGGGGGGGGGGGGGGGGGGGGGGGGGGGGGGGGGGGGGGGGGGGGGGGGGGGGGGGGGGGGGGGGGGGGGGGGGGGGGGGGGGGGGGGGGGGGGGGGGGGGGGGGGGGGGGGGGGGGGGGGGGGGGGGGGGGGGGGGGGGGGGGGGGGGGGGGGGGGGGGGGGGGGGGGGGGGGGGGGGGGGGGGGGGGGGGGGGGGGGGGGGGGGGGGGGGGGGGGGGGGGGGGGGGGGGGGGGGGGGGGGGGGGGGGGGGGGGGGGGGGGGGGGGGGGGGGGGGGGGGGGGGGGGGGGGGGGGGGGGGGGGGGGGGGGGGGGGGGGGGGGGGGGGGGGGGGGGGGGGGGGGGGGGGGGGGGGGGGGGGGGGGGGGGGGGGGGGGGGGGGGGGGGGGGGGGGGGGGGGGGGGGGGGGGGGGGGGGGGGGGGGGGGGGGGGGGGGGGGGGGGGGGGGGGGGGGGGGGGGGGGGGGGGGGGGGGGGGGGGGGGGGGGGGGGGGGGGGGGGGGGGGGGGGGGGGGGGGGGGGGGGGGGGGGGGGGGGGGGGGGGGGGGGGGGGGGGGGGGGGGGGGGGGGGGGGGGGGGGGGGGGGGGGGGGGGGGGGGGGGGGGGGGGGGGGGGGGGGGGGGGGGGGGGGGGGGGGGGGGGGGGGGGGGGGGGGGGGGGGGGGGGGGGGGGGGGGGGGGGGGGGGGGGGGGGGGGGGGGGGGGGGGGGGGGGGGGGGGGGGGGGGGGGGGGGGGGGGGGGGGGGGGGGGGGGGGGGGGGGGGGGGGGGGGGGGGGGGGGGGGGGGGGGGGGGGGGGGGGGGGGGGGGGGGGGGGGGGGGGGGGGGGGGGGGGGGGGGGGGGGGGGGGGGGGGGGGGGGGGGGGGGGGGGGGGGGGGGGGGGGGGGGGGGGGGGGGGGGGGGGGGGGGGGGGGGGGGGGGGGGGGGGGGGGGGGGGGGGGGGGGGGGGGGGGGGGGGGGGGGGGGGGGGGGGGGGGGGGGGGGGGGGGGGGGGGGGGGGGGGGGGGGGGGGGGGGGGGGGGGGGGGGGGGGGGGGGGGGGGGGGGGGGGGGGGGGGGGGGGGGGGGGGGGGGGGGGGGGGGGGGGGGGGGGGGGGGGGGGGGGGGGGGGGGGGGGGGGGGGGGGGGGGGGGGGGGGGGGGGGGGGGGGGGGGGGGGGGGGGGGGGGGGGGGGGGGGGGGGGGGGGGGGGGGGGGGGGGGGGGGGGGGGGGGGGGGGGGGGGGGGGGGGGGGGGGGGGGGGGGGGGGGGGGGGGGGGGGGGGGGGGGGGGGGGGGGGGGGGGGGGGGGGGGGGGGGGGGGGGGGGGGGGGGGGGGGGGGGGGGGGGGGGGGGGGGGGGGGGGGGGGGGGGGGGGGGGGGGGGGGGGGGGGGGGGGGGGGGGGGGGGGGGGGGGGGGGGGGGGGGGGGGGGGGGGGGGGGGGGGGGGGGGGGGGGGGGGGGGGGGGGGGGGGGGGGGGGGGGGGGGGGGGGGGGGGGGGGGGGGGGGGGGGGGGGGGGGGGGGGGGGGGGGGGGGGGGGGGGGGGGGGGGGGGGGGGGGGGGGGGGGGGGGGGGGGGGGGGGGGGGGGGGGGGGGGGGGGGGGGGGGGGGGGGGGGGGGGGGGGGGGGGGGGGGGGGGGGGGGGGGGGGGGGGGGGGGGGGGGGGGGGGGGGGGGGGGGGGGGGGGGGGGGGGGGGGGGGGGGGGGGGGGGGGGGGGGGGGGGGGGGGGGGGGGGGGGGGGGGGGGGGGGGGGGGGGGGGGGGGGGGGGGGGGGGGGGGGGGGGGGGGGGGGGGGGGGGGGGGGGGGGGGGGGGGGGGGGGGGGGGGGGGGGGGGGGGGGGGGGGGGGGGGGGGGGGGGGGGGGGGGGGGGGGGGGGGGGGGGGGGGGGGGGGGGGGGGGGGGGGGGGGGGGGGGGGGGGGGGGGGGGGGGGGGGGGGGGGGGGGGGGGGGGGGGGGGGGGGGGGGGGGGGGGGGGGGGGGGGGGGGGGGGGGGGGGGGGGGGGGGGGGGGGGGGGGGGGGGGGGGGGGGGGGGGGGGGGGGGGGGGGGGGGGGGGGGGGGGGGGGGGGGGGGGGGGGGGGGGGGGGGGGGGGGGGGGGGGGGGGGGGGGGGGGGGGGGGGGGGGGGGGGGGGGGGGGGGGGGGGGGGGGGGGGGGGGGGGGGGGGGGGGGGGGGGGGGGGGGGGGGGGGGGGGGGGGGGGGGGGGGGGGGGGGGGGGGGGGGGGGGGGGGGGGGGGGGGGGGGGGGGGGGGGGGGGGGGGGGGGGGGGGGGGGGGGGGGGGGGGGGGGGGGGGGGGGGGGGGGGGGGGGGGGGGGGGGGGGGGGGGGGGGGGGGGGGGGGGGGGGGGGGGGGGGGGGGGGGGGGGGGGGGGGGGGGGGGGGGGGGGGGGGGGGGGGGGGGGGGGGGGGGGGGGGGGGGGGGGGGGGGGGGGGGGGGGGGGGGGGGGGGGGGGGGGGGGGGGGGGGGGGGGGGGGGGGGGGGGGGGGGGGGGGGGGGGGGGGGGGGGGGGGGGGGGGGGGGGGGGGGGGGGGGGGGGGGGGGGGGGGGGGGGGGGGGGGGGGGGGGGGGGGGGGGGGGGGGGGGGGGGGGGGGGGGGGGGGGGGGGGGGGGGGGGGGGGGGGGGGGGGGGGGGGGGGGGGGGGGGGGGGGGGGGGGGGGGGGGGGGGGGGGGGGGGGGGGGGGGGGGGGGGGGGGGGGGGGGGGGGGGGGGGGGGGGGGGGGGGGGGGGGGGGGGGGGGGGGGGGGGGGGGGGGGGGGGGGGGGGGGGGGGGGGGGGGGGGGGGGGGGGGGGGGGGGGGGGGGGGGGGGGGGGGGGGGGGGGGGGGGGGGGGGGGGGGGGGGGGGGGGGGGGGGGGGGGGGGGGGGGGGGGGGGGGGGGGGGGGGGGGGGGGGGGGGGGGGGGGGGGGGGGGGGGGGGGGGGGGGGGGGGGGGGGGGGGGGGGGGGGGGGGGGGGGGGGGGGGGGGGGGGGGGGGGGGGGGGGGGGGGGGGGGGGGGGGGGGGGGGGGGGGGGGGGGGGGGGGGGGGGGGGGGGGGGGGGGGGGGGGGGGGGGGGGGGGGGGGGGGGGGGGGGGGGGGGGGGGGGGGGGGGGGGGGGGGGGGGGGGGGGGGGGGGGGGGGGGGGGGGGGGGGGGGGGGGGGGGGGGGGGGGGGGGGGGGGGGGGGGGGGGGGGGGGGGGGGGGGGGGGGGGGGGGGGGGGGGGGGGGGGGGGGGGGGGGGGGGGGGGGGGGGGGGGGGGGGGGGGGGGGGGGGGGGGGGGGGGGGGGGGGGGGGGGGGGGGGGGGGGGGGGGGGGGGGGGGGGGGGGGGGGGGGGGGGGGGGGGGGGGGGGGGGGGGGGGGGGGGGGGGGGGGGGGGGGGGGGGGGGGGGGGGGGGGGGGGGGGGGGGGGGGGGGGGGGGGGGGGGGGGGGGGGGGGGGGGGGGGGGGGGGGGGGGGGGGGGGGGGGGGGGGGGGGGGGGGGGGGGGGGGGGGGGGGGGGGGGGGGGGGGGGGGGGGGGGGGGGGGGGGGGGGGGGGGGGGGGGGGGGGGGGGGGGGGGGGGGGGGGGGGGGGGGGGGGGGGGGGGGGGGGGGGGGGGGGGGGGGGGGGGGGGGGGGGGGGGGGGGGGGGGGGGGGGGGGGGGGGGGGGGGGGGGGGGGGGGGGGGGGGGGGGGGGGGGGGGGGGGGGGGGGGGGGGGGGGGGGGGGGGGGGGGGGGGGGGGGGGGGGGGGGGGGGGGGGGGGGGGGGGGGGGGGGGGGGGGGGGGGGGGGGGGGGGGGGGGGGGGGGGGGGGGGGGGGGGGGGGGGGGGGGGGGGGGGGGGGGGGGGGGGGGGGGGGGGGGGGGGGGGGGGGGGGGGGGGGGGGGGGGGGGGGGGGGGGGGGGGGGGGGGGGGGGGGGGGGGGGGGGGGGGGGGGGGGGGGGGGGGGGGGGGGGGGGGGGGGGGGGGGGGGGGGGGGGGGGGGGGGGGGGGGGGGGGGGGGGGGGGGGGGGGGGGGGGGGGGGGGGGGGGGGGGGGGGGGGGGGGGGGGGGGGGGGGGGGGGGGGGGGGGGGGGGGGGGGGGGGGGGGGGGGGGGGGGGGGGGGGGGGGGGGGGGGGGGGGGGGGGGGGGGGGGGGGGGGGGGGGGGGGGGGGGGGGGGGGGGGGGGGGGGGGGGGGGGGGGGGGGGGGGGGGGGGGGGGGGGGGGGGGGGGGGGGGGGGGGGGGGGGGGGGGGGGGGGGGGGGGGGGGGGGGGGGGGGGGGGGGGGGGGGGGGGGGGGGGGGGGGGGGGGGGGGGGGGGGGGGGGGGGGGGGGGGGGGGGGGGGGGGGGGGGGGGGGGGGGGGGGGGGGGGGGGGGGGGGGGGGGGGGGGGGGGGGGGGGGGGGGGGGGGGGGGGGGGGGGGGGGGGGGGGGGGGGGGGGGGGGGGGGGGGGGGGGGGGGGGGGGGGGGGGGGGGGGGGGGGGGGGGGGGGGGGGGGGGGGGGGGGGGGGGGGGGGGGGGGGGGGGGGGGGGGGGGGGGGGGGGGGGGGGGGGGGGGGGGGGGGGGGGGGGGGGGGGGGGGGGGGGGGGGGGGGGGGGGGGGGGGGGGGGGGGGGGGGGGGGGGGGGGGGGGGGGGGGGGGGGGGGGGGGGGGGGGGGGGGGGGGGGGGGGGGGGGGGGGGGGGGGGGGGGGGGGGGGGGGGGGGGGGGGGGGGGGGGGGGGGGGGGGGGGGGGGGGGGGGGGGGGGGGGGGGGGGGGGGGGGGGGGGGGGGGGGGGGGGGGGGGGGGGGGGGGGGGGGGGGGGGGGGGGGGGGGGGGGGGGGGGGGGGGGGGGGGGGGGGGGGGGGGGGGGGGGGGGGGGGGGGGGGGGGGGGGGGGGGGGGGGGGGGGGGGGGGGGGGGGGGGGGGGGGGGGGGGGGGGGGGGGGGGGGGGGGGGGGGGGGGGGGGGGGGGGGGGGGGGGGGGGGGGGGGGGGGGGGGGGGGGGGGGGGGGGGGGGGGGGGGGGGGGGGGGGGGGGGGGGGGGGGGGGGGGGGGGGGGGGGGGGGGGGGGGGGGGGGGGGGGGGGGGGGGGGGGGGGGGGGGGGGGGGGGGGGGGGGGGGGGGGGGGGGGGGGGGGGGGGGGGGGGGGGGGGGGGGGGGGGGGGGGGGGGGGGGGGGGGGGGGGGGGGGGGGGGGGGGGGGGGGGGGGGGGGGGGGGGGGGGGGGGGGGGGGGGGGGGGGGGGGGGGGGGGGGGGGGGGGGGGGGGGGGGGGGGGGGGGGGGGGGGGGGGGGGGGGGGGGGGGGGGGGGGGGGGGGGGGGGGGGGGGGGGGGGGGGGGGGGGGGGGGGGGGGGGGGGGGGGGGGGGGGGGGGGGGGGGGGGGGGGGGGGGGGGGGGGGGGGGGGGGGGGGGGGGGGGGGGGGGGGGGGGGGGGGGGGGGGGGGGGGGGGGGGGGGGGGGGGGGGGGGGGGGGGGGGGGGGGGGGGGGGGGGGGGGGGGGGGGGGGGGGGGGGGGGGGGGGGGGGGGGGGGGGGGGGGGGGGGGGGGGGGGGGGGGGGGGGGGGGGGGGGGGGGGGGGGGGGGGGGGGGGGGGGGGGGGGGGGGGGGGGGGGGGGGGGGGGGGGGGGGGGGGGGGGGGGGGGGGGGGGGGGGGGGGGGGGGGGGGGGGGGGGGGGGGGGGGGGGGGGGGGGGGGGGGGGGGGGGGGGGGGGGGGGGGGGGGGGGGGGGGGGGGGGGGGGGGGGGGGGGGGGGGGGGGGGGGGGGGGGGGGGGGGGGGGGGGGGGGGGGGGGGGGGGGGGGGGGGGGGGGGGGGGGGGGGGGGGGGGGGGGGGGGGGGGGGGGGGGGGGGGGGGGGGGGGGGGGGGGGGGGGGGGGGGGGGGGGGGGGGGGGGGGGGGGGGGGGGGGGGGGGGGGGGGGGGGGGGGGGGGGGGGGGGGGGGGGGGGGGGGGGGGGGGGGGGGGGGGGGGGGGGGGGGGGGGGGGGGGGGGGGGGGGGGGGGGGGGGGGGGGGGGGGGGGGGGGGGGGGGGGGGGGGGGGGGGGGGGGGGGGGGGGGGGGGGGGGGGGGGGGGGGGGGGGGGGGGGGGGGGGGGGGGGGGGGGGGGGGGGGGGGGGGGGGGGGGGGGGGGGGGGGGGGGGGGGGGGGGGGGGGGGGGGGGGGGGGGGGGGGGGGGGGGGGGGGGGGGGGGGGGGGGGGGGGGGGGGGGGGGGGGGGGGGGGGGGGGGGGGGGGGGGGGGGGGGGGGGGGGGGGGGGGGGGGGGGGGGGGGGGGGGGGGGGGGGGGGGGGGGGGGGGGGGGGGGGGGGGGGGGGGGGGGGGGGGGGGGGGGGGGGGGGGGGGGGGGGGGGGGGGGGGGGGGGGGGGGGGGGGGGGGGGGGGGGGGGGGGGGGGGGGGGGGGGGGGGGGGGGGGGGGGGGGGGGGGGGGGGGGGGGGGGGGGGGGGGGGGGGGGGGGGGGGGGGGGGGGGGGGGGGGGGGGGGGGGGGGGGGGGGGGGGGGGGGGGGGGGGGGGGGGGGGGGGGGGGGGGGGGGGGGGGGGGGGGGGGGGGGGGGGGGGGGGGGGGGGGGGGGGGGGGGGGGGGGGGGGGGGGGGGGGGGGGGGGGGGGGGGGGGGGGGGGGGGGGGGGGGGGGGGGGGGGGGGGGGGGGGGGGGGGGGGGGGGGGGGGGGGGGGGGGGGGGGGGGGGGGGGGGGGGGGGGGGGGGGGGGGGGGGGGGGGGGGGGGGGGGGGGGGGGGGGGGGGGGGGGGGGGGGGGGGGGGGGGGGGGGGGGGGGGGGGGGGGGGGGGGGGGGGGGGGGGGGGGGGGGGGGGGGGGGGGGGGGGGGGGGGGGGGGGGGGGGGGGGGGGGGGGGGGGGGGGGGGGGGGGGGGGGGGGGGGGGGGGGGGGGGGGGGGGGGGGGGGGGGGGGGGGGGGGGGGGGGGGGGGGGGGGGGGGGGGGGGGGGGGGGGGGGGGGGGGGGGGGGGGGGGGGGGGGGGGGGGGGGGGGGGGGGGGGGGGGGGGGGGGGGGGGGGGGGGGGGGGGGGGGGGGGGGGGGGGGGGGGGGGGGGGGGGGGGGGGGGGGGGGGGGGGGGGGGGGGGGGGGGGGGGGGGGGGGGGGGGGGGGGGGGGGGGGGGGGGGGGGGGGGGGGGGGGGGGGGGGGGGGGGGGGGGGGGGGGGGGGGGGGGGGGGGGGGGGGGGGGGGGGGGGGGGGGGGGGGGGGGGGGGGGGGGGGGGGGGGGGGGGGGGGGGGGGGGGGGGGGGGGGGGGGGGGGGGGGGGGGGGGGGGGGGGGGGGGGGGGGGGGGGGGGGGGGGGGGGGGGGGGGGGGGGGGGGGGGGGGGGGGGGGGGGGGGGGGGGGGGGGGGGGGGGGGGGGGGGGGGGGGGGGGGGGGGGGGGGGGGGGGGGGGGGGGGGGGGGGGGGGGGGGGGGGGGGGGGGGGGGGGGGGGGGGGGGGGGGGGGGGGGGGGGGGGGGGGGGGGGGGGGGGGGGGGGGGGGGGGGGGGGGGGGGGGGGGGGGGGGGGGGGGGGGGGGGGGGGGGGGGGGGGGGG
Source organism: Ambrosia x helenae (assembly GCA_030844895.1). Classification (NCBI taxonomy): domain Eukaryota; kingdom Viridiplantae; phylum Streptophyta; class Magnoliopsida; order Asterales; family Asteraceae; genus Ambrosia; species Ambrosia x helenae. The sequence goes on along the minus strand of JAUTDX010005059.1, from coordinate 217,935 downwards.
GGGGGGGGGGGGGGGGGGGGGGGGGGGGGGGGGGGGGGGGGGGGGGGGGGGGGGGGGGGGGGGGGGGGGGGGGGGGGGGGGGGGGGGGGGGGGGGGGGGGGGGGGGGGGGGGGGGGGGGGGGGGGGGGGGGGGGGGGGGGGGGGGGGGGGGGGGGGGGGGGGGGGGGGGGGGGGGGGGGGGGGGGGGGGGGGGGGGGGGGGGGGGGGGGGGGGGGGGGGGGGGGGGGGGGGGGGGGGGGGGGGGGGGGGGGGGGGGGGGGGGGGGGGGGGGGGGGGGGGGGGGGGGGGGGGGGGGGGGGGGGGGGGGGGGGGGGGGGGGGGGGGGGGGGGGGGGGGGGGGGGGGGGGGGGGGGGGGGGGGGGGGGGGGGGGGGGGGGGGGGGGGGGGGGGGGGGGGGGGGGGGGGGGGGGGGGGGGGGGGGGGGGGGGGGGGGGGGGGGGGGGGGGGGGGGGGGGGGGGGGGGGGGGGGGGGGGGGGGGGGGGGGGGGGGGGGGGGGGGGGGGGGGGGGGGGGGGGGGGGGGGGGGGGGGGGGGGGGGGGGGGGGGGGGGGGGGGGGGGGGGGGGGGGGGGGGGGGGGGGGGGGGGGGGGGGGGGGGGGGGGGGGGGGGGGGGGGGGGGGGGGGGGGGGGGGGGGGGGGGGGGGGGGGGGGGGGGGGGGGGGGGGGGGGGGGGGGGGGGGGGGGGGGGGGGGGGGGGGGGGGGGGGGGGGGGGGGGGGGGGGGGGGGGGGGGGGGGGGGGGGGGGGGGGGGGGGGGGGGGGGGGGGGGGGGGGGGGGGGGGGGGGGGGGGGGGGGGGGGGGGGGGGGGGGGGGGGGGGGGGGGGGGGGGGGGGGGGGGGGGGGGGGGGGGGGGGGGGGGGGGGGGGGGGGGGGGGGGGGGGGGGGGGGGGGGGGGGGGGGGGGGGGGGGGGGGGGGGGGGGGGGGGGGGGGGGGGGGGGGGGGGGGGGGGGGGGGGGGGGGGGGGGGGGGGGGGGGGGGGGGGGGGGGGGGGGGGGGGGGGGGGGGGGGGGGGGGGGGGGGGGGGGGGGGGGGGGGGGGGGGGGGGGGGGGGGGGGGGGGGGGGGGGGGGGGGGGGGGGGGGGGGGGGGGGGGGGGGGGGGGGGGGGGGGGGGGGGGGGGGGGGGGGGGGGGGGGGGGGGGGGGGGGGGGGGGGGGGGGGGGGGGGGGGGGGGGGGGGGGGGGGGGGGGGGGGGGGGGGGGGGGGGGGGGGGGGGGGGGGGGGGGGGGGGGGGGGGGGGGGGGGGGGGGGGGGGGGGGGGGGGGGGGGGGGGGGGGGGGGGGGGGGGGGGGGGGGGGGGGGGGGGGGGGGGGGGGGGGGGGGGGGGGGGGGGGGGGGGGGGGGGGGGGGGGGGGGGGGGGGGGGGGGGGGGGGGGGGGGGGGGGGGGGGGGGGGGGGGGGGGGGGGGGGGGGGGGGGGGGGGGGGGGGGGGGGGGGGGGGGGGGGGGGGGGGGGGGGGGGGGGGGGGGGGGGGGGGGGGGGGGGGGGGGGGGGGGGGGGGGGGGGGGGGGGGGGGGGGGGGGGGGGGGGGGGGGGGGGGGGGGGGGGGGGGGGGGGGGGGGGGGGGGGGGGGGGGGGGGGGGGGGGGGGGGGGGGGGGGGGGGGGGGGGGGGGGGGGGGGGGGGGGGGGGGGGGGGGGGGGGGGGGGGGGGGGGGGGGGGGGGGGGGGGGGGGGGGGGGGGGGGGGGGGGGGGGGGGGGGGGGGGGGGGGGGGGGGGGGGGGGGGGGGGGGGGGGGGGGGGGGGGGGGGGGGGGGGGGGGGGGGGGGGGGGGGGGGGGGGGGGGGGGGGGGGGGGGGGGGGGGGGGGGGGGGGGGGGGGGGGGGGGGGGGGGGGGGGGGGGGGGGGGGGGGGGGGGGGGGGGGGGGGGGGGGGGGGGGGGGGGGGGGGGGGGGGGGGGGGGGGGGGGGGGGGGGGGGGGGGGGGGGGGGGGGGGGGGGGGGGGGGGGGGGGGGGGGGGGGGGGGGGGGGGGGGGGGGGGGGGGGGGGGGGGGGGGGGGGGGGGGGGGGGGGGGGGGGGGGGGGGGGGGGGGGGGGGGGGGGGGGGGGGGGGGGGGGGGGGGGGGGGGGGGGGGGGGGGGGGGGGGGGGGGGGGGGGGGGGGGGGGGGGGGGGGGGGGGGGGGGGGGGGGGGGGGGGGGGGGGGGGGGGGGGGGGGGGGGGGGGGGGGGGGGGGGGGGGGGGGGGGGGGGGGGGGGGGGGGGGGGGGGGGGGGGGGGGGGGGGGGGGGGGGGGGGGGGGGGGGGGGGGGGGGGGGGGGGGGGGGGGGGGGGGGGGGGGGGGGGGGGGGGGGGGGGGGGGGGGGGGGGGGGGGGGGGGGGGGGGGGGGGGGGGGGGGGGGGGGGGGGGGGGGGGGGGGGGGGGGGGGGGGGGGGGGGGGGGGGGGGGGGGGGGGGGGGGGGGGGGGGGGGGGGGGGGGGGGGGGGGGGGGGGGGGGGGGGGGGGGGGGGGGGGGGGGGGGGGGGGGGGGGGGGGGGGGGGGGGGGGGGGGGGGGGGGGGGGGGGGGGGGGGGGGGGGGGGGGGGGGGGGGGGGGGGGGGGGGGGGGGGGGGGGGGGGGGGGGGGGGGGGGGGGGGGGGGGGGGGGGGGGGGGGGGGGGGGGGGGGGGGGGGGGGGGGGGGGGGGGGGGGGGGGGGGGGGGGGGGGGGGGGGGGGGGGGGGGGGGGGGGGGGGGGGGGGGGGGGGGGGGGGGGGGGGGGGGGGGGGGGGGGGGGGGGGGGGGGGGGGGGGGGGGGGGGGGGGGGGGGGGGGGGGGGGGGGGGGGGGGGGGGGGGGGGGGGGGGGGGGGGGGGGGGGGGGGGGGGGGGGGGGGGGGGGGGGGGGGGGGGGGGGGGGGGGGGGGGGGGGGGGGGGGGGGGGGGGGGGGGGGGGGGGGGGGGGGGGGGGGGGGGGGGGGGGGGGGGGGGGGGGGGGGGGGGGGGGGGGGGGGGGGGGGGGGGGGGGGGGGGGGGGGGGGGGGGGGGGGGGGGGGGGGGGGGGGGGGGGGGGGGGGGGGGGGGGGGGGGGGGGGGGGGGGGGGGGGGGGGGGGGGGGGGGGGGGGGGGGGGGGGGGGGGGGGGGGGGGGGGGGGGGGGGGGGGGGGGGGGGGGGGGGGGGGGGGGGGGGGGGGGGGGGGGGGGGGGGGGGGGGGGGGGGGGGGGGGGGGGGGGGGGGGGGGGGGGGGGGGGGGGGGGGGGGGGGGGGGGGGGGGGGGGGGGGGGGGGGGGGGGGGGGGGGGGGGGGGGGGGGGGGGGGGGGGGGGGGGGGGGGGGGGGGGGGGGGGGGGGGGGGGGGGGGGGGGGGGGGGGGGGGGGGGGGGGGGGGGGGGGGGGGGGGGGGGGGGGGGGGGGGGGGGGGGGGGGGGGGGGGGGGGGGGGGGGGGGGGGGGGGGGGGGGGGGGGGGGGGGGGGGGGGGGGGGGGGGGGGGGGGGGGGGGGGGGGGGGGGGGGGGGGGGGGGGGGGGGGGGGGGGGGGGGGGGGGGGGGGGGGGGGGGGGGGGGGGGGGGGGGGGGGGGGGGGGGGGGGGGGGGGGGGGGGGGGGGGGGGGGGGGGGGGGGGGGGGGGGGGGGGGGGGGGGGGGGGGGGGGGGGGGGGGGGGGGGGGGGGGGGGGGGGGGGGGGGGGGGGGGGGGGGGGGGGGGGGGGGGGGGGGGGGGGGGGGGGGGGGGGGGGGGGGGGGGGGGGGGGGGGGGGGGGGGGGGGGGGGGGGGGGGGGGGGGGGGGGGGGGGGGGGGGGGGGGGGGGGGGGGGGGGGGGGGGGGGGGGGGGGGGGGGGGGGGGGGGGGGGGGGGGGGGGGGGGGGGGGGGGGGGGGGGGGGGGGGGGGGGGGGGGGGGGGGGGGGGGGGGGGGGGGGGGGGGGGGGGGGGGGGGGGGGGGGGGGGGGGGGGGGGGGGGGGGGGGGGGGGGGGGGGGGGGGGGGGGGGGGGGGGGGGGGGGGGGGGGGGGGGGGGGGGGGGGGGGGGGGGGGGGGGGGGGGGGGGGGGGGGGGGGGGGGGGGGGGGGGGGGGGGGGGGGGGGGGGGGGGGGGGGGGGGGGGGGGGGGGGGGGGGGGGGGGGGGGGGGGGGGGGGGGGGGGGGGGGGGGGGGGGGGGGGGGGGGGGGGGGGGGGGGGGGGGGGGGGGGGGGGGGGGGGGGGGGGGGGGGGGGGGGGGGGGGGGGGGGGGGGGGGGGGGGGGGGGGGGGGGGGGGGGGGGGGGGGGGGGGGGGGGGGGGGGGGGGGGGGGGGGGGGGGGGGGGGGGGGGGGGGGGGGGGGGGGGGGGGGGGGGGGGGGGGGGGGGGGGGGGGGGGGGGGGGGGGGGGGGGGGGGGGGGGGGGGGGGGGGGGGGGGGGGGGGGGGGGGGGGGGGGGGGGGGGGGGGGGGGGGGGGGGGGGGGGGGGGGGGGGGGGGGGGGGGGGGGGGGGGGGGGGGGGGGGGGGGGGGGGGGGGGGGGGGGGGGGGGGGGGGGGGGGGGGGGGGGGGGGGGGGGGGGGGGGGGGGGGGGGGGGGGGGGGGGGGGGGGGGGGGGGGGGGGGGGGGGGGGGGGGGGGGGGGGGGGGGGGGGGGGGGGGGGGGGGGGGGGGGGGGGGGGGGGGGGGGGGGGGGGGGGGGGGGGGGGGGGGGGGGGGGGGGGGGGGGGGGGGGGGGGGGGGGGGGGGGGGGGGGGGGGGGGGGGGGGGGGGGGGGGGGGGGGGGGGGGGGGGGGGGGGGGGGGGGGGGGGGGGGGGGGGGGGGGGGGGGGGGGGGGGGGGGGGGGGGGGGGGGGGGGGGGGGGGGGGGGGGGGGGGGGGGGGGGGGGGGGGGGGGGGGGGGGGGGGGGGGGGGGGGGGGGGGGGGGGGGGGGGGGGGGGGGGGGGGGGGGGGGGGGGGGGGGGGGGGGGGGGGGGGGGGGGGGGGGGGGGGGGGGGGGGGGGGGGGGGGGGGGGGGGGGGGGGGGGGGGGGGGGGGGGGGGGGGGGGGGGGGGGGGGGGGGGGGGGGGGGGGGGGGGGGGGGGGGGGGGGGGGGGGGGGGGGGGGGGGGGGGGGGGGGGGGGGGGGGGGGGGGGGGGGGGGGGGGGGGGGGGGGGGGGGGGGGGGGGGGGGGGGGGGGGGGGGGGGGGGGGGGGGGGGGGGGGGGGGGGGGGGGGGGGGGGGGGGGGGGGGGGGGGGGGGGGGGGGGGGGGGGGGGGGGGGGGGGGGGGGGGGGGGGGGGGGGGGGGGGGGGGGGGGGGGGGGGGGGGGGGGGGGGGGGGGGGGGGGGGGGGGGGGGGGGGGGGGGGGGGGGGGGGGGGGGGGGGGGGGGGGGGGGGGGGGGGGGGGGGGGGGGGGGGGGGGGGGGGGGGGGGGGGGGGGGGGGGGGGGGGGGGGGGGGGGGGGGGGGGGGGGGGGGGGGGGGGGGGGGGGGGGGGGGGGGGGGGGGGGGGGGGGGGGGGGGGGGGGGGGGGGGGGGGGGGGGGGGGGGGGGGGGGGGGGGGGGGGGGGGGGGGGGGGGGGGGGGGGGGGGGGGGGGGGGGGGGGGGGGGGGGGGGGGGGGGGGGGGGGGGGGGGGGGGGGGGGGGGGGGGGGGGGGGGGGGGGGGGGGGGGGGGGGGGGGGGGGGGGGGGGGGGGGGGGGGGGGGGGGGGGGGGGGGGGGGGGGGGGGGGGGGGGGGGGGGGGGGGGGGGGGGGGGGGGGGGGGGGGGGGGGGGGGGGGGGGGGGGGGGGGGGGGGGGGGGGGGGGGGGGGGGGGGGGGGGGGGGGGGGGGGGGGGGGGGGGGGGGGGGGGGGGGGGGGGGGGGGGGGGGGGGGGGGGGGGGGGGGGGGGGGGGGGGGGGGGGGGGGGGGGGGGGGGGGGGGGGGGGGGGGGGGGGGGGGGGGGGGGGGGGGGGGGGGGGGGGGGGGGGGGGGGGGGGGGGGGGGGGGGGGGGGGGGGGGGGGGGGGGGGGGGGGGGGGGGGGGGGGGGGGGGGGGGGGGGGGGGGGGGGGGGGGGGGGGGGGGGGGGGGGGGGGGGGGGGGGGGGGGGGGGGGGGGGGGGGGGGGGGGGGGGGGGGGGGGGGGGGGGGGGGGGGGGGGGGGGGGGGGGGGGGGGGGGGGGGGGGGGGGGGGGGGGGGGGGGGGGGGGGGGGGGGGGGGGGGGGGGGGGGGGGGGGGGGGGGGGGGGGGGGGGGGGGGGGGGGGGGGGGGGGGGGGGGGGGGGGGGGGGGGGGGGGGGGGGGGGGGGGGGGGGGGGGGGGGGGGGGGGGGGGGGGGGGGGGGGGGGGGGGGGGGGGGGGGGGGGGGGGGGGGGGGGGGGGGGGGGGGGGGGGGGGGGGGGGGGGGGGGGGGGGGGGGGGGGGGGGGGGGGGGGGGGGGGGGGGGGGGGGGGGGGGGGGGGGGGGGGGGGGGGGGGGGGGGGGGGGGGGGGGGGGGGGGGGGGGGGGGGGGGGGGGGGGGGGGGGGGGGGGGGGGGGGGGGGGGGGGGGGGGGGGGGGGGGGGGGGGGGGGGGGGGGGGGGGGGGGGGGGGGGGGGGGGGGGGGGGGGGGGGGGGGGGGGGGGGGGGGGGGGGGGGGGGGGGGGGGGGGGGGGGGGGGGGGGGGGGGGGGGGGGGGGGGGGGGGGGGGGGGGGGGGGGGGGGGGGGGGGGGGGGGGGGGGGGGGGGGGGGGGGGGGGGGGGGGGGGGGGGGGGGGGGGGGGGGGGGGGGGGGGGGGGGGGGGGGGGGGGGGGGGGGGGGGGGGGGGGGGGGGGGGGGGGGGGGGGGGGGGGGGGGGGGGGGGGGGGGGGGGGGGGGGGGGGGGGGGGGGGGGGGGGGGGGGGGGGGGGGGGGGGGGGGGGGGGGGGGGGGGGGGGGGGGGGGGGGGGGGGGGGGGGGGGGGGGGGGGGGGGGGGGGGGGGGGGGGGGGGGGGGGGGGGGGGGGGGGGGGGGGGGGGGGGGGGGGGGGGGGGGGGGGGGGGGGGGGGGGGGGGGGGGGGGGGGGGGGGGGGGGGGGGGGGGGGGGGGGGGGGGGGGGGGGGGGGGGGGGGGGGGGGGGGGGGGGGGGGGGGGGGGGGGGGGGGGGGGGGGGGGGGGGGGGGGGGGGGGGGGGGGGGGGGGGGGGGGGGGGGGGGGGGGGGGGGGGGGGGGGGGGGGGGGGGGGGGGGGGGGGGGGGGGGGGGGGGGGGGGGGGGGGGGGGGGGGGGGGGGGGGGGGGGGGGGGGGGGGGGGGGGGGGGGGGGGGGGGGGGGGGGGGGGGGGGGGGGGGGGGGGGGGGGGGGGGGGGGGGGGGGGGGGGGGGGGGGGGGGGGGGGGGGGGGGGGGGGGGGGGGGGGGGGGGGGGGGGGGGGGGGGGGGGGGGGGGGGGGGGGGGGGGGGGGGGGGGGGGGGGGGGGGGGGGGGGGGGGGGGGGGGGGGGGGGGGGGGGGGGGGGGGGGGGGGGGGGGGGGGGGGGGGGGGGGGGGGGGGGGGGGGGGGGGGGGGGGGGGGGGGGGGGGGGGGGGGGGGGGGGGGGGGGGGGGGGGGGGGGGGGGGGGGGGGGGGGGGGGGGGGGGGGGGGGGGGGGGGGGGGGGGGGGGGGGGGGGGGGGGGGGGGGGGGGGGGGGGGGGGGGGGGGGGGGGGGGGGGGGGGGGGGGGGGGGGGGGGGGGGGGGGGGGGGGGGGGGGGGGGGGGGGGGGGGGGGGGGGGGGGGGGGGGGGGGGGGGGGGGGGGGGGGGGGGGGGGGGGGGGGGGGGGGGGGGGGGGGGGGGGGGGGGGGGGGGGGGGGGGGGGGGGGGGGGGGGGGGGGGGGGGGGGGGGGGGGGGGGGGGGGGGGGGGGGGGGGGGGGGGGGGGGGGGGGGGGGGGGGGGGGGGGGGGGGGGGGGGGGGGGGGGGGGGGGGGGGGGGGGGGGGGGGGGGGGGGGGGGGGGGGGGGGGGGGGGGGGGGGGGGGGGGGGGGGGGGGGGGGGGGGGGGGGGGGGGGGGGGGGGGGGGGGGGGGGGGGGGGGGGGGGGGGGGGGGGGGGGGGGGGGGGGGGGGGGGGGGGGGGGGGGGGGGGGGGGGGGGGGGGGGGGGGGGGGGGGGGGGGGGGGGGGGGGGGGGGGGGGGGGGGGGGGGGGGGGGGGGGGGGGGGGGGGGGGGGGGGGGGGGGGGGGGGGGGGGGGGGGGGGGGGGGGGGGGGGGGGGGGGGGGGGGGGGGGGGGGGGGGGGGGGGGGGGGGGGGGGGGGGGGGGGGGGGGGGGGGGGGGGGGGGGGGGGGGGGGGGGGGGGGGGGGGGGGGGGGGGGGGGGGGGGGGGGGGGGGGGGGGGGGGGGGGGGGGGGGGGGGGGGGGGGGGGGGGGGGGGGGGGGGGGGGGGGGGGGGGGGGGGGGGGGGGGGGGGGGGGGGGGGGGGGGGGGGGGGGGGGGGGGGGGGGGGGGGGGGGGGGGGGGGGGGGGGGGGGGGGGGGGGGGGGGGGGGGGGGGGGGGGGGGGGGGGGGGGGGGGGGGGGGGGGGGGGGGGGGGGGGGGGGGGGGGGGGGGGGGGGGGGGGGGGGGGGGGGGGGGGGGGGGGGGGGGGGGGGGGGGGGGGGGGGGGGGGGGGGGGGGGGGGGGGGGGGGGGGGGGGGGGGGGGGGGGGGGGGGGGGGGGGGGGGGGGGGGGGGGGGGGGGGGGGGGGGGGGGGGGGGGGGGGGGGGGGGGGGGGGGGGGGGGGGGGGGGGGGGGGGGGGGGGGGGGGGGGGGGGGGGGGGGGGGGGGGGGGGGGGGGGGGGGGGGGGGGGGGGGGGGGGGGGGGGGGGGGGGGGGGGGGGGGGGGGGGGGGGGGGGGGGGGGGGGGGGGGGGGGGGGGGGGGGGGGGGGGGGGGGGGGGGGGGGGGGGGGGGGGGGGGGGGGGGGGGGGGGGGGGGGGGGGGGGGGGGGGGGGGGGGGGGGGGGGGGGGGGGGGGGGGGGGGGGGGGGGGGGGGGGGGGGGGGGGGGGGGGGGGGGGGGGGGGGGGGGGGGGGGGGGGGGGGGGGGGGGGGGGGGGGGGGGGGGGGGGGGGGGGGGGGGGGGGGGGGGGGGGGGGGGGGGGGGGGGGGGGGGGGGGGGGGGGGGGGGGGGGGGGGGGGGGGGGGGGGGGGGGGGGGGGGGGGGGGGGGGGGGGGGGGGGGGGGGGGGGGGGGGGGGGGGGGGGGGGGGGGGGGGGGGGGGGGGGGGGGGGGGGGGGGGGGGGGGGGGGGGGGGGGGGGGGGGGGGGGGGGGGGGGGGGGGGGGGGGGGGGGGGGGGGGGGGGGGGGGGGGGGGGGGGGGGGGGGGGGGGGGGGGGGGGGGGGGGGGGGGGGGGGGGGGGGGGGGGGGGGGGGGGGGGGGGGGGGGGGGGGGGGGGGGGGGGGGGGGGGGGGGGGGGGGGGGGGGGGGGGGGGGGGGGGGGGGGGGGGGGGGGGGGGGGGGGGGGGGGGGGGGGGGGGGGGGGGGGGGGGGGGGGGGGGGGGGGGGGGGGGGGGGGGGGGGGGGGGGGGGGGGGGGGGGGGGGGGGGGGGGGGGGGGGGGGGGGGGGGGGGGGGGGGGGGGGGGGGGGGGGGGGGGGGGGGGGGGGGGGGGGGGGGGGGGGGGGGGGGGGGGGGGGGGGGGGGGGGGGGGGGGGGGGGGGGGGGGGGGGGGGGGGGGGGGGGGGGGGGGGGGGGGGGGGGGGGGGGGGGGGGGGGGGGGGGGGGGGGGGGGGGGGGGGGGGGGGGGGGGGGGGGGGGGGGGGGGGGGGGGGGGGGGGGGGGGGGGGGGGGGGGGGGGGGGGGGGGGGGGGGGGGGGGGGGGGGGGGGGGGGGGGGGGGGGGGGGGGGGGGGGGGGGGGGGGGGGGGGGGGGGGGGGGGGGGGGGGGGGGGGGGGGGGGGGGGGGGGGGGGGGGGGGGGGGGGGGGGGGGGGGGGGGGGGGGGGGGGGGGGGGGGGGGGGGGGGGGGGGGGGGGGGGGGGGGGGGGGGGGGGGGGGGGGGGGGGGGGGGGGGGGGGGGGGGGGGGGGGGGGGGGGGGGGGGGGGGGGGGGGGGGGGGGGGGGGGGGGGGGGGGGGGGGGGGGGGGGGGGGGGGGGGGGGGGGGGGGGGGGGGGGGGGGGGGGGGGGGGGGGGGGGGGGGGGGGGGGGGGGGGGGGGGGGGGGGGGGGGGGGGGGGGGGGGGGGGGGGGGGGGGGGGGGGGGGGGGGGGGGGGGGGGGGGGGGGGGGGGGGGGGGGGGGGGGGGGGGGGGGGGGGGGGGGGGGGGGGGGGGGGGGGGGGGGGGGGGGGGGGGGGGGGGGGGGGGGGGGGGGGGGGGGGGGGGGGGGGGGGGGGGGGGGGGGGGGGGGGGGGGGGGGGGGGGGGGGGGGGGGGGGGGGGGGGGGGGGGGGGGGGGGGGGGGGGGGGGGGGGGGGGGGGGGGGGGGGGGGGGGGGGGGGGGGGGGGGGGGGGGGGGGGGGGGGGGGGGGGGGGGGGGGGGGGGGGGGGGGGGGGGGGGGGGGGGGGGGGGGGGGGGGGGGGGGGGGGGGGGGGGGGGGGGGGGGGGGGGGGGGGGGGGGGGGGGGGGGGGGGGGGGGGGGGGGGGGGGGGGGGGGGGGGGGGGGGGGGGGGGGGGGGGGGGGGGGGGGGGGGGGGGGGGGGGGGGGGGGGGGGGGGGGGGGGGGGGGGGGGGGGGGGGGGGGGGGGGGGGGGGGGGGGGGGGGGGGGGGGGGGGGGGGGGGGGGGGGGGGGGGGGGGGGGGGGGGGGGGGGGGGGGGGGGGGGGGGGGGGGGGGGGGGGGGGGGGGGGGGGGGGGGGGGGGGGGGGGGGGGGGGGGGGGGGGGGGGGGGGGGGGGGGGGGGGGGGGGGGGGGGGGGGGGGGGGGGGGGGGGGGGGGGGGGGGGGGGGGGGGGGGGGGGGGGGGGGGGGGGGGGGGGGGGGGGGGGGGGGGGGGGGGGGGGGGGGGGGGGGGGGGGGGGGGGGGGGGGGGGGGGGGGGGGGGGGGGGGGGGGGGGGGGGGGGGGGGGGGGGGGGGGGGGGGGGGGGGGGGGGGGGGGGGGGGGGGGGGGGGGGGGGGGGGGGGGGGGGGGGGGGGGGGGGGGGGGGGGGGGGGGGGGGGGGGGGGGGGGGGGGGGGGGGGGGGGGGGGGGGGGGGGGGGGGGGGGGGGGGGGGGGGGGGGGGGGGGGGGGGGGGGGGGGGGGGGGGGGGGGGGGGGGGGGGGGGGGGGGGGGGGGGGGGGGGGGGGGGGGGGGGGGGGGGGGGGGGGGGGGGGGGGGGGGGGGGGGGGGGGGGGGGGGGGGGGGGGGGGGGGGGGGGGGGGGGGGGGGGGGGGGGGGGGGGGGGGGGGGGGGGGGGGGGGGGGGGGGGGGGGGGGGGGGGGGGGGGGGGGGGGGGGGGGGGGGGGGGGGGGGGGGGGGGGGGGGGGGGGGGGGGGGGGGGGGGGGGGGGGGGGGGGGGGGGGGGGGGGGGGGGGGGGGGGGGGGGGGGGGGGGGGGGGGGGGGGGGGGGGGGGGGGGGGGGGGGGGGGGGGGGGGGGGGGGGGGGGGGGGGGGGGGGGGGGGGGGGGGGGGGGGGGGGGGGGGGGGGGGGGGGGGGGGGGGGGGGGGGGGGGGGGGGGGGGGGGGGGGGGGGGGGGGGGGGGGGGGGGGGGGGGGGGGGGGGGGGGGGGGGGGGGGGGGGGGGGGGGGGGGGGGGGGGGGGGGGGGGGGGGGGGGGGGGGGGGGGGGGGGGGGGGGGGGGGGGGGGGGGGGGGGGGGGGGGGGGGGGGGGGGGGGGGGGGGGGGGGGGGGGGGGGGGGGGGGGGGGGGGGGGGGGGGGGGGGGGGGGGGGGGGGGGGGGGGGGGGGGGGGGGGGGGGGGGGGGGGGGGGGGGGGGGGGGGGGGGGGGGGGGGGGGGGGGGGGGGGGGGGGGGGGGGGGGGGGGGGGGGGGGGGGGGGGGGGGGGGGGGGGGGGGGGGGGGGGGGGGGGGGGGGGGGGGGGGGGGGGGGGGGGGGGGGGGGGGGGGGGGGGGGGGGGGGGGGGGGGGGGGGGGGGGGGGGGGGGGGGGGGGGGGGGGGGGGGGGGGGGGGGGGGGGGGGGGGGGGGGGGGGGGGGGGGGGGGGGGGGGGGGGGGGGGGGGGGGGGGGGGGGGGGGGGGGGGGGGGGGGGGGGGGGGGGGGGGGGGGGGGGGGGGGGGGGGGGGGGGGGGGGGGGGGGGGGGGGGGGGGGGGGGGGGGGGGGGGGGGGGGGGGGGGGGGGGGGGGGGGGGGGGGGGGGGGGGGGGGGGGGGGGGGGGGGGGGGGGGGGGGGGGGGGGGGGGGGGGGGGGGGGGGGGGGGGGGGGGGGGGGGGGGGGGGGGGGGGGGGGGGGGGGGGGGGGGGGGGGGGGGGGGGGGGGGGGGGGGGGGGGGGGGGGGGGGGGGGGGGGGGGGGGGGGGGGGGGGGGGGGGGGGGGGGGGGGGGGGGGGGGGGGGGGGGGGGGGGGGGGGGGGGGGGGGGGGGGGGGGGGGGGGGGGGGGGGGGGGGGGGGGGGGGGGGGGGGGGGGGGGGGGGGGGGGGGGGGGGGGGGGGGGGGGGGGGGGGGGGGGGGGGGGGGGGGGGGGGGGGGGGGGGGGGGGGGGGGGGGGGGGGGGGGGGGGGGGGGGGGGGGGGGGGGGGGGGGGGGGGGGGGGGGGGGGGGGGGGGGGGGGGGGGGGGGGGGGGGGGGGGGGGGGGGGGGGGGGGGGGGGGGGGGGGGGGGGGGGGGGGGGGGGGGGGGGGGGGGGGGGGGGGGGGGGGGGGGGGGGGGGGGGGGGGGGGGGGGGGGGGGGGGGGGGGGGGGGGGGGGGGGGGGGGGGGGGGGGGGGGGGGGGGGGGGGGGGGGGGGGGGGGGGGGGGGGGGGGGGGGGGGGGGGGGGGGGGGGGGGGGGGGGGGGGGGGGGGGGGGGGGGGGGGGGGGGGGGGGGGGGGGGGGGGGGGGGGGGGGGGGGGGGGGGGGGGGGGGGGGGGGGGGGGGGGGGGGGGGGGGGGGGGGGGGGGGGGGGGGGGGGGGGGGGGGGGGGGGGGGGGGGGGGGGGGGGGGGGGGGGGGGGGGGGGGGGGGGGGGGGGGGGGGGGGGGGGGGGGGGGGGGGGGGGGGGGGGGGGGGGGGGGGGGGGGGGGGGGGGGGGGGGGGGGGGGGGGGGGGGGGGGGGGGGGGGGGGGGGGGGGGGGGGGGGGGGGGGGGGGGGGGGGGGGGGGGGGGGGGGGGGGGGGGGGGGGGGGGGGGGGGGGGGGGGGGGGGGGGGGGGGGGGGGGGGGGGGGGGGGGGGGGGGGGGGGGGGGGGGGGGGGGGGGGGGGGGGGGGGGGGGGGGGGGGGGGGGGGGGGGGGGGGGGGGGGGGGGGGGGGGGGGGGGGGGGGGGGGGGGGGGGGGGGGGGGGGGGGGGGGGGGGGGGGGGGGGGGGGGGGGGGGGGGGGGGGGGGGGGGGGGGGGGGGGGGGGGGGGGGGGGGGGGGGGGGGGGGGGGGGGGGGGGGGGGGGGGGGGGGGGGGGGGGGGGGGGGGGGGGGGGGGGGGGGGGGGGGGGGGGGGGGGGGGGGGGGGGGGGGGGGGGGGGGGGGGGGGGGGGGGGGGGGGGGGGGGGGGGGGGGGGGGGGGGGGGGGGGGGGGGGGGGGGGGGGGGGGGGGGGGGGGGGGGGGGGGGGGGGGGGGGGGGGGGGGGGGGGGGGGGGGGGGGGGGGGGGGGGGGGGGGGGGGGGGGGGGGGGGGGGGGGGGGGGGGGGGGGGGGGGGGGGGGGGGGGGGGGGGGGGGGGGGGGGGGGGGGGGGGGGGGGGGGGGGGGGGGGGGGGGGGGGGGGGGGGGGGGGGGGGGGGGGGGGGGGGGGGGGGGGGGGGGGGGGGGGGGGGGGGGGGGGGGGGGGGGGGGGGGGGGGGGGGGGGGGGGGGGGGGGGGGGGGGGGGGGGGGGGGGGGGGGGGGGGGGGGGGGGGGGGGGGGGGGGGGGGGGGGGGGGGGGGGGGGGGGGGGGGGGGGGGGGGGGGGGGGGGGGGGGGGGGGGGGGGGGGGGGGGGGGGGGGGGGGGGGGGGGGGGGGGGGGGGGGGGGGGGGGGGGGGGGGGGGGGGGGGGGGGGGGGGGGGGGGGGGGGGGGGGGGGGGGGGGGGGGGGGGGGGGGGGGGGGGGGGGGGGGGGGGGGGGGGGGGGGGGGGGGGGGGGGGGGGGGGGGGGGGGGGGGGGGGGGGGGGGGGGGGGGGGGGGGGGGGGGGGGGGGGGGGGGGGGGGGGGGGGGGGGGGGGGGGGGGGGGGGGGGGGGGGGGGGGGGGGGGGGGGGGGGGGGGGGGGGGGGGGGGGGGGGGGGGGGGGGGGGGGGGGGGGGGGGGGGGGGGGGGGGGGGGGGGGGGGGGGGGGGGGGGGGGGGGGGGGGGGGGGGGGGGGGGGGGGGGGGGGGGGGGGGGGGGGGGGGGGGGGGGGGGGGGGGGGGGGGGGGGGGGGGGGGGGGGGGGGGGGGGGGGGGGGGGGGGGGGGGGGGGGGGGGGGGGGGGGGGGGGGGGGGGGGGGGGGGGGGGGGGGGGGGGGGGGGGGGGGGGGGGGGGGGGGGGGGGGGGGGGGGGGGGGGGGGGGGGGGGGGGGGGGGGGGGGGGGGGGGGGGGGGGGGGGGGGGGGGGGGGGGGGGGGGGGGGGGGGGGGGGGGGGGGGGGGGGGGGGGGGGGGGGGGGGGGGGGGGGGGGGGGGGGGGGGGGGGGGGGGGGGGGGGGGGGGGGGGGGGGGGGGGGGGGGGGGGGGGGGGGGGGGGGGGGGGGGGGGGGGGGGGGGGGGGGGGGGGGGGGGGGGGGGGGGGGGGGGGGGGGGGGGGGGGGGGGGGGGGGGGGGGGGGGGGGGGGGGGGGGGGGGGGGGGGGGGGGGGGGGGGGGGGGGGGGGGGGGGGGGGGGGGGGGGGGGGGGGGGGGGGGGGGGGGGGGGGGGGGGGGGGGGGGGGGGGGGGGGGGGGGGGGGGGGGGGGGGGGGGGGGGGGGGGGGGGGGGGGGGGGGGGGGGGGGGGGGGGGGGGGGGGGGGGGGGGGGGGGGGGGGGGGGGGGGGGGGGGGGGGGGGGGGGGGGGGGGGGGGGGGGGGGGGGGGGGGGGGGGGGGGGGGGGGGGGGGGGGGGGGGGGGGGGGGGGGGGGGGGGGGGGGGGGGGGGGGGGGGGGGGGGGGGGGGGGGGGGGGGGGGGGGGGGGGGGGGGGGGGGGGGGGGGGGGGGGGGGGGGGGGGGGGGGGGGGGGGGGGGGGGGGGGGGGGGGGGGGGGGGGGGGGGGGGGGGGGGGGGGGGGGGGGGGGGGGGGGGGGGGGGGGGGGGGGGGGGGGGGGGGGGGGGGGGGGGGGGGGGGGGGGGGGGGGGGGGGGGGGGGGGGGGGGGGGGGGGGGGGGGGGGGGGGGGGGGGGGGGGGGGGGGGGGGGGGGGGGGGGGGGGGGGGGGGGGGGGGGGGGGGGGGGGGGGGGGGGGGGGGGGGGGGGGGGGGGGGGGGGGGGGGGGGGGGGGGGGGGGGGGGGGGGGGGGGGGGGGGGGGGGGGGGGGGGGGGGGGGGGGGGGGGGGGGGGGGGGGGGGGGGGGGGGGGGGGGGGGGGGGGGGGGGGGGGGGGGGGGGGGGGGGGGGGGGGGGGGGGGGGGGGGGGGGGGGGGGGGGGGGGGGGGGGGGGGGGGGGGGGGGGGGGGGGGGGGGGGGGGGGGGGGGGGGGGGGGGGGGGGGGGGGGGGGGGGGGGGGGGGGGGGGGGGGGGGGGGGGGGGGGGGGGGGGGGGGGGGGGGGGGGGGGGGGGGGGGGGGGGGGGGGGGGGGGGGGGGGGGGGGGGGGGGGGGGGGGGGGGGGGGGGGGGGGGGGGGGGGGGGGGGGGGGGGGGGGGGGGGGGGGGGGGGGGGGGGGGGGGGGGGGGGGGGGGGGGGGGGGGGGGGGGGGGGGGGGGGGGGGGGGGGGGGGGGGGGGGGGGGGGGGGGGGGGGGGGGGGGGGGGGGGGGGGGGGGGGGGGGGGGGGGGGGGGGGGGGGGGGGGGGGGGGGGGGGGGGGGGGGGGGGGGGGGGGGGGGGGGGGGGGGGGGGGGGGGGGGGGGGGGGGGGGGGGGGGGGGGGGGGGGGGGGGGGGGGGGGGGGGGGGGGGGGGGGGGGGGGGGGGGGGGGGGGGGGGGGGGGGGGGGGGGGGGGGGGGGGGGGGGGGGGGGGGGGGGGGGGGGGGGGGGGGGGGGGGGGGGGGGGGGGGGGGGGGGGGGGGGGGGGGGGGGGGGGGGGGGGGGGGGGGGGGGGGGGGGGGGGGGGGGGGGGGGGGGGGGGGGGGGGGGGGGGGGGGGGGGGGGGGGGGGGGGGGGGGGGGGGGGGGGGGGGGGGGGGGGGGGGGGGGGGGGGGGGGGGGGGGGGGGGGGGGGGGGGGGGGGGGGGGGGGGGGGGGGGGGGGGGGGGGGGGGGGGGGGGGGGGGGGGGGGGGGGGGGGGGGGGGGGGGGGGGGGGGGGGGGGGGGGGGGGGGGGGGGGGGGGGGGGGGGGGGGGGGGGGGGGGGGGGGGGGGGGGGGGGGGGGGGGGGGGGGGGGGGGGGGGGGGGGGGGGGGGGGGGGGGGGGGGGGGGGGGGGGGGGGGGGGGGGGGGGGGGGGGGGGGGGGGGGGGGGGGGGGGGGGGGGGGGGGGGGGGGGGGGGGGGGGGGGGGGGGGGGGGGGGGGGGGGGGGGGGGGGGGGGGGGGGGGGGGGGGGGGGGGGGGGGGGGGGGGGGGGGGGGGGGGGGGGGGGGGGGGGGGGGGGGGGGGGGGGGGGGGGGGGGGGGGGGGGGGGGGGGGGGGGGGGGGGGGGGGGGGGGGGGGGGGGGGGGGGGGGGGGGGGGGGGGGGGGGGGGGGGGGGGGGGGGGGGGGGGGGGGGGGGGGGGGGGGGGGGGGGGGGGGGGGGGGGGGGGGGGGGGGGGGGGGGGGGGGGGGGGGGGGGGGGGGGGGGGGGGGGGGGGGGGGGGGGGGGGGGGGGGGGGGGGGGGGGGGGGGGGGGGGGGGGGGGGGGGGGGGGGGGGGGGGGGGGGGGGGGGGGGGGGGGGGGGGGGGGGGGGGGGGGGGGGGGGGGGGGGGGGGGGGGGGGGGGGGGGGGGGGGGGGGGGGGGGGGGGGGGGGGGGGGGGGGGGGGGGGGGGGGGGGGGGGGGGGGGGGGGGGGGGGGGGGGGGGGGGGGGGGGGGGGGGGGGGGGGGGGGGGGGGGGGGGGGGGGGGGGGGGGGGGGGGGGGGGGGGGGGGGGGGGGGGGGGGGGGGGGGGGGGGGGGGGGGGGGGGGGGGGGGGGGGGGGGGGGGGGGGGGGGGGGGGGGGGGGGGGGGGGGGGGGGGGGGGGGGGGGGGGGGGGGGGGGGGGGGGGGGGGGGGGGGGGGGGGGGGGGGGGGGGGGGGGGGGGGGGGGGGGGGGGGGGGGGGGGGGGGGGGGGGGGGGGGGGGGGGGGGGGGGGGGGGGGGGGGGGGGGGGGGGGGGGGGGGGGGGGGGGGGGGGGGGGGGGGGGGGGGGGGGGGGGGGGGGGGGGGGGGGGGGGGGGGGGGGGGGGGGGGGGGGGGGGGGGGGGGGGGGGGGGGGGGGGGGGGGGGGGGGGGGGGGGGGGGGGGGGGGGGGGGGGGGGGGGGGGGGGGGGGGGGGGGGGGGGGGGGGGGGGGGGGGGGGGGGGGGGGGGGGGGGGGGGGGGGGGGGGGGGGGGGGGGGGGGGGGGGGGGGGGGGGGGGGGGGGGGGGGGGGGGGGGGGGGGGGGGGGGGGGGGGGGGGGGGGGGGGGGGGGGGGGGGGGGGGGGGGGGGGGGGGGGGGGGGGGGGGGGGGGGGGGGGGGGGGGGGGGGGGGGGGGGGGGGGGGGGGGGGGGGGGGGGGGGGGGGGGGGGGGGGGGGGGGGGGGGGGGGGGGGGGGGGGGGGGGGGGGGGGGGGGGGGGGGGGGGGGGGGGGGGGGGGGGGGGGGGGGGGGGGGGGGGGGGGGGGGGGGGGGGGGGGGGGGGGGGGGGGGGGGGGGGGGGGGGGGGGGGGGGGGGGGGGGGGGGGGGGGGGGGGGGGGGGGGGGGGGGGGGGGGGGGGGGGGGGGGGGGGGGGGGGGGGGGGGGGGGGGGGGGGGGGGGGGGGGGGGGGGGGGGGGGGGGGGGGGGGGGGGGGGGGGGGGGGGGGGGGGGGGGGGGGGGGGGGGGGGGGGGGGGGGGGGGGGGGGGGGGGGGGGGGGGGGGGGGGGGGGGGGGGGGGGGGGGGGGGGGGGGGGGGGGGGGGGGGGGGGGGGGGGGGGGGGGGGGGGGGGGGGGGGGGGGGGGGGGGGGGGGGGGGGGGGGGGGGGGGGGGGGGGGGGGGGGGGGGGGGGGGGGGGGGGGGGGGGGGGGGGGGGGGGGGGGGGGGGGGGGGGGGGGGGGGGGGGGGGGGGGGGGGGGGGGGGGGGGGGGGGGGGGGGGGGGGGGGGGGGGGGGGGGGGGGGGGGGGGGGGGGGGGGGGGGGGGGGGGGGGGGGGGGGGGGGGGGGGGGGGGGGGGGGGGGGGGGGGGGGGGGGGGGGGGGGGGGGGGGGGGGGGGGGGGGGGGGGGGGGGGGGGGGGGGGGGGGGGGGGGGGGGGGGGGGGGGGGGGGGGGGGGGGGGGGGGGGGGGGGGGGGGGGGGGGGGGGGGGGGGGGGGGGGGGGGGGGGGGGGGGGGGGGGGGGGGGGGGGGGGGGGGGGGGGGGGGGGGGGGGGGGGGGGGGGGGGGGGGGGGGGGGGGGGGGGGGGGGGGGGGGGGGGGGGGGGGGGGGGGGGGGGGGGGGGGGGGGGGGGGGGGGGGGGGGGGGGGGGGGGGGGGGGGGGGGGGGGGGGGGGGGGGGGGGGGGGGGGGGGGGGGGGGGGGGGGGGGGGGGGGGGGGGGGGGGGGGGGGGGGGGGGGGGGGGGGGGGGGGGGGGGGGGGGGGGGGGGGGGGGGGGGGGGGGGGGGGGGGGGGGGGGGGGGGGGGGGGGGGGGGGGGGGGGGGGGGGGGGGGGGGGGGGGGGGGGGGGGGGGGGGGGGGGGGGGGGGGGGGGGGGGGGGGGGGGGGGGGGGGGGGGGGGGGGGGGGGGGGGGGGGGGGGGGGGGGGGGGGGGGGGGGGGGGGGGGGGGGGGGGGGGGGGGGGGGGGGGGGGGGGGGGGGGGGGGGGGGGGGGGGGGGGGGGGGGGGGGGGGGGGGGGGGGGGGGGGGGGGGGGGGGGGGGGGGGGGGGGGGGGGGGGGGGGGGGGGGGGGGGGGGGGGGGGGGGGGGGGGGGGGGGGGGGGGGGGGGGGGGGGGGGGGGGGGGGGGGGGGGGGGGGGGGGGGGGGGGGGGGGGGGGGGGGGGGGGGGGGGGGGGGGGGGGGGGGGGGGGGGGGGGGGGGGGGGGGGGGGGGGGGGGGGGGGGGGGGGGGGGGGGGGGGGGGGGGGGGGGGGGGGGGGGGGGGGGGGGGGGGGGGGGGGGGGGGGGGGGGGGGGGGGGGGGGGGGGGGGGGGGGGGGGGGGGGGGGGGGGGGGGGGGGGGGGGGGGGGGGGGGGGGGGGGGGGGGGGGGGGGGGGGGGGGGGGGGGGGGGGGGGGGGGGGGGGGGGGGGGGGGGGGGGGGGGGGGGGGGGGGGGGGGGGGGGGGGGGGGGGGGGGGGGGGGGGGGGGGGGGGGGGGGGGGGGGGGGGGGGGGGGGGGGGGGGGGGGGGGGGGGGGGGGGGGGGGGGGGGGGGGGGGGGGGGGGGGGGGGGGGGGGGGGGGGGGGGGGGGGGGGGGGGGGGGGGGGGGGGGGGGGGGGGGGGGGGGGGGGGGGGGGGGGGGGGGGGGGGGGGGGGGGGGGGGGGGGGGGGGGGGGGGGGGGGGGGGGGGGGGGGGGGGGGGGGGGGGGGGGGGGGGGGGGGGGGGGGGGGGGGGGGGGGGGGGGGGGGGGGGGGGGGGGGGGGGGGGGGGGGGGGGGGGGGGGGGGGGGGGGGGGGGGGGGGGGGGGGGGGGGGGGGGGGGGGGGGGGGGGGGGGGGGGGGGGGGGGGGGGGGGGGGGGGGGGGGGGGGGGGGGGGGGGGGGGGGGGGGGGGGGGGGGGGGGGGGGGGGGGGGGGGGGGGGGGGGGGGGGGGGGGGGGGGGGGGGGGGGGGGGGGGGGGGGGGGGGGGGGGGGGGGGGGGGGGGGGGGGGGGGGGGGGGGGGGGGGGGGGGGGGGGGGGGGGGGGGGGGGGGGGGGGGGGGGGGGGGGGGGGGGGGGGGGGGGGGGGGGGGGGGGGGGGGGGGGGGGGGGGGGGGGGGGGGGGGGGGGGGGGGGGGGGGGGGGGGGGGGGGGGGGGGGGGGGGGGGGGGGGGGGGGGGGGGGGGGGGGGGGGGGGGGGGGGGGGGGGGGGGGGGGGGGGGGGGGGGGGGGGGGGGGGGGGGGGGGGGGGGGGGGGGGGGGGGGGGGGGGGGGGGGGGGGGGGGGGGGGGGGGGGGGGGGGGGGGGGGGGGGGGGGGGGGGGGGGGGGGGGGGGGGGGGGGGGGGGGGGGGGGGGGGGGGGGGGGGGGGGGGGGGGGGGGGGGGGGGGGGGGGGGGGGGGGGGGGGGGGGGGGGGGGGGGGGGGGGGGGGGGGGGGGGGGGGGGGGGGGGGGGGGGGGGGGGGGGGGGGGGGGGGGGGGGGGGGGGGGGGGGGGGGGGGGGGGGGGGGGGGGGGGGGGGGGGGGGGGGGGGGGGGGGGGGGGGGGGGGGGGGGGGGGGGGGGGGGGGGGGGGGGGGGGGGGGGGGGGGGGGGGGGGGGGGGGGGGGGGGGGGGGGGGGGGGGGGGGGGGGGGGGGGGGGGGGGGGGGGGGGGGGGGGGGGGGGGGGGGGGGGGGGGGGGGGGGGGGGGGGGGGGGGGGGGGGGGGGGGGGGGGGGGGGGGGGGGGGGGGGGGGGGGGGGGGGGGGGGGGGGGGGGGGGGGGGGGGGGGGGGGGGGGGGGGGGGGGGGGGGGGGGGGGGGGGGGGGGGGGGGGGGGGGGGGGGGGGGGGGGGGGGGGGGGGGGGGGGGGGGGGGGGGGGGGGGGGGGGGGGGGGGGGGGGGGGGGGGGGGGGGGGGGGGGGGGGGGGGGGGGGGGGGGGGGGGGGGGGGGGGGGGGGGGGGGGGGGGGGGGGGGGGGGGGGGGGGGGGGGGGGGGGGGGGGGGGGGGGGGGGGGGGGGGGGGGGGGGGGGGGGGGGGGGGGGGGGGGGGGGGGGGGGGGGGGGGGGGGGGGGGGGGGGGGGGGGGGGGGGGGGGGGGGGGGGGGGGGGGGGGGGGGGGGGGGGGGGGGGGGGGGGGGGGGGGGGGGGGGGGGGGGGGGGGGGGGGGGGGGGGGGGGGGGGGGGGGGGGGGGGGGGGGGGGGGGGGGGGGGGGGGGGGGGGGGGGGGGGGGGGGGGGGGGGGGGGGGGGGGGGGGGGGGGGGGGGGGGGGGGGGGGGGGGGGGGGGGGGGGGGGGGGGGGGGGGGGGGGGGGGGGGGGGGGGGGGGGGGGGGGGGGGGGGGGGGGGGGGGGGGGGGGGGGGGGGGGGGGGGGGGGGGGGGGGGGGGGGGGGGGGGGGGGGGGGGGGGGGGGGGGGGGGGGGGGGGGGGGGGGGGGGGGGGGGGGGGGGGGGGGGGGGGGGGGGGGGGGGGGGGGGGGGGGGGGGGGGGGGGGGGGGGGGGGGGGGGGGGGGGGGGGGGGGGGGGGGGGGGGGGGGGGGGGGGGGGGGGGGGGGGGGGGGGGGGGGGGGGGGGGGGGGGGGGGGGGGGGGGGGGGGGGGGGGGGGGGGGGGGGGGGGGGGGGGGGGGGGGGGGGGGGGGGGGGGGGGGGGGGGGGGGGGGGGGGGGGGGGGGGGGGGGGGGGGGGGGGGGGGGGGGGGGGGGGGGGGGGGGGGGGGGGGGGGGGGGGGGGGGGGGGGGGGGGGGGGGGGGGGGGGGGGGGGGGGGGGGGGGGGGGGGGGGGGGGGGGGGGGGGGGGGGGGGGGGGGGGGGGGGGGGGGGGGGGGGGGGGGGGGGGGGGGGGGGGGGGGGGGGGGGGGGGGGGGGGGGGGGGGGGGGGGGGGGGGGGGGGGGGGGGGGGGGGGGGGGGGGGGGGGGGGGGGGGGGGGGGGGGGGGGGGGGGGGGGGGGGGGGGGGGGGGGGGGGGGGGGGGGGGGGGGGGGGGGGGGGGGGGGGGGGGGGGGGGGGGGGGGGGGGGGGGGGGGGGGGGGGGGGGGGGGGGGGGGGGGGGGGGGGGGGGGGGGGGGGGGGGGGGGGGGGGGGGGGGGGGGGGGGGGGGGGGGGGGGGGGGGGGGGGGGGGGGGGGGGGGGGGGGGGGGGGGGGGGGGGGGGGGGGGGGG
This sequence comes from Ambrosia x helenae, assembly GCA_030844895.1. Classification (NCBI taxonomy): domain Eukaryota; kingdom Viridiplantae; phylum Streptophyta; class Magnoliopsida; order Asterales; family Asteraceae; genus Ambrosia; species Ambrosia x helenae. The sequence goes on along the minus strand of JAUTDX010005059.1, from coordinate 196,026 downwards.
GGGGGGGGGGGGGGGGGGGGGGGGGGGGGGGGGGGGGGGGGGGGGGGGGGGGGGGGGGGGGGGGGGGGGGGGGGGGGGGGGGGGGGGGGGGGGGGGGGGGGGGGGGGGGGGGGGGGGGGGGGGGGGGGGGGGGGGGGGGGGGGGGGGGGGGGGGGGGGGGGGGGGGGGGGGGGGGGGGGGGGGGGGGGGGGGGGGGGGGGGGGGGGGGGGGGGGGGGGGGGGGGGGGGGGGGGGGGGGGGGGGGGGGGGGGGGGGGGGGGGGGGGGGGGGGGGGGGGGGGGGGGGGGGGGGGGGGGGGGGGGGGGGGGGGGGGGGGGGGGGGGGGGGGGGGGGGGGGGGGGGGGGGGGGGGGGGGGGGGGGGGGGGGGGGGGGGGGGGGGGGGGGGGGGGGGGGGGGGGGGGGGGGGGGGGGGGGGGGGGGGGGGGGGGGGGGGGGGGGGGGGGGGGGGGGGGGGGGGGGGGGGGGGGGGGGGGGGGGGGGGGGGGGGGGGGGGGGGGGGGGGGGGGGGGGGGGGGGGGGGGGGGGGGGGGGGGGGGGGGGGGGGGGGGGGGGGGGGGGGGGGGGGGGGGGGGGGGGGGGGGGGGGGGGGGGGGGGGGGGGGGGGGGGGGGGGGGGGGGGGGGGGGGGGGGGGGGGGGGGGGGGGGGGGGGGGGGGGGGGGGGGGGGGGGGGGGGGGGGGGGGGGGGGGGGGGGGGGGGGGGGGGGGGGGGGGGGGGGGGGGGGGGGGGGGGGGGGGGGGGGGGGGGGGGGGGGGGGGGGGGGGGGGGGGGGGGGGGGGGGGGGGGGGGGGGGGGGGGGGGGGGGGGGGGGGGGGGGGGGGGGGGGGGGGGGGGGGGGGGGGGGGGGGGGGGGGGGGGGGGGGGGGGGGGGGGGGGGGGGGGGGGGGGGGGGGGGGGGGGGGGGGGGGGGGGGGGGGGGGGGGGGGGGGGGGGGGGGGGGGGGGGGGGGGGGGGGGGGGGGGGGGGGGGGGGGGGGGGGGGGGGGGGGGGGGGGGGGGGGGGGGGGGGGGGGGGGGGGGGGGGGGGGGGGGGGGGGGGGGGGGGGGGGGGGGGGGGGGGGGGGGGGGGGGGGGGGGGGGGGGGGGGGGGGGGGGGGGGGGGGGGGGGGGGGGGGGGGGGGGGGGGGGGGGGGGGGGGGGGGGGGGGGGGGGGGGGGGGGGGGGGGGGGGGGGGGGGGGGGGGGGGGGGGGGGGGGGGGGGGGGGGGGGGGGGGGGGGGGGGGGGGGGGGGGGGGGGGGGGGGGGGGGGGGGGGGGGGGGGGGGGGGGGGGGGGGGGGGGGGGGGGGGGGGGGGGGGGGGGGGGGGGGGGGGGGGGGGGGGGGGGGGGGGGGGGGGGGGGGGGGGGGGGGGGGGGGGGGGGGGGGGGGGGGGGGGGGGGGGGGGGGGGGGGGGGGGGGGGGGGGGGGGGGGGGGGGGGGGGGGGGGGGGGGGGGGGGGGGGGGGGGGGGGGGGGGGGGGGGGGGGGGGGGGGGGGGGGGGGGGGGGGGGGGGGGGGGGGGGGGGGGGGGGGGGGGGGGGGGGGGGGGGGGGGGGGGGGGGGGGGGGGGGGGGGGGGGGGGGGGGGGGGGGGGGGGGGGGGGGGGGGGGGGGGGGGGGGGGGGGGGGGGGGGGGGGGGGGGGGGGGGGGGGGGGGGGGGGGGGGGGGGGGGGGGGGGGGGGGGGGGGGGGGGGGGGGGGGGGGGGGGGGGGGGGGGGGGGGGGGGGGGGGGGGGGGGGGGGGGGGGGGGGGGGGGGGGGGGGGGGGGGGGGGGGGGGGGGGGGGGGGGGGGGGGGGGGGGGGGGGGGGGGGGGGGGGGGGGGGGGGGGGGGGGGGGGGGGGGGGGGGGGGGGGGGGGGGGGGGGGGGGGGGGGGGGGGGGGGGGGGGGGGGGGGGGGGGGGGGGGGGGGGGGGGGGGGGGGGGGGGGGGGGGGGGGGGGGGGGGGGGGGGGGGGGGGGGGGGGGGGGGGGGGGGGGGGGGGGGGGGGGGGGGGGGGGGGGGGGGGGGGGGGGGGGGGGGGGGGGGGGGGGGGGGGGGGGGGGGGGGGGGGGGGGGGGGGGGGGGGGGGGGGGGGGGGGGGGGGGGGGGGGGGGGGGGGGGGGGGGGGGGGGGGGGGGGGGGGGGGGGGGGGGGGGGGGGGGGGGGGGGGGGGGGGGGGGGGGGGGGGGGGGGGGGGGGGGGGGGGGGGGGGGGGGGGGGGGGGGGGGGGGGGGGGGGGGGGGGGGGGGGGGGGGGGGGGGGGGGGGGGGGGGGGGGGGGGGGGGGGGGGGGGGGGGGGGGGGGGGGGGGGGGGGGGGGGGGGGGGGGGGGGGGGGGGGGGGGGGGGGGGGGGGGGGGGGGGGGGGGGGGGGGGGGGGGGGGGGGGGGGGGGGGGGGGGGGGGGGGGGGGGGGGGGGGGGGGGGGGGGGGGGGGGGGGGGGGGGGGGGGGGGGGGGGGGGGGGGGGGGGGGGGGGGGGGGGGGGGGGGGGGGGGGGGGGGGGGGGGGGGGGGGGGGGGGGGGGGGGGGGGGGGGGGGGGGGGGGGGGGGGGGGGGGGGGGGGGGGGGGGGGGGGGGGGGGGGGGGGGGGGGGGGGGGGGGGGGGGGGGGGGGGGGGGGGGGGGGGGGGGGGGGGGGGGGGGGGGGGGGGGGGGGGGGGGGGGGGGGGGGGGGGGGGGGGGGGGGGGGGGGGGGGGGGGGGGGGGGGGGGGGGGGGGGGGGGGGGGGGGGGGGGGGGGGGGGGGGGGGGGGGGGGGGGGGGGGGGGGGGGGGGGGGGGGGGGGGGGGGGGGGGGGGGGGGGGGGGGGGGGGGGGGGGGGGGGGGGGGGGGGGGGGGGGGGGGGGGGGGGGGGGGGGGGGGGGGGGGGGGGGGGGGGGGGGGGGGGGGGGGGGGGGGGGGGGGGGGGGGGGGGGGGGGGGGGGGGGGGGGGGGGGGGGGGGGGGGGGGGGGGGGGGGGGGGGGGGGGGGGGGGGGGGGGGGGGGGGGGGGGGGGGGGGGGGGGGGGGGGGGGGGGGGGGGGGGGGGGGGGGGGGGGGGGGGGGGGGGGGGGGGGGGGGGGGGGGGGGGGGGGGGGGGGGGGGGGGGGGGGGGGGGGGGGGGGGGGGGGGGGGGGGGGGGGGGGGGGGGGGGGGGGGGGGGGGGGGGGGGGGGGGGGGGGGGGGGGGGGGGGGGGGGGGGGGGGGGGGGGGGGGGGGGGGGGGGGGGGGGGGGGGGGGGGGGGGGGGGGGGGGGGGGGGGGGGGGGGGGGGGGGGGGGGGGGGGGGGGGGGGGGGGGGGGGGGGGGGGGGGGGGGGGGGGGGGGGGGGGGGGGGGGGGGGGGGGGGGGGGGGGGGGGGGGGGGGGGGGGGGGGGGGGGGGGGGGGGGGGGGGGGGGGGGGGGGGGGGGGGGGGGGGGGGGGGGGGGGGGGGGGGGGGGGGGGGGGGGGGGGGGGGGGGGGGGGGGGGGGGGGGGGGGGGGGGGGGGGGGGGGGGGGGGGGGGGGGGGGGGGGGGGGGGGGGGGGGGGGGGGGGGGGGGGGGGGGGGGGGGGGGGGGGGGGGGGGGGGGGGGGGGGGGGGGGGGGGGGGGGGGGGGGGGGGGGGGGGGGGGGGGGGGGGGGGGGGGGGGGGGGGGGGGGGGGGGGGGGGGGGGGGGGGGGGGGGGGGGGGGGGGGGGGGGGGGGGGGGGGGGGGGGGGGGGGGGGGGGGGGGGGGGGGGGGGGGGGGGGGGGGGGGGGGGGGGGGGGGGGGGGGGGGGGGGGGGGGGGGGGGGGGGGGGGGGGGGGGGGGGGGGGGGGGGGGGGGGGGGGGGGGGGGGGGGGGGGGGGGGGGGGGGGGGGGGGGGGGGGGGGGGGGGGGGGGGGGGGGGGGGGGGGGGGGGGGGGGGGGGGGGGGGGGGGGGGGGGGGGGGGGGGGGGGGGGGGGGGGGGGGGGGGGGGGGGGGGGGGGGGGGGGGGGGGGGGGGGGGGGGGGGGGGGGGGGGGGGGGGGGGGGGGGGGGGGGGGGGGGGGGGGGGGGGGGGGGGGGGGGGGGGGGGGGGGGGGGGGGGGGGGGGGGGGGGGGGGGGGGGGGGGGGGGGGGGGGGGGGGGGGGGGGGGGGGGGGGGGGGGGGGGGGGGGGGGGGGGGGGGGGGGGGGGGGGGGGGGGGGGGGGGGGGGGGGGGGGGGGGGGGGGGGGGGGGGGGGGGGGGGGGGGGGGGGGGGGGGGGGGGGGGGGGGGGGGGGGGGGGGGGGGGGGGGGGGGGGGGGGGGGGGGGGGGGGGGGGGGGGGGGGGGGGGGGGGGGGGGGGGGGGGGGGGGGGGGGGGGGGGGGGGGGGGGGGGGGGGGGGGGGGGGGGGGGGGGGGGGGGGGGGGGGGGGGGGGGGGGGGGGGGGGGGGGGGGGGGGGGGGGGGGGGGGGGGGGGGGGGGGGGGGGGGGGGGGGGGGGGGGGGGGGGGGGGGGGGGGGGGGGGGGGGGGGGGGGGGGGGGGGGGGGGGGGGGGGGGGGGGGGGGGGGGGGGGGGGGGGGGGGGGGGGGGGGGGGGGGGGGGGGGGGGGGGGGGGGGGGGGGGGGGGGGGGGGGGGGGGGGGGGGGGGGGGGGGGGGGGGGGGGGGGGGGGGGGGGGGGGGGGGGGGGGGGGGGGGGGGGGGGGGGGGGGGGGGGGGGGGGGGGGGGGGGGGGGGGGGGGGGGGGGGGGGGGGGGGGGGGGGGGGGGGGGGGGGGGGGGGGGGGGGGGGGGGGGGGGGGGGGGGGGGGGGGGGGGGGGGGGGGGGGGGGGGGGGGGGGGGGGGGGGGGGGGGGGGGGGGGGGGGGGGGGGGGGGGGGGGGGGGGGGGGGGGGGGGGGGGGGGGGGGGGGGGGGGGGGGGGGGGGGGGGGGGGGGGGGGGGGGGGGGGGGGGGGGGGGGGGGGGGGGGGGGGGGGGGGGGGGGGGGGGGGGGGGGGGGGGGGGGGGGGGGGGGGGGGGGGGGGGGGGGGGGGGGGGGGGGGGGGGGGGGGGGGGGGGGGGGGGGGGGGGGGGGGGGGGGGGGGGGGGGGGGGGGGGGGGGGGGGGGGGGGGGGGGGGGGGGGGGGGGGGGGGGGGGGGGGGGGGGGGGGGGGGGGGGGGGGGGGGGGGGGGGGGGGGGGGGGGGGGGGGGGGGGGGGGGGGGGGGGGGGGGGGGGGGGGGGGGGGGGGGGGGGGGGGGGGGGGGGGGGGGGGGGGGGGGGGGGGGGGGGGGGGGGGGGGGGGGGGGGGGGGGGGGGGGGGGGGGGGGGGGGGGGGGGGGGGGGGGGGGGGGGGGGGGGGGGGGGGGGGGGGGGGGGGGGGGGGGGGGGGGGGGGGGGGGGGGGGGGGGGGGGGGGGGGGGGGGGGGGGGGGGGGGGGGGGGGGGGGGGGGGGGGGGGGGGGGGGGGGGGGGGGGGGGGGGGGGGGGGGGGGGGGGGGGGGGGGGGGGGGGGGGGGGGGGGGGGGGGGGGGGGGGGGGGGGGGGGGGGGGGGGGGGGGGGGGGGGGGGGGGGGGGGGGGGGGGGGGGGGGGGGGGGGGGGGGGGGGGGGGGGGGGGGGGGGGGGGGGGGGGGGGGGGGGGGGGGGGGGGGGGGGGGGGGGGGGGGGGGGGGGGGGGGGGGGGGGGGGGGGGGGGGGGGGGGGGGGGGGGGGGGGGGGGGGGGGGGGGGGGGGGGGGGGGGGGGGGGGGGGGGGGGGGGGGGGGGGGGGGGGGGGGGGGGGGGGGGGGGGGGGGGGGGGGGGGGGGGGGGGGGGGGGGGGGGGGGGGGGGGGGGGGGGGGGGGGGGGGGGGGGGGGGGGGGGGGGGGGGGGGGGGGGGGGGGGGGGGGGGGGGGGGGGGGGGGGGGGGGGGGGGGGGGGGGGGGGGGGGGGGGGGGGGGGGGGGGGGGGGGGGGGGGGGGGGGGGGGGGGGGGGGGGGGGGGGGGGGGGGGGGGGGGGGGGGGGGGGGGGGGGGGGGGGGGGGGGGGGGGGGGGGGGGGGGGGGGGGGGGGGGGGGGGGGGGGGGGGGGGGGGGGGGGGGGGGGGGGGGGGGGGGGGGGGGGGGGGGGGGGGGGGGGGGGGGGGGGGGGGGGGGGGGGGGGGGGGGGGGGGGGGGGGGGGGGGGGGGGGGGGGGGGGGGGGGGGGGGGGGGGGGGGGGGGGGGGGGGGGGGGGGGGGGGGGGGGGGGGGGGGGGGGGGGGGGGGGGGGGGGGGGGGGGGGGGGGGGGGGGGGGGGGGGGGGGGGGGGGGGGGGGGGGGGGGGGGGGGGGGGGGGGGGGGGGGGGGGGGGGGGGGGGGGGGGGGGGGGGGGGGGGGGGGGGGGGGGGGGGGGGGGGGGGGGGGGGGGGGGGGGGGGGGGGGGGGGGGGGGGGGGGGGGGGGGGGGGGGGGGGGGGGGGGGGGGGGGGGGGGGGGGGGGGGGGGGGGGGGGGGGGGGGGGGGGGGGGGGGGGGGGGGGGGGGGGGGGGGGGGGGGGGGGGGGGGGGGGGGGGGGGGGGGGGGGGGGGGGGGGGGGGGGGGGGGGGGGGGGGGGGGGGGGGGGGGGGGGGGGGGGGGGGGGGGGGGGGGGGGGGGGGGGGGGGGGGGGGGGGGGGGGGGGGGGGGGGGGGGGGGGGGGGGGGGGGGGGGGGGGGGGGGGGGGGGGGGGGGGGGGGGGGGGGGGGGGGGGGGGGGGGGGGGGGGGGGGGGGGGGGGGGGGGGGGGGGGGGGGGGGGGGGGGGGGGGGGGGGGGGGGGGGGGGGGGGGGGGGGGGGGGGGGGGGGGGGGGGGGGGGGGGGGGGGGGGGGGGGGGGGGGGGGGGGGGGGGGGGGGGGGGGGGGGGGGGGGGGGGGGGGGGGGGGGGGGGGGGGGGGGGGGGGGGGGGGGGGGGGGGGGGGGGGGGGGGGGGGGGGGGGGGGGGGGGGGGGGGGGGGGGGGGGGGGGGGGGGGGGGGGGGGGGGGGGGGGGGGGGGGGGGGGGGGGGGGGGGGGGGGGGGGGGGGGGGGGGGGGGGGGGGGGGGGGGGGGGGGGGGGGGGGGGGGGGGGGGGGGGGGGGGGGGGGGGGGGGGGGGGGGGGGGGGGGGGGGGGGGGGGGGGGGGGGGGGGGGGGGGGGGGGGGGGGGGGGGGGGGGGGGGGGGGGGGGGGGGGGGGGGGGGGGGGGGGGGGGGGGGGGGGGGGGGGGGGGGGGGGGGGGGGGGGGGGGGGGGGGGGGGGGGGGGGGGGGGGGGGGGGGGGGGGGGGGGGGGGGGGGGGGGGGGGGGGGGGGGGGGGGGGGGGGGGGGGGGGGGGGGGGGGGGGGGGGGGGGGGGGGGGGGGGGGGGGGGGGGGGGGGGGGGGGGGGGGGGGGGGGGGGGGGGGGGGGGGGGGGGGGGGGGGGGGGGGGGGGGGGGGGGGGGGGGGGGGGGGGGGGGGGGGGGGGGGGGGGGGGGGGGGGGGGGGGGGGGGGGGGGGGGGGGGGGGGGGGGGGGGGGGGGGGGGGGGGGGGGGGGGGGGGGGGGGGGGGGGGGGGGGGGGGGGGGGGGGGGGGGGGGGGGGGGGGGGGGGGGGGGGGGGGGGGGGGGGGGGGGGGGGGGGGGGGGGGGGGGGGGGGGGGGGGGGGGGGGGGGGGGGGGGGGGGGGGGGGGGGGGGGGGGGGGGGGGGGGGGGGGGGGGGGGGGGGGGGGGGGGGGGGGGGGGGGGGGGGGGGGGGGGGGGGGGGGGGGGGGGGGGGGGGGGGGGGGGGGGGGGGGGGGGGGGGGGGGGGGGGGGGGGGGGGGGGGGGGGGGGGGGGGGGGGGGGGGGGGGGGGGGGGGGGGGGGGGGGGGGGGGGGGGGGGGGGGGGGGGGGGGGGGGGGGGGGGGGGGGGGGGGGGGGGGGGGGGGGGGGGGGGGGGGGGGGGGGGGGGGGGGGGGGGGGGGGGGGGGGGGGGGGGGGGGGGGGGGGGGGGGGGGGGGGGGGGGGGGGGGGGGGGGGGGGGGGGGGGGGGGGGGGGGGGGGGGGGGGGGGGGGGGGGGGGGGGGGGGGGGGGGGGGGGGGGGGGGGGGGGGGGGGGGGGGGGGGGGGGGGGGGGGGGGGGGGGGGGGGGGGGGGGGGGGGGGGGGGGGGGGGGGGGGGGGGGGGGGGGGGGGGGGGGGGGGGGGGGGGGGGGGGGGGGGGGGGGGGGGGGGGGGGGGGGGGGGGGGGGGGGGGGGGGGGGGGGGGGGGGGGGGGGGGGGGGGGGGGGGGGGGGGGGGGGGGGGGGGGGGGGGGGGGGGGGGGGGGGGGGGGGGGGGGGGGGGGGGGGGGGGGGGGGGGGGGGGGGGGGGGGGGGGGGGGGGGGGGGGGGGGGGGGGGGGGGGGGGGGGGGGGGGGGGGGGGGGGGGGGGGGGGGGGGGGGGGGGGGGGGGGGGGGGGGGGGGGGGGGGGGGGGGGGGGGGGGGGGGGGGGGGGGGGGGGGGGGGGGGGGGGGGGGGGGGGGGGGGGGGGGGGGGGGGGGGGGGGGGGGGGGGGGGGGGGGGGGGGGGGGGGGGGGGGGGGGGGGGGGGGGGGGGGGGGGGGGGGGGGGGGGGGGGGGGGGGGGGGGGGGGGGGGGGGGGGGGGGGGGGGGGGGGGGGGGGGGGGGGGGGGGGGGGGGGGGGGGGGGGGGGGGGGGGGGGGGGGGGGGGGGGGGGGGGGGGGGGGGGGGGGGGGGGGGGGGGGGGGGGGGGGGGGGGGGGGGGGGGGGGGGGGGGGGGGGGGGGGGGGGGGGGGGGGGGGGGGGGGGGGGGGGGGGGGGGGGGGGGGGGGGGGGGGGGGGGGGGGGGGGGGGGGGGGGGGGGGGGGGGGGGGGGGGGGGGGGGGGGGGGGGGGGGGGGGGGGGGGGGGGGGGGGGGGGGGGGGGGGGGGGGGGGGGGGGGGGGGGGGGGGGGGGGGGGGGGGGGGGGGGGGGGGGGGGGGGGGGGGGGGGGGGGGGGGGGGGGGGGGGGGGGGGGGGGGGGGGGGGGGGGGGGGGGGGGGGGGGGGGGGGGGGGGGGGGGGGGGGGGGGGGGGGGGGGGGGGGGGGGGGGGGGGGGGGGGGGGGGGGGGGGGGGGGGGGGGGGGGGGGGGGGGGGGGGGGGGGGGGGGGGGGGGGGGGGGGGGGGGGGGGGGGGGGGGGGGGGGGGGGGGGGGGGGGGGGGGGGGGGGGGGGGGGGGGGGGGGGGGGGGGGGGGGGGGGGGGGGGGGGGGGGGGGGGGGGGGGGGGGGGGGGGGGGGGGGGGGGGGGGGGGGGGGGGGGGGGGGGGGGGGGGGGGGGGGGGGGGGGGGGGGGGGGGGGGGGGGGGGGGGGGGGGGGGGGGGGGGGGGGGGGGGGGGGGGGGGGGGGGGGGGGGGGGGGGGGGGGGGGGGGGGGGGGGGGGGGGGGGGGGGGGGGGGGGGGGGGGGGGGGGGGGGGGGGGGGGGGGGGGGGGGGGGGGGGGGGGGGGGGGGGGGGGGGGGGGGGGGGGGGGGGGGGGGGGGGGGGGGGGGGGGGGGGGGGGGGGGGGGGGGGGGGGGGGGGGGGGGGGGGGGGGGGGGGGGGGGGGGGGGGGGGGGGGGGGGGGGGGGGGGGGGGGGGGGGGGGGGGGGGGGGGGGGGGGGGGGGGGGGGGGGGGGGGGGGGGGGGGGGGGGGGGGGGGGGGGGGGGGGGGGGGGGGGGGGGGGGGGGGGGGGGGGGGGGGGGGGGGGGGGGGGGGGGGGGGGGGGGGGGGGGGGGGGGGGGGGGGGGGGGGGGGGGGGGGGGGGGGGGGGGGGGGGGGGGGGGGGGGGGGGGGGGGGGGGGGGGGGGGGGGGGGGGGGGGGGGGGGGGGGGGGGGGGGGGGGGGGGGGGGGGGGGGGGGGGGGGGGGGGGGGGGGGGGGGGGGGGGGGGGGGGGGGGGGGGGGGGGGGGGGGGGGGGGGGGGGGGGGGGGGGGGGGGGGGGGGGGGGGGGGGGGGGGGGGGGGGGGGGGGGGGGGGGGGGGGGGGGGGGGGGGGGGGGGGGGGGGGGGGGGGGGGGGGGGGGGGGGGGGGGGGGGGGGGGGGGGGGGGGGGGGGGGGGGGGGGGGGGGGGGGGGGGGGGGGGGGGGGGGGGGGGGGGGGGGGGGGGGGGGGGGGGGGGGGGGGGGGGGGGGGGGGGGGGGGGGGGGGGGGGGGGGGGGGGGGGGGGGGGGGGGGGGGGGGGGGGGGGGGGGGGGGGGGGGGGGGGGGGGGGGGGGGGGGGGGGGGGGGGGGGGGGGGGGGGGGGGGGGGGGGGGGGGGGGGGGGGGGGGGGGGGGGGGGGGGGGGGGGGGGGGGGGGGGGGGGGGGGGGGGGGGGGGGGGGGGGGGGGGGGGGGGGGGGGGGGGGGGGGGGGGGGGGGGGGGGGGGGGGGGGGGGGGGGGGGGGGGGGGGGGGGGGGGGGGGGGGGGGGGGGGGGGGGGGGGGGGGGGGGGGGGGGGGGGGGGGGGGGGGGGGGGGGGGGGGGGGGGGGGGGGGGGGGGGGGGGGGGGGGGGGGGGGGGGGGGGGGGGGGGGGGGGGGGGGGGGGGGGGGGGGGGGGGGGGGGGGGGGGGGGGGGGGGGGGGGGGGGGGGGGGGGGGGGGGGGGGGGGGGGGGGGGGGGGGGGGGGGGGGGGGGGGGGGGGGGGGGGGGGGGGGGGGGGGGGGGGGGGGGGGGGGGGGGGGGGGGGGGGGGGGGGGGGGGGGGGGGGGGGGGGGGGGGGGGGGGGGGGGGGGGGGGGGGGGGGGGGGGGGGGGGGGGGGGGGGGGGGGGGGGGGGGGGGGGGGGGGGGGGGGGGGGGGGGGGGGGGGGGGGGGGGGGGGGGGGGGGGGGGGGGGGGGGGGGGGGGGGGGGGGGGGGGGGGGGGGGGGGGGGGGGGGGGGGGGGGGGGGGGGGGGGGGGGGGGGGGGGGGGGGGGGGGGGGGGGGGGGGGGGGGGGGGGGGGGGGGGGGGGGGGGGGGGGGGGGGGGGGGGGGGGGGGGGGGGGGGGGGGGGGGGGGGGGGGGGGGGGGGGGGGGGGGGGGGGGGGGGGGGGGGGGGGGGGGGGGGGGGGGGGGGGGGGGGGGGGGGGGGGGGGGGGGGGGGGGGGGGGGGGGGGGGGGGGGGGGGGGGGGGGGGGGGGGGGGGGGGGGGGGGGGGGGGGGGGGGGGGGGGGGGGGGGGGGGGGGGGGGGGGGGGGGGGGGGGGGGGGGGGGGGGGGGGGGGGGGGGGGGGGGGGGGGGGGGGGGGGGGGGGGGGGGGGGGGGGGGGGGGGGGGGGGGGGGGGGGGGGGGGGGGGGGGGGGGGGGGGGGGGGGGGGGGGGGGGGGGGGGGGGGGGGGGGGGGGGGGGGGGGGGGGGGGGGGGGGGGGGGGGGGGGGGGGGGGGGGGGGGGGGGGGGGGGGGGGGGGGGGGGGGGGGGGGGGGGGGGGGGGGGGGGGGGGGGGGGGGGGGGGGGGGGGGGGGGGGGGGGGGGGGGGGGGGGGGGGGGGGGGGGGGGGGGGGGGGGGGGGGGGGGGGGGGGGGGGGGGGGGGGGGGGGGGGGGGGGGGGGGGGGGGGGGGGGGGGGGGGGGGGGGGGGGGGGGGGGGGGGGGGGGGGGGGGGGGGGGGGGGGGGGGGGGGGGGGGGGGGGGGGGGGGGGGGGGGGGGGGGGGGGGGGGGGGGGGGGGGGGGGGGGGGGGGGGGGGGGGGGGGGGGGGGGGGGGGGGGGGGGGGGGGGGGGGGGGGGGGGGGGGGGGGGGGGGGGGGGGGGGGGGGGGGGGGGGGGGGGGGGGGGGGGGGGGGGGGGGGGGGGGGGGGGGGGGGGGGGGGGGGGGGGGGGGGGGGGGGGGGGGGGGGGGGGGGGGGGGGGGGGGGGGGGGGGGGGGGGGGGGGGGGGGGGGGGGGGGGGGGGGGGGGGGGGGGGGGGGGGGGGGGGGGGGGGGGGGGGGGGGGGGGGGGGGGGGGGGGGGGGGGGGGGGGGGGGGGGGGGGGGGGGGGGGGGGGGGGGGGGGGGGGGGGGGGGGGGGGGGGGGGGGGGGGGGGGGGGGGGGGGGGGGGGGGGGGGGGGGGGGGGGGGGGGGGGGGGGGGGGGGGGGGGGGGGGGGGGGGGGGGGGGGGGGGGGGGGGGGGGGGGGGGGGGGGGGGGGGGGGGGGGGGGGGGGGGGGGGGGGGGGGGGGGGGGGGGGGGGGGGGGGGGGGGGGGGGGGGGGGGGGGGGGGGGGGGGGGGGGGGGGGGGGGGGGGGGGGGGGGGGGGGGGGGGGGGGGGGGGGGGGGGGGGGGGGGGGGGGGGGGGGGGGGGGGGGGGGGGGGGGGGGGGGGGGGGGGGGGGGGGGGGGGGGGGGGGGGGGGGGGGGGGGGGGGGGGGGGGGGGGGGGGGGGGGGGGGGGGGGGGGGGGGGGGGGGGGGGGGGGGGGGGGGGGGGGGGGGGGGGGGGGGGGGGGGGGGGGGGGGGGGGGGGGGGGGGGGGGGGGGGGGGGGGGGGGGGGGGGGGGGGGGGGGGGGGGGGGGGGGGGGGGGGGGGGGGGGGGGGGGGGGGGGGGGGGGGGGGGGGGGGGGGGGGGGGGGGGGGGGGGGGGGGGGGGGGGGGGGGGGGGGGGGGGGGGGGGGGGGGGGGGGGGGGGGGGGGGGGGGGGGGGGGGGGGGGGGGGGGGGGGGGGGGGGGGGGGGGGGGGGGGGGGGGGGGGGGGGGGGGGGGGGGGGGGGGGGGGGGGGGGGGGGGGGGGGGGGGGGGGGGGGGGGGGGGGGGGGGGGGGGGGGGGGGGGGGGGGGGGGGGGGGGGGGGGGGGGGGGGGGGGGGGGGGGGGGGGGGGGGGGGGGGGGGGGGGGGGGGGGGGGGGGGGGGGGGGGGGGGGGGGGGGGGGGGGGGGGGGGGGGGGGGGGGGGGGGGGGGGGGGGGGGGGGGGGGGGGGGGGGGGGGGGGGGGGGGGGGGGGGGGGGGGGGGGGGGGGGGGGGGGGGGGGGGGGGGGGGGGGGGGGGGGGGGGGGGGGGGGGGGGGGGGGGGGGGGGGGGGGGGGGGGGGGGGGGGGGGGGGGGGGGGGGGGGGGGGGGGGGGGGGGGGGGGGGGGGGGGGGGGGGGGGGGGGGGGGGGGGGGGGGGGGGGGGGGGGGGGGGGGGGGGGGGGGGGGGGGGGGGGGGGGGGGGGGGGGGGGGGGGGGGGGGGGGGGGGGGGGGGGGGGGGGGGGGGGGGGGGGGGGGGGGGGGGGGGGGGGGGGGGGGGGGGGGGGGGGGGGGGGGGGGGGGGGGGGGGGGGGGGGGGGGGGGGGGGGGGGGGGGGGGGGGGGGGGGGGGGGGGGGGGGGGGGGGGGGGGGGGGGGGGGGGGGGGGGGGGGGGGGGGGGGGGGGGGGGGGGGGGGGGGGGGGGGGGGGGGGGGGGGGGGGGGGGGGGGGGGGGGGGGGGGGGGGGGGGGGGGGGGGGGGGGGGGGGGGGGGGGGGGGGGGGGGGGGGGGGGGGGGGGGGGGGGGGGGGGGGGGGGGGGGGGGGGGGGGGGGGGGGGGGGGGGGGGGGGGGGGGGGGGGGGGGGGGGGGGGGGGGGGGGGGGGGGGGGGGGGGGGGGGGGGGGGGGGGGGGGGGGGGGGGGGGGGGGGGGGGGGGGGGGGGGGGGGGGGGGGGGGGGGGGGGGGGGGGGGGGGGGGGGGGGGGGGGGGGGGGGGGGGGGGGGGGGGGGGGGGGGGGGGGGGGGGGGGGGGGGGGGGGGGGGGGGGGGGGGGGGGGGGGGGGGGGGGGGGGGGGGGGGGGGGGGGGGGGGGGGGGGGGGGGGGGGGGGGGGGGGGGGGGGGGGGGGGGGGGGGGGGGGGGGGGGGGGGGGGGGGGGGGGGGGGGGGGGGGGGGGGGGGGGGGGGGGGGGGGGGGGGGGGGGGGGGGGGGGGGGGGGGGGGGGGGGGGGGGGGGGGGGGGGGGGGGGGGGGGGGGGGGGGGGGGGGGGGGGGGGGGGGGGGGGGGGGGGGGGGGGGGGGGGGGGGGGGGGGGGGGGGGGGGGGGGGGGGGGGGGGGGGGGGGGGGGGGGGGGGGGGGGGGGGGGGGGGGGGGGGGGGGGGGGGGGGGGGGGGGGGGGGGGGGGGGGGGGGGGGGGGGGGGGGGGGGGGGGGGGGGGGGGGGGGGGGGGGGGGGGGGGGGGGGGGGGGGGGGGGGGGGGGGGGGGGGGGGGGGGGGGGGGGGGGGGGGGGGGGGGGGGGGGGGGGGGGGGGGGGGGGGGGGGGGGGGGGGGGGGGGGGGGGGGGGGGGGGGGGGGGGGGGGGGGGGGGGGGGGGGGGGGGGGGGGGGGGGGGGGGGGGGGGGGGGGGGGGGGGGGGGGGGGGGGGGGGGGGGGGGGGGGGGGGGGGGGGGGGGGGGGGGGGGGGGGGGGGGGGGGGGGGGGGGGGGGGGGGGGGGGGGGGGGGGGGGGGGGGGGGGGGGGGGGGGGGGGGGGGGGGGGGGGGGGGGGGGGGGGGGGGGGGGGGGGGGGGGGGGGGGGGGGGGGGGGGGGGGGGGGGGGGGGGGGGGGGGGGGGGGGGGGGGGGGGGGGGGGGGGGGGGGGGGGGGGGGGGGGGGGGGGGGGGGGGGGGGGGGGGGGGGGGGGGGGGGGGGGGGGGGGGGGGGGGGGGGGGGGGGGGGGGGGGGGGGGGGGGGGGGGGGGGGGGGGGGGGGGGGGGGGGGGGGGGGGGGGGGGGGGGGGGGGGGGGGGGGGGGGGGGGGGGGGGGGGGGGGGGGGGGGGGGGGGGGGGGGGGGGGGGGGGGGGGGGGGGGGGGGGGGGGGGGGGGGGGGGGGGGGGGGGGGGGGGGGGGGGGGGGGGGGGGGGGGGGGGGGGGGGGGGGGGGGGGGGGGGGGGGGGGGGGGGGGGGGGGGGGGGGGGGGGGGGGGGGGGGGGGGGGGGGGGGGGGGGGGGGGGGGGGGGGGGGGGGGGGGGGGGGGGGGGGGGGGGGGGGGGGGGGGGGGGGGGGGGGGGGGGGGGGGGGGGGGGGGGGGGGGGGGGGGGGGGGGGGGGGGGGGGGGGGGGGGGGGGGGGGGGGGGGGGGGGGGGGGGGGGGGGGGGGGGGGGGGGGGGGGGGGGGGGGGGGGGGGGGGGGGGGGGGGGGGGGGGGGGGGGGGGGGGGGGGGGGGGGGGGGGGGGGGGGGGGGGGGGGGGGGGGGGGGGGGGGGGGGGGGGGGGGGGGGGGGGGGGGGGGGGGGGGGGGGGGGGGGGGGGGGGGGGGGGGGGGGGGGGGGGGGGGGGGGGGGGGGGGGGGGGGGGGGGGGGGGGGGGGGGGGGGGGGGGGGGGGGGGGGGGGGGGGGGGGGGGGGGGGGGGGGGGGGGGGGGGGGGGGGGGGGGGGGGGGGGGGGGGGGGGGGGGGGGGGGGGGGGGGGGGGGGGGGGGGGGGGGGGGGGGGGGGGGGGGGGGGGGGGGGGGGGGGGGGGGGGGGGGGGGGGGGGGGGGGGGGGGGGGGGGGGGGGGGGGGGGGGGGGGGGGGGGGGGGGGGGGGGGGGGGGGGGGGGGGGGGGGGGGGGGGGGGGGGGGGGGGGGGGGGGGGGGGGGGGGGGGGGGGGGGGGGGGGGGGGGGGGGGGGGGGGGGGGGGGGGGGGGGGGGGGGGGGGGGGGGGGGGGGGGGGGGGGGGGGGGGGGGGGGGGGGGGGGGGGGGGGGGGGGGGGGGGGGGGGGGGGGGGGGGGGGGGGGGGGGGGGGGGGGGGGGGGGGGGGGGGGGGGGGGGGGGGGGGGGGGGGGGGGGGGGGGGGGGGGGGGGGGGGGGGGGGGGGGGGGGGGGGGGGGGGGGGGGGGGGGGGGGGGGGGGGGGGGGGGGGGGGGGGGGGGGGGGGGGGGGGGGGGGGGGGGGGGGGGGGGGGGGGGGGGGGGGGGGGGGGGGGGGGGGGGGGGGGGGGGGGGGGGGGGGGGGGGGGGGGGGGGGGGGGGGGGGGGGGGGGGGGGGGGGGGGGGGGGGGGGGGGGGGGGGGGGGGGGGGGGGGGGGGGGGGGGGGGGGGGGGGGGGGGGGGGGGGGGGGGGGGGGGGGGGGGGGGGGGGGGGGGGGGGGGGGGGGGGGGGGGGGGGGGGGGGGGGGGGGGGGGGGGGGGGGGGGGGGGGGGGGGGGGGGGGGGGGGGGGGGGGGGGGGGGGGGGGGGGGGGGGGGGGGGGGGGGGGGGGGGGGGGGGGGGGGGGGGGGGGGGGGGGGGGGGGGGGGGGGGGGGGGGGGGGGGGGGGGGGGGGGGGGGGGGGGGGGGGGGGGGGGGGGGGGGGGGGGGGGGGGGGGGGGGGGGGGGGGGGGGGGGGGGGGGGGGGGGGGGGGGGGGGGGGGGGGGGGGGGGGGGGGGGGGGGGGGGGGGGGGGGGGGGGGGGGGGGGGGGGGGGGGGGGGGGGGGGGGGGGGGGGGGGGGGGGGGGGGGGGGGGGGGGGGGGGGGGGGGGGGGGGGGGGGGGGGGGGGGGGGGGGGGGGGGGGGGGGGGGGGGGGGGGGGGGGGGGGGGGGGGGGGGGGGGGGGGGGGGGGGGGGGGGGGGGGGGGGGGGGGGGGGGGGGGGGGGGGGGGGGGGGGGGGGGGGGGGGGGGGGGGGGGGGGGGGGGGGGGGGGGGGGGGGGGGGGGGGGGGGGGGGGGGGGGGGGGGGGGGGGGGGGGGGGGGGGGGGGGGGGGGGGGGGGGGGGGGGGGGGGGGGGGGGGGGGGGGGGGGGGGGGGGGGGGGGGGGGGGGGGGGGGGGGGGGGGGGGGGGGGGGGGGGGGGGGGGGGGGGGGGGGGGGGGGGGGGGGGGGGGGGGGGGGGGGGGGGGGGGGGGGGGGGGGGGGGGGGGGGGGGGGGGGGGGGGGGGGGGGGGGGGGGGGGGGGGGGGGGGGGGGGGGGGGGGGGGGGGGGGGGGGGGGGGGGGGGGGGGGGGGGGGGGGGGGGGGGGGGGGGGGGGGGGGGGGGGGGGGGGGGGGGGGGGGGGGGGGGGGGGGGGGGGGGGGGGGGGGGGGGGGGGGGGGGGGGGGGGGGGGGGGGGGGGGGGGGGGGGGGGGGGGGGGGGGGGGGGGGGGGGGGGGGGGGGGGGGGGGGGGGGGGGGGGGGGGGGGGGGGGGGGGGGGGGGGGGGGGGGGGGGGGGGGGGGGGGGGGGGGGGGGGGGGGGGGGGGGGGGGGGGGGGGGGGGGGGGGGGGGGGGGGGGGGGGGGGGGGGGGGGGGGGGGGGGGGGGGGGGGGGGGGGGGGGGGGGGGGGGGGGGGGGGGGGGGGGGGGGGGGGGGGGGGGGGGGGGGGGGGGGGGGGGGGGGGGGGGGGGGGGGGGGGGGGGGGGGGGGGGGGGGGGGGGGGGGGGGGGGGGGGGGGGGGGGGGGGGGGGGGGGGGGGGGGGGGGGGGGGGGGGGGGGGGGGGGGGGGGGGGGGGGGGGGGGGGGGGGGGGGGGGGGGGGGGGGGGGGGGGGGGGGGGGGGGGGGGGGGGGGGGGGGGGGGGGGGGGGGGGGGGGGGGGGGGGGGGGGGGGGGGGGGGGGGGGGGGGGGGGGGGGGGGGGGGGGGGGGGGGGGGGGGGGGGGGGGGGGGGGGGGGGGGGGGGGGGGGGGGGGGGGGGGGGGGGGGGGGGGGGGGGGGGGGGGGGGGGGGGGGGGGGGGGGGGGGGGGGGGGGGGGGGGGGGGGGGGGGGGGGGGGGGGGGGGGGGGGGGGGGGGGGGGGGGGGGGGGGGGGGGGGGGGGGGGGGGGGGGGGGGGGGGGGGGGGGGGGGGGGGGGGGGGGGGGGGGGGGGGGGGGGGGGGGGGGGGGGGGGGGGGGGGGGGGGGGGGGGGGGGGGGGGGGGGGGGGGGGGGGGGGGGGGGGGGGGGGGGGGGGGGGGGGGGGGGGGGGGGGGGGGGGGGGGGGGGGGGGGGGGGGGGGGGGGGGGGGGGGGGGGGGGGGGGGGGGGGGGGGGGGGGGGGGGGGGGGGGGGGGGGGGGGGGGGGGGGGGGGGGGGGGGGGGGGGGGGGGGGGGGGGGGGGGGGGGGGGGGGGGGGGGGGGGGGGGGGGGGGGGGGGGGGGGGGGGGGGGGGGGGGGGGGGGGGGGGGGGGGGGGGGGGGGGGGGGGGGGGGGGGGGGGGGGGGGGGGGGGGGGGGGGGGGGGGGGGGGGGGGGGGGGGGGGGGGGGGGGGGGGGGGGGGGGGGGGGGGGGGGGGGGGGGGGGGGGGGGGGGGGGGGGGGGGGGGGGGGGGGGGGGGGGGGGGGGGGGGGGGGGGGGGGGGGGGGGGGGGGGGGGGGGGGGGGGGGGGGGGGGGGGGGGGGGGGGGGGGGGGGGGGGGGGGGGGGGGGGGGGGGGGGGGGGGGGGGGGGGGGGGGGGGGGGGGGGGGGGGGGGGGGGGGGGGGGGGGGGGGGGGGGGGGGGGGGGGGGGGGGGGGGGGGGGGGGGGGGGGGGGGGGGGGGGGGGGGGGGGGGGGGGGGGGGGGGGGGGGGGGGGGGGGGGGGGGGGGGGGGGGGGGGGGGGGGGGGGGGGGGGGGGGGGGGGGGGGGGGGGGGGGGGGGGGGGGGGGGGGGGGGGGGGGGGGGGGGGGGGGGGGGGGGGGGGGGGGGGGGGGGGGGGGGGGGGGGGGGGGGGGGGGGGGGGGGGGGGGGGGGGGGGGGGGGGGGGGGGGGGGGGGGGGGGGGGGGGGGGGGGGGGGGGGGGGGGGGGGGGGGGGGGGGGGGGGGGGGGGGGGGGGGGGGGGGGGGGGGGGGGGGGGGGGGGGGGGGGGGGGGGGGGGGGGGGGGGGGGGGGGGGGGGGGGGGGGGGGGGGGGGGGGGGGGGGGGGGGGGGGGGGGGGGGGGGGGGGGGGGGGGGGGGGGGGGGGGGGGGGGGGGGGGGGGGGGGGGGGGGGGGGGGGGGGGGGGGGGGGGGGGGGGGGGGGGGGGGGGGGGGGGGGGGGGGGGGGGGGGGGGGGGGGGGGGGGGGGGGGGGGGGGGGGGGGGGGGGGGGGGGGGGGGGGGGGGGGGGGGGGGGGGGGGGGGGGGGGGGGGGGGGGGGGGGGGGGGGGGGGGGGGGGGGGGGGGGGGGGGGGGGGGGGGGGGGGGGGGGGGGGGGGGGGGGGGGGGGGGGGGGGGGGGGGGGGGGGGGGGGGGGGGGGGGGGGGGGGGGGGGGGGGGGGGGGGGGGGGGGGGGGGGGGGGGGGGGGGGGGGGGGGGGGGGGGGGGGGGGGGGGGGGGGGGGGGGGGGGGGGGGGGGGGGGGGGGGGGGGGGGGGGGGGGGGGGGGGGGGGGGGGGGGGGGGGGGGGGGGGGGGGGGGGGGGGGGGGGGGGGGGGGGGGGGGGGGGGGGGGGGGGGGGGGGGGGGGGGGGGGGGGGGGGGGGGGGGGGGGGGGGGGGGGGGGGGGGGGGGGGGGGGGGGGGGGGGGGGGGGGGGGGGGGGGGGGGGGGGGGGGGGGGGGGGGGGGGGGGGGGGGGGGGGGGGGGGGGGGGGGGGGGGGGGGGGGGGGGGGGGGGGGGGGGGGGGGGGGGGGGGGGGGGGGGGGGGGGGGGGGGGGGGGGGGGGGGGGGGGGGGGGGGGGGGGGGGGGGGGGGGGGGGGGGGGGGGGGGGGGGGGGGGGGGGGGGGGGGGGGGGGGGGGGGGGGGGGGGGGGGGGGGGGGGGGGGGGGGGGGGGGGGGGGGGGGGGGGGGGGGGGGGGGGGGGGGGGGGGGGGGGGGGGGGGGGGGGGGGGGGGGGGGGGGGGGGGGGGGGGGGGGGGGGGGGGGGGGGGGGGGGGGGGGGGGGGGGGGGGGGGGGGGGGGGGGGGGGGGGGGGGGGGGGGGGGGGGGGGGGGGGGGGGGGGGGGGGGGGGGGGGGGGGGGGGGGGGGGGGGGGGGGGGGGGGGGGGGGGGGGGGGGGGGGGGGGGGGGGGGGGGGGGGGGGGGGGGGGGGGGGGGGGGGGGGGGGGGGGGGGGGGGGGGGGGGGGGGGGGGGGGGGGGGGGGGGGGGGGGGGGGGGGGGGGGGGGGGGGGGGGGGGGGGGGGGGGGGGGGGGGGGGGGGGGGGGGGGGGGGGGGGGGGGGGGGGGGGGGGGGGGGGGGGGGGGGGGGGGGGGGGGGGGGGGGGGGGGGGGGGGGGGGGGGGGGGGGGGGGGGGGGGGGGGGGGGGGGGGGGGGGGGGGGGGGGGGGGGGGGGGGGGGGGGGGGGGGGGGGGGGGGGGGGGGGGGGGGGGGGGGGGGGGGGGGGGGGGGGGGGGGGGGGGGGGGGGGGGGGGGGGGGGGGGGGGGGGGGGGGGGGGGGGGGGGGGGGGGGGGGGGGGGGGGGGGGGGGGGGGGGGGGGGGGGGGGGGGGGGGGGGGGGGGGGGGGGGGGGGGGGGGGGGGGGGGGGGGGGGGGGGGGGGGGGGGGGGGGGGGGGGGGGGGGGGGGGGGGGGGGGGGGGGGGGGGGGGGGGGGGGGGGGGGGGGGGGGGGGGGGGGGGGGGGGGGGGGGGGGGGGGGGGGGGGGGGGGGGGGGGGGGGGGGGGGGGGGGGGGGGGGGGGGGGGGGGGGGGGGGGGGGGGGGGGGGGGGGGGGGGGGGGGGGGGGGGGGGGGGGGGGGGGGGGGGGGGGGGGGGGGGGGGGGGGGGGGGGGGGGGGGGGGGGGGGGGGGGGGGGGGGGGGGGGGGGGGGGGGGGGGGGGGGGGGGGGGGGGGGGGGGGGGGGGGGGGGGGGGGGGGGGGGGGGGGGGGGGGGGGGGGGGGGGGGGGGGGGGGGGGGGGGGGGGGGGGGGGGGGGGGGGGGGGGGGGGGGGGGGGGGGGGGGGGGGGGGGGGGGGGGGGGGGGGGGGGGGGGGGGGGGGGGGGGGGGGGGGGGGGGGGGGGGGGGGGGGGGGGGGGGGGGGGGGGGGGGGGGGGGGGGGGGGGGGGGGGGGGGGGGGGGGGGGGGGGGGGGGGGGGGGGGGGGGGGGGGGGGGGGGGGGGGGGGGGGGGGGGGGGGGGGGGGGGGGGGGGGGGGGGGGGGGGGGGGGGGGGGGGGGGGGGGGGGGGGGGGGGGGGGGGGGGGGGGGGGGGGGGGGGGGGGGGGGGGGGGGGGGGGGGGGGGGGGGGGGGGGGGGGGGGGGGGGGGGGGGGGGGGGGGGGGGGGGGGGGGGGGGGGGGGGGGGGGGGGGGGGGGGGGGGGGGGGGGGGGGGGGGGGGGGGGGGGGGGGGGGGGGGGGGGGGGGGGGGGGGGGGGGGGGGGGGGGGGGGGGGGGGGGGGGGGGGGGGGGGGGGGGGGGGGGGGGGGGGGGGGGGGGGGGGGGGGGGGGGGGGGGGGGGGGGGGGGGGGGGGGGGGGGGGGGGGGGGGGGGGGGGGGGGGGGGGGGGGGGGGGGGGGGGGGGGGGGGGGGGGGGGGGGGGGGGGGGGGGGGGGGGGGGGGGGGGGGGGGGGGGGGGGGGGGGGGGGGGGGGGGGGGGGGGGGGGGGGGGGGGGGGGGGGGGGGGGGGGGGGGGGGGGGGGGGGGGGGGGGGGGGGGGGGGGGGGGGGGGGGGGGGGGGGGGGGGGGGGGGGGGGGGGGGGGGGGGGGGGGGGGGGGGGGGGGGGGGGGGGGGGGGGGGGGGGGGGGGGGGGGGGGGGGGGGGGGGGGGGGGGGGGGGGGGGGGGGGGGGGGGGGGGGGGGGGGGGGGGGGGGGGGGGGGGGGGGGGGGGGGGGGGGGGGGGGGGGGGGGGGGGGGGGGGGGGGGGGGGGGGGGGGGGGGGGGGGGGGGGGGGGGGGGGGGGGGGGGGGGGGGGGGGGGGGGGGGGGGGGGGGGGGGGGGGGGGGGGGGGGGGGGGGGGGGGGGGGGGGGGGGGGGGGGGGGGGGGGGGGGGGGGGGGGGGGGGGGGGGGGGGGGGGGGGGGGGGGGGGGGGGGGGGGGGGGGGGGGGGGGGGGGGGGGGGGGGGGGGGGGGGGGGGGGGGGGGGGGGGGGGGGGGGGGGGGGGGGGGGGGGGGGGGGGGGGGGGGGGGGGGGGGGGGGGGGGGGGGGGGGGGGGGGGGGGGGGGGGGGGGGGGGGGGGGGGGGGGGGGGGGGGGGGGGGGGGGGGGGGGGGGGGGGGGGGGGGGGGGGGGGGGGGGGGGGGGGGGGGGGGGGGGGGGGGGGGGGGGGGGGGGGGGGGGGGGGGGGGGGGGGGGGGGGGGGGGGGGGGGGGGGGGGGGGGGGGGGGGGGGGGGGGGGGGGGGGGGGGGGGGGGGGGGGGGGGGGGGGGGGGGGGGGGGGGGGGGGGGGGGGGGGGGGGGGGGGGGGGGGGGGGGGGGGGGGGGGGGGGGGGGGGGGGGGGGGGGGGGGGGGGGGGGGGGGGGGGGGGGGGGGGGGGGGGGGGGGGGGGGGGGGGGGGGGGGGGGGGGGGGGGGGGGGGGGGGGGGGGGGGGGGGGGGGGGGGGGGGGGGGGGGGGGGGGGGGGGGGGGGGGGGGGGGGGGGGGGGGGGGGGGGGGGGGGGGGGGGGGGGGGGGGGGGGGGGGGGGGGGGGGGGGGGGGGGGGGGGGGGGGGGGGGGGGGGGGGGGGGGGGGGGGGGGGGGGGGGGGGGGGGGGGGGGGGGGGGGGGGGGGGGGGGGGGGGGGGGGGGGGGGGGGGGGGGGGGGGGGGGGGGGGGGGGGGGGGGGGGGGGGGGGGGGGGGGGGGGGGGGGGGGGGGGGGGGGGGGGGGGGGGGGGGGGGGGGGGGGGGGGGGGGGGGGGGGGGGGGGGGGGGGGGGGGGGGGGGGGGGGGGGGGGGGGGGGGGGGGGGGGGGGGGGGGGGGGGGGGGGGGGGGGGGGGGGGGGGGGGGGGGGGGGGGGGGGGGGGGGGGGGGGGGGGGGGGGGGGGGGGGGGGGGGGGGGGGGGGGGGGGGGGGGGGGGGGGGGGGGGGGGGGGGGGGGGGGGGGGGGGGGGGGGGGGGGGGGGGGGGGGGGGGGGGGGGGGGGGGGGGGGGGGGGGGGGGGGGGGGGGGGGGGGGGGGGGGGGGGGGGGGGGGGGGGGGGGGGGGGGGGGGGGGGGGGGGGGGGGGGGGGGGGGGGGGGGGGGGGGGGGGGGGGGGGGGGGGGGGGGGGGGGGGGGGGGGGGGGGGGGGGGGGGGGGGGGGGGGGGGGGGGGGGGGGGGGGGGGGGGGGGGGGGGGGGGGGGGGGGGGGGGGGGGGGGGGGGGGGGGGGGGGGGGGGGGGGGGGGGGGGGGGGGGGGGGGGGGGGGGGGGGGGGGGGGGGGGGGGGGGGGGGGGGGGGGGGGGGGGGGGGGGGGGGGGGGGGGGGGGGGGGGGGGGGGGGGGGGGGGGGGGGGGGGGGGGGGGGGGGGGGGGGGGGGGGGGGGGGGGGGGGGGGGGGGGGGGGGGGGGGGGGGGGGGGGGGGGGGGGGGGGGGGGGGGGGGGGGGGGGGGGGGGGGGGGGGGGGGGGGGGGGGGGGGGGGGGGGGGGGGGGGGGGGGGGGGGGGGGGGGGGGGGGGGGGGGGGGGGGGGGGGGGGGGGGGGGGGGGGGGGGGGGGGGGGGGGGGGGGGGGGGGGGGGGGGGGGGGGGGGGGGGGGGGGGGGGGGGGGGGGGGGGGGGGGGGGGGGGGGGGGGGGGGGGGGGGGGGGGGGGGGGGGGGGGGGGGGGGGGGGGGGGGGGGGGGGGGGGGGGGGGGGGGGGGGGGGGGGGGGGGGGGGGGGGGGGGGGGGGGGGGGGGGGGGGGGGGGGGGGGGGGGGGGGGGGGGGGGGGGGGGGGGGGGGGGGGGGGGGGGGGGGGGGGGGGGGGGGGGGGGGGGGGGGGGGGGGGGGGGGGGGGGGGGGGGGGGGGGGGGGGGGGGGGGGGGGGGGGGGGGGGGGGGGGGGGGGGGGGGGGGGGGGGGGGGGGGGGGGGGGGGGGGGGGGGGGGGGGGGGGGGGGGGGGGGGGGGGGGGGGGGGGGGGGGGGGGGGGGGGGGGGGGGGGGGGGGGGGGGGGGGGGGGGGGGGGGGGGGGGGGGGGGGGGGGGGGGGGGGGGGGGGGGGGGGGGGGGGGGGGGGGGGGGGGGGGGGGGGGGGGGGGGGGGGGGGGGGGGGGGGGGGGGGGGGGGGGGGGGGGGGGGGGGGGGGGGGGGGGGGGGGGGGGGGGGGGGGGGGGGGGGGGGGGGGGGGGGGGGGGGGGGGGGGGGGGGGGGGGGGGGGGGGGGGGGGGGGGGGGGGGGGGGGGGGGGGGGGGGGGGGGGGGGGGGGGGGGGGGGGGGGGGGGGGGGGGGGGGGGGGGGGGGGGGGGGGGGGGGGGGGGGGGGGGGGGGGGGGGGGGGGGGGGGGGGGGGGGGGGGGGGGGGGGGGGGGGGGGGGGGGGGGGGGGGGGGGGGGGGGGGGGGGGGGGGGGGGGGGGGGGGGGGGGGGGGGGGGGGGGGGGGGGGGGGGGGGGGGGGGGGGGGGGGGGGGGGGGGGGGGGGGGGGGGGGGGGGGGGGGGGGGGGGGGGGGGGGGGGGGGGGGGGGGGGGGGGGGGGGGGGGGGGGGGGGGGGGGGGGGGGGGGGGGGGGGGGGGGGGGGGGGGGGGGGGGGGGGGGGGGGGGGGGGGGGGGGGGGGGGGGGGGGGGGGGGGGGGGGGGGGGGGGGGGGGGGGGGGGGGGGGGGGGGGGGGGGGGGGGGGGGGGGGGGGGGGGGGGGGGGGGGGGGGGGGGGGGGGGGGGGGGGGGGGGGGGGGGGGGGGGGGGGGGGGGGGGGGGGGGGGGGGGGGGGGGGGGGGGGGGGGGGGGGGGGGGGGGGGGGGGGGGGGGGGGGGGGGGGGGGGGGGGGGGGGGGGGGGGGGGGGGGGGGGGGGGGGGGGGGGGGGGGGGGGGGGGGGGGGGGGGGGGGGGGGGGGGGGGGGGGGGGGGGGGGGGGGGGGGGGGGGGGGGGGGGGGGGGGGGGGGGGGGGGGGGGGGGGGGGGGGGGGGGGGGGGGGGGGGGGGGGGGGGGGGGGGGGGGGGGGGGGGGGGGGGGGGGGGGGGGGGGGGGGGGGGGGGGGGGGGGGGGGGGGGGGGGGGGGGGGGGGGGGGGGGGGGGGGGGGGGGGGGGGGGGGGGGGGGGGGGGGGGGGGGGGGGGGGGGGGGGGGGGGGGGGGGGGGGGGGGGGGGGGGGGGGGGGGGGGGGGGGGGGGGGGGGGGGGGGGGGGGGGGGGGGGGGGGGGGGGGGGGGGGGGGGGGGGGGGGGGGGGGGGGGGGGGGGGGGGGGGGGGGGGGGGGGGGGGGGGGGGGGGGGGGGGGGGGGGGGGGGGGGGGGGGGGGGGGGGGGGGGGGGGGGGGGGGGGGGGGGGGGGGGGGGGGGGGGGGGGGGGGGGGGGGGGGGGGGGGGGGGGGGGGGGGGGGGGGGGGGGGGGGGGGGGGGGGGGGGGGGGGGGGGGGGGGGGGGGGGGGGGGGGGGGGGGGGGGGGGGGGGGGGGGGGGGGGGGGGGGGGGGGGGGGGGGGGGGGGGGGGGGGGGGGGGGGGGGGGGGGGGGGGGGGGGGGGGGGGGGGGGGGGGGGGGGGGGGGGGGGGGGGGGGGGGGGGGGGGGGGGGGGGGGGGGGGGGGGGGGGGGGGGGGGGGGGGGGGGGGGGGGGGGGGGGGGGGGGGGGGGGGGGGGGGGGGGGGGGGGGGGGGGGGGGGGGGGGGGGGGGGGGGGGGGGGGGGGGGGGGGGGGGGGGGGGGGGGGGGGGGGGGGGGGGGGGGGGGGGGGGGGGGGGGGGGGGGGGGGGGGGGGGGGGGGGGGGGGGGGGGGGGGGGGGGGGGGGGGGGGGGGGGGGGGGGGGGGGGGGGGGGGGGGGGGGGGGGGGGGGGGGGGGGGGGGGGGGGGGGGGGGGGGGGGGGGGGGGGGGGGGGGGGGGGGGGGGGGGGGGGGGGGGGGGGGGGGGGGGGGGGGGGGGGGGGGGGGGGGGGGGGGGGGGGGGGGGGGGGGGGGGGGGGGGGGGGGGGGGGGGGGGGGGGGGGGGGGGGGGGGGGGGGGGGGGGGGGGGGGGGGGGGGGGGGGGGGGGGGGGGGGGGGGGGGGGGGGGGGGGGGGGGGGGGGGGGGGGGGGGGGGGGGGGGGGGGGGGGGGGGGGGGGGGGGGGGGGGGGGGGGGGGGGGGGGGGGGGGGGGGGGGGGGGGGGGGGGGGGGGGGGGGGGGGGGGGGGGGGGGGGGGGGGGGGGGGGGGGGGGGGGGGGGGGGGGGGGGGGGGGGGGGGGGGGGGGGGGGGGGGGGGGGGGGGGGGGGGGGGGGGGGGGGGGGGGGGGGGGGGGGGGGGGGGGGGGGGGGGGGGGGGGGGGGGGGGGGGGGGGGGGGGGGGGGGGGGGGGGGGGGGGGGGGGGGGGGGGGGGGGGGGGGGGGGGGGGGGGGGGGGGGGGGGGGGGGGGGGGGGGGGGGGGGGGGGGGGGGGGGGGGGGGGGGGGGGGGGGGGGGGGGGGGGGGGGGGGGGGGGGGGGGGGGGGGGGGGGGGGGGGGGGGGGGGGGGGGGGGGGGGGGGGGGGGGGGGGGGGGGGGGGGGGGGGGGGGGGGGGGGGGGGGGGGGGGGGGGGGGGGGGGGGGGGGGGGGGGGGGGGGGGGGGGGGGGGGGGGGGGGGGGGGGGGGGGGGGGGGGGGGGGGGGGGGGGGGGGGGGGGGGGGGGGGGGGGGGGGGGGGGGGGGGGGGGGGGGGGGGGGGGGGGGGGGGGGGGGGGGGGGGGGGGGGGGGGGGGGGGGGGGGGGGGGGGGGGGGGGGGGGGGGGGGGGGGGGGGGGGGGGGGGGGGGGGGGGGGGGGGGGGGGGGGGGGGGGGGGGGGGGGGGGGGGGGGGGGGGGGGGGGGGGGGGGGGGGGGGGGGGGGGGGGGGGGGGGGGGGGGGGGGGGGGGGGGGGGGGGGGGGGGGGGGGGGGGGGGGGGGGGGGGGGGGGGGGGGGGGGGGGGGGGGGGGGGGGGGGGGGGGGGGGGGGGGGGGGGGGGGGGGGGGGGGGGGGGGGGGGGGGGGGGGGGGGGGGGGGGGGGGGGGGGGGGGGGGGGGGGGGGGGGGGGGGGGGGGGGGGGGGGGGGGGGGGGGGGGGGGGGGGGGGGGGGGGGGGGGGGGGGGGGGGGGGGGGGGGGGGGGGGGGGGGGGGGGGGGGGGGGGGGGGGGGGGGGGGGGGGGGGGGGGGGGGGGGGGGGGGGGGGGGGGGGGGGGGGGGGGGGGGGGGGGGGGGGGGGGGGGGGGGGGGGGGGGGGGGGGGGGGGGGGGGGGGGGGGGGGGGGGGGGGGGGGGGGGGGGGGGGGGGGGGGGGGGGGGGGGGGGGGGGGGGGGGGGGGGGGGGGGGGGGGGGGGGGGGGGGGGGGGGGGGGGGGGGGGGGGGGGGGGGGGGGGGGGGGGGGGGGGGGGGGGGGGGGGGGGGGGGGGGGGGGGGGGGGGGGGGGGGGGGGGGGGGGGGGGGGGGGGGGGGGGGGGGGGGGGGGGGGGGGGGGGGGGGGGGGGGGGGGGGGGGGGGGGGGGGGGGGGGGGGGGGGGGGGGGGGGGGGGGGGGGGGGGGGGGGGGGGGGGGGGGGGGGGGGGGGGGGGGGGGGGGGGGGGGGGGGGGGGGGGGGGGGGGGGGGGGGGGGGGGGGGGGGGGGGGGGGGGGGGGGGGGGGGGGGGGGGGGGGGGGGGGGGGGGGGGGGGGGGGGGGGGGGGGGGGGGGGGGGGGGGGGGGGGGGGGGGGGGGGGGGGGGGGGGGGGGGGGGGGGGGGGGGGGGGGGGGGGGGGGGGGGGGGGGGGGGGGGGGGGGGGGGGGGGGGGGGGGGGGGGGGGGGGGGGGGGGGGGGGGGGGGGGGGGGGGGGGGGGGGGGGGGGGGGGGGGGGGGGGGGGGGGGGGGGGGGGGGGGGGGGGGGGGGGGGGGGGGGGGGGGGGGGGGGGGGGGGGGGGGGGGGGGGGGGGGGGGGGGGGGGGGGGGGGGGGGGGGGGGGGGGGGGGGGGGGGGGGGGGGGGGGGGGGGGGGGGGGGGGGGGGGGGGGGGGGGGGGGGGGGGGGGGGGGGGGGGGGGGGGGGGGGGGGGGGGGGGGGGGGGGGGGGGGGGGGGGGGGGGGGGGGGGGGGGGGGGGGGGGGGGGGGGGGGGGGGGGGGGGGGGGGGGGGGGGGGGGGGGGGGGGGGGGGGGGGGGGGGGGGGGGGGGGGGGGGGGGGGGGGGGGGGGGGGGGGGGGGGGGGGGGGGGGGGGGGGGGGGGGGGGGGGGGGGGGGGGGGGGGGGGGGGGGGGGGGGGGGGGGGGGGGGGGGGGGGGGGGGGGGGGGGGGGGGGGGGGGGGGGGGGGGGGGGGGGGGGGGGGGGGGGGGGGGGGGGGGGGGGGGGGGGGGGGGGGGGGGGGGGGGGGGGGGGGGGGGGGGGGGGGGGGGGGGGGGGGGGGGGGGGGGGGGGGGGGGGGGGGGGGGGGGGGGGGGGGGGGGGGGGGGGGGGGGGGGGGGGGGGGGGGGGGGGGGGGGGGGGGGGGGGGGGGGGGGGGGGGGGGGGGGGGGGGGGGGGGGGGGGGGGGGGGGGGGGGGGGGGGGGGGGGGGGGGGGGGGGGGGGGGGGGGGGGGGGGGGGGGGGGGGGGGGGGGGGGGGGGGGGGGGGGGGGGGGGGGGGGGGGGGGGGGGGGGGGGGGGGGGGGGGGGGGGGGGGGGGGGGGGGGGGGGGGGGGGGGGGGGGGGGGGGGGGGGGGGGGGGGGGGGGGGGGGGGGGGGGGGGGGGGGGGGGGGGGGGGGGGGGGGGGGGGGGGGGGGGGGGGGGGGGGGGGGGGGGGGGGGGGGGGGGGGGGGGGGGGGGGGGGGGGGGGGGGGGGGGGGGGGGGGGGGGGGGGGGGGGGGGGGGGGGGGGGGGGGGGGGGGGGGGGGGGGGGGGGGGGGGGGGGGGGGGGGGGGGGGGGGGGGGGGGGGGGGGGGGGGGGGGGGGGGGGGGGGGGGGGGGGGGGGGGGGGGGGGGGGGGGGGGGGGGGGGGGGGGGGGGGGGGGGGGGGGGGGGGGGGGGGGGGGGGGGGGGGGGGGGGGGGGGGGGGGGGGGGGGGGGGGGGGGGGGGGGGGGGGGGGGGGGGGGGGGGGGGGGGGGGGGGGGGGGGGGGGGGGGGGGGGGGGGGGGGGGGGGGGGGGGGGGGGGGGGGGGGGGGGGGGGGGGGGGGGGGGGGGGGGGGGGGGGGGGGGGGGGGGGGGGGGGGGGGGGGGGGGGGGGGGGGGGGGGGGGGGGGGGGGGGGGGGGGGGGGGGGGGGGGGGGGGGGGGGGGGGGGGGGGGGGGGGGGGGGGGGGGGGGGGGGGGGGGGGGGGGGGGGGGGGGGGGGGGGGGGGGGGGGGGGGGGGGGGGGGGGGGGGGGGGGGGGGGGGGGGGGGGGGGGGGGGGGGGGGGGGGGGGGGGGGGGGGGGGGGGGGGGGGGGGGGGGGGGGGGGGGGGGGGGGGGGGGGGGGGGGGGGGGGGGGGGGGGGGGGGGGGGGGGGGGGGGGGGGGGGGGGGGGGGGGGGGGGGGGGGGGGGGGGGGGGGGGGGGGGGGGGGGGGGGGGGGGGGGGGGGGGGGGGGGGGGGGGGGGGGGGGGGGGGGGGGGGGGGGGGGGGGGGGGGGGGGGGGGGGGGGGGGGGGGGGGGGGGGGGGGGGGGGGGGGGGGGGGGGGGGGGGGGGGGGGGGGGGGGGGGGGGGGGGGGGGGGGGGGGGGGGGGGGGGGGGGGGGGGGGGGGGGGGGGGGGGGGGGGGGGGGGGGGGGGGGGGGGGGGGGGGGGGGGGGGGGGGGGGGGGGGGGGGGGGGGGGGGGGGGGGGGGGGGGGGGGGGGGGGGGGGGGGGGGGGGGGGGGGGGGGGGGGGGGGGGGGGGGGGGGGGGGGGGGGGGGGGGGGGGGGGGGGGGGGGGGGGGGGGGGGGGGGGGGGGGGGGGGGGGGGGGGGGGGGGGGGGGGGGGGGGGGGGGGGGGGGGGGGGGGGGGGGGGGGGGGGGGGGGGGGGGGGGGGGGGGGGGGGGGGGGGGGGGGGGGGGGGGGGGGGGGGGGGGGGGGGGGGGGGGGGGGGGGGGGGGGGGGGGGGGGGGGGGGGGGGGGGGGGGGGGGGGGGGGGGGGGGGGGGGGGGGGGGGGGGGGGGGGGGGGGGGGGGGGGGGGGGGGGGGGGGGGGGGGGGGGGGGGGGGGGGGGGGGGGGGGGGGGGGGGGGGGGGGGGGGGGGGGGGGGGGGGGGGGGGGGGGGGGGGGGGGGGGGGGGGGGGGGGGGGGGGGGGGGGGGGGGGGGGGGGGGGGGGGGGGGGGGGGGGGGGGGGGGGGGGGGGGGGGGGGGGGGGGGGGGGGGGGGGGGGGGGGGGGGGGGGGGGGGGGGGGGGGGGGGGGGGGGGGGGGGGGGGGGGGGGGGGGGGGGGGGGGGGGGGGGGGGGGGGGGGGGGGGGGGGGGGGGGGGGGGGGGGGGGGGGGGGGGGGGGGGGGGGGGGGGGGGGGGGGGGGGGGGGGGGGGGGGGGGGGGGGGGGGGGGGGGGGGGGGGGGGGGGGGGGGGGGGGGGGGGGGGGGGGGGGGGGGGGGGGGGGGGGGGGGGGGGGGGGGGGGGGGGGGGGGGGGGGGGGGGGGGGGGGGGGGGGGGGGGGGGGGGGGGGGGGGGGGGGGGGGGGGGGGGGGGGGGGGGGGGGGGGGGGGGGGGGGGGGGGGGGGGGGGGGGGGGGGGGGGGGGGGGGGGGGGGGGGGGGGGGGGGGGGGGGGGGGGGGGGGGGGGGGGGGGGGGGGGGGGGGGGGGGGGGGGGGGGGGGGGGGGGGGGGGGGGGGGGGGGGGGGGGGGGGGGGGGGGGGGGGGGGGGGGGGGGGGGGGGGGGGGGGGGGGGGGGGGGGGGGGGGGGGGGGGGGGGGGGGGGGGGGGGGGGGGGGGGGGGGGGGGGGGGGGGGGGGGGGGGGGGGGGGGGGGGGGGGGGGGGGGGGGGGGGGGGGGGGGGGGGGGGGGGGGGGGGGGGGGGGGGGGGGGGGGGGGGGGGGGGGGGGGGGGGGGGGGGGGGGGGGGGGGGGGGGGGGGGGGGGGGGGGGGGGGGGGGGGGGGGGGGGGGGGGGGGGGGGGGGGGGGGGGGGGGGGGGGGGGGGGGGGGGGGGGGGGGGGGGGGGGGGGGGGGGGGGGGGGGGGGGGGGGGGGGGGGGGGGGGGGGGGGGGGGGGGGGGGGGGGGGGGGGGGGGGGGGGGGGGGGGGGGGGGGGGGGGGGGGGGGGGGGGGGGGGGGGGGGGGGGGGGGGGGGGGGGGGGGGGGGGGGGGGGGGGGGGGGGGGGGGGGGGGGGGGGGGGGGGGGGGGGGGGGGGGGGGGGGGGGGGGGGGGGGGGGGGGGGGGGGGGGGGGGGGGGGGGGGGGGGGGGGGGGGGGGGGGGGGGGGGGGGGGGGGGGGGGGGGGGGGGGGGGGGGGGGGGGGGGGGGGGGGGGGGGGGGGGGGGGGGGGGGGGGGGGGGGGGGGGGGGGGGGGGGGGGGGGGGGGGGGGGGGGGGGGGGGGGGGGGGGGGGGGGGGGGGGGGGGGGGGGGGGGGGGGGGGGGGGGGGGGGGGGGGGGGGGGGGGGGGGGGGGGGGGGGGGGGGGGGGGGGGGGGGGGGGGGGGGGGGGGGGGGGGGGGGGGGGGGGGGGGGGGGGGGGGGGGGGGGGGGGGGGGGGGGGGGGGGGGGGGGGGGGGGGGGGGGGGGGGGGGGGGGGGGGGGGGGGGGGGGGGGGGGGGGGGGGGGGGGGGGGGGGGGGGGGGGGGGGGGGGGGGGGGGGGGGGGGGGGGGGGGGGGGGGGGGGGGGGGGGGGGGGGGGGGGGGGGGGGGGGGGGGGGGGGGGGGGGGGGGGGGGGGGGGGGGGGGGGGGGGGGGGGGGGGGGGGGGGGGGGGGGGGGGGGGGGGGGGGGGGGGGGGGGGGGGGGGGGGGGGGGGGGGGGGGGGGGGGGGGGGGGGGGGGGGGGGGGGGGGGGGGGGGGGGGGGGGGGGGGGGGGGGGGGGGGGGGGGGGGGGGGGGGGGGGGGGGGGGGGGGGGGGGGGGGGGGGGGGGGGGGGGGGGGGGGGGGGGGGGGGGGGGGGGGGGGGGGGGGGGGGGGGGGGGGGGGGGGGGGGGGGGGGGGGGGGGGGGGGGGGGGGGGGGGGGGGGGGGGGGGGGGGGGGGGGGGGGGGGGGGGGGGGGGGGGGGGGGGGGGGGGGGGGGGGGGGGGGGGGGGGGGGGGGGGGGGGGGGGGGGGGGGGGGGGGGGGGGGGGGGGGGGGGGGGGGGGGGGGGGGGGGGGGGGGGGGGGGGGGGGGGGGGGGGGGGGGGGGGGGGGGGGGGGGGGGGGGGGGGGGGGGGGGGGGGGGGGGGGGGGGGGGGGGGGGGGGGGGGGGGGGGGGGGGGGGGGGGGGGGGGGGGGGGGGGGGGGGGGGGGGGGGGGGGGGGGGGGGGGGGGGGGGGGGGGGGGGGGGGGGGGGGGGGGGGGGGGGGGGGGGGGGGGGGGGGGGGGGGGGGGGGGGGGGGGGGGGGGGGGGGGGGGGGGGGGGGGGGGGGGGGGGGGGGGGGGGGGGGGGGGGGGGGGGGGGGGGGGGGGGGGGGGGGGGGGGGGGGGGGGGGGGGGGGGGGGGGGGGGGGGGGGGGGGGGGGGGGGGGGGGGGGGGGGGGGGGGGGGGGGGGGGGGGGGGGGGGGGGGGGGGGGGGGGGGGGGGGGGGGGGGGGGGGGGGGGGGGGGGGGGGGGGGGGGGGGGGGGGGGGGGGGGGGGGGGGGGGGGGGGGGGGGGGGGGGGGGGGGGGGGGGGGGGGGGGGGGGGGGGGGGGGGGGGGGGGGGGGGGGGGGGGGGGGGGGGGGGGGGGGGGGGGGGGGGGGGGGGGGGGGGGGGGGGGGGGGGGGGGGGGGGGGGGGGGGGGGGGGGGGGGGGGGGGGGGGGGGGGGGGGGGGGGGGGGGGGGGGGGGGGGGGGGGGGGGGGGGGGGGGGGGGGGGGGGGGGGGGGGGGGGGGGGGGGGGGTGGGGGGGGGGGGGGGGGGGGGGGGGGGGGGGGGGGGGGGGGGGGGGGGGGGGGGGGGGGGGGGGGGGGGGGGGGGGGGGGGGGGGGGGGGGGGGGGGGGGGGGGGGGGGGGGGGGGGGGGGGGGGGGGGGGGGGGGGGGGGGGGGGGGGGGGGGGGGGGGGGGGGGGGGGGGGGGGGGGGGGGGGGGGGGGGGGGGGGGGGGGGGGGGGGGGGGGGGGGGGGGGGGGGGGGGGGGGGGGGGGGGGGGGGGGGGGGGGGGGGGGGGGGGGGGGGGGGGGGGGGGGGGGGGGGGGGGGGGGGGGGGGGGGGGGGGGGGGGGGGGGGGGGGGGGGGGGGGGGGGGGGGGGGGGGGGGGGGGGGGGGGGGGGGGGGGGGGGGGGGGGGGGGGGGGGGGGGGGGGGGGGGGGGGGGGGGGGGGGGGGGGGGGGGGGGGGGGGGGGGGGGGGGGGGGGGGGGGGGGGGGGGGGGGGGGGGGGGGGGGGGGGGGGGGGGGGGGGGGGGGGGGGGGGGGGGGGGGGGGGGGGGGGGGGGGGGGGGGGGGGGGGGGGGGGGGGGGGGGGGGGGGGGGGGGGGGGGGGGGGGGGGGGGGGGGGGGGGGGGGGGGGGGGGGGGGGGGGGGGGGGGGGGGGGGGGGGGGGGGGGGGGGGGGGGGGGGGGGGGGGGGGGGGGGGGGGGGGGGGGGGGGGGGGGGGGGGGGGGGGGGGGGGGGGGGGGGGGGGGGGGGGGGGGGGGGGGGGGGGGGGGGGGGGGGGGGGGGGGGGGGGGGGGGGGGGGGGGGGGGGGGGGGGGGGGGGGGGGGGGGGGGGGGGGGGGGGGGGGGGGGGGGGGGGGGGGGGGGGGGGGGGGGGGGGGGGGGGGGGGGGGGGGGGGGGGGGGGGGGGGGGGGGGGGGGGGGGGGGGGGGGGGGGGGGGGGGGGGGGGGGGGGGGGGGGGGGGGGGGGGGGGGGGGGGGGGGGGGGGGGGGGGGGGGGGGGGGGGGGGGGGGGGGGGGGGGGGGGGGGGGGGGGGGGGGGGGGGGGGGGGGGGGGGGGGGGGGGGGGGGGGGGGGGGGGGGGGGGGGGGGGGGGGTGGGGGGGGGGGGGGGGGGGGGGGGGGGGGGGGGGGGGGGGGGGGGGGGGGGGGGGGGGGGGGGGGGGGGGGGGGGGGGGGGGGGGGGGGGGGGGGGGGGGGGGGGGGGGGGGGGGGGGGGGGGGGGGGGGGGGGGGGGGGGGGGGGGGGGGGGGGGGGGGGGGGGGGGGGGGGGGGGGGGGGGGGGGGGGGGGGGGGGGGGGGGGGGGGGGGGGGGGGGGGGGGGGGGGGGGGGGGGGGGGGGGGGGGGGGGGGGGGGGGGGGGGGGGGGGGGGGGGGGGGGGGGGGGGGGGGGGGGGGGGGGGGGGGGGGGGGGGGGGGGGGGGGGGGGGGGGGGGGGGGGGGGGGGGGGGGGGGGGGGGGGGGGGGGGGGGGGGGGGGGGGGGGGGGGGGGGGGGGGGGGGGGGGGGGGGGGGGGGGGGGGGGGGGGGGGGGGGGGGGGGGGGGGGGGGGGGGGGGGGGGGGGGGGGGGGGGGGGGGGGGGGGGGGGTGGGGGGGGGGGGGGGGGGGGGGGGGGGGGGGGGGGGGGGGGGGGGGGGGGGGGGGGGGGGGGGGGGGGGGGGGGGGGGGGGGGGGGGGGGGGGGGGGGGGGGGGGGGGGGGGGGGGGGGGGGGGGGGGGGGGGGGGGGGGGGGGGGGGGGGGGGGGGGGGGGGGGGGGGGGGGGGGGGGGGGGGGGGGGGGGGGGGGGGGGGGGGGGGGGGGGGGGGGGGGGGGGGGGGGGGGGGGGGGGGGGGGGGGGGGGGGGGGGGGGGGGGGGGGGGGGGGGGGGGGGGGGGGGGGGTGGGGGGGGGGGGGGGGGGGGGGGGGGGGGGGGGGGGGGGGGGGGGGGGGGGGGGGGGGGGGGGGGGGGGGGGGGGGGGGGGGGGGGGGGGGGGGGGGGGGGGGGGGGGGGGGGGGGGGGGGGGGGGGGGGGGGGGGGGGGGGGGGGGGGGGGGGGGGGGGGGGGGGGGGGGGGGGGGGGGGGGGGGGGGGGGGGGGGGGGGGGGGGGGGGGGGGGGGGGGGGGGGGGGGGGGGGGGGGGGGGGGGGGGGGGGGGGGGGGGGGGGGGGGGGGGGGGGGGGGGGGGGGGGGGGTGGGGGGGGGGGGGGGGGGGGGGGGGGGGGGGGGGGGGGGGGGGGGGGGGGGGGGGGGGGGGGGGGGGGGGGGGGGGGGGGGGGGGGGGGGGGGGGTGGGGGGGGGGGGGGGGGGGGGGGGGGGGGGGGGGGGGGGGGGGGGGGGGGGGGGGGGGGGGGGGGGGGGGGGGGGGGGGGGGGGGGGGGGGGGGGGGGGGGGGGGGGGGGGGGGGGGGGGGGGGGGGGGGGGGGGGGGGGGGGGGGGGGGGGGGGGGGGGGGGGGGGGGGGGGGGGGGGGGGGGGGGGGGGGGGGGGGGGGGGGGGGGGGGGGGGGGGGGGGGGGGGGGGGGGGGGGGTGGGGGGGGGGGGGGGGGGGGGGGGGGGGGGGGGGGGGGGGGGGGGGGGGGGGGGGGGGGGGGGGGGGGGGGGGGGGGGGGGGGGGGGGGGGGGGGGGGGGGGGGGGGGGGGGGGGGGGGGGGGGGGGGGGGTGGGGGGGGGGGGGGGGGGGGGGGGGGGGGGGGGGGGGGGGGGGGGGGGGGGGGGGGGGGGGGGGGGGGGGGGGGGGGGGGGGGGGGGGGGGGGGGGGGGGGGGGGGGGGGGGGGGGGGGGGGGGGGGGGGGGGGGGGGGGGGGGGGGGGGGGGGGGGGGGGGGGGGGGGGGGGGGGGGGGGGGGGGGGGGGGGGGGGGGGGGGGGGGGGGGGGGGGGGGGGGGGGGGGGGGGGGGGGGGGGGGGGGGGGGGGGGGGTGGGGGGGGGGGGGGGGGGGGGGGGGGGGGGGGGGGGGGGGGGGGGGGGGGGGGGGGGGGGGGGGGGGGGGGGGGGGGGGGGGGGGGGGGGGGGGGGGGGGGGGGGGGGGGGGGGGGGGGGGGGGGGGGGGGGGGGGGGGGGGGGGGGGGGGGGGGGGGGGGGGGGGGGGGGGGGGGGGGGGGGGGGGGGGGGGGGGGGGGGGGGGGGGGGGGGGGGGGGTGGGGGGGGGGGGGGGGGGGGGGGGGGGGGGGGGGGGGGGGGGGGGGGGGGGGGGGGGGGGGGGGGGGGGGGGGGGGGGGGGGGGGGGGGGGGGGGGGGGGGGGGGGGGGGGGGGGGGGGGGGGGGGGGGGGGGGGGGGGGGGGGGGGGGGGGGGGGGGGGGGGGGGGGGGGGGGGGGGGGGGGGGGGGGGGGGGGGGGGGGGGGGGGGGGGGGGGGGGGGGGGGGGGGGGGGGGGGGGGGGGGGGGGGGGGGGGGGGGGGGGGGGGGGGGGGGGGGGGGGGGGGGGGGGGGGGGGGGGGGGGGGGGGGGGGGGGGGGGGGGGGGGGGGGGGGGGGGGGGGGGGGGGGGGGGGGGGGGGGGGGGGGGGGGGGGGGGGGGGGGGGGGGGGGGGGGGGGGGGGGGGGGGGGGGGGGGGGGGGGGGGGGGGGGGGGGGGGGGGGGGGGGGGGGGGGGGGGGGGGGGGGGGGGGGGGGGGGGGGGGGGGGGGGGGGGGGGGGGGGGGGGGGGGGGGGGGGGGGGGGGGGGGGGGGGGGGGGGGGGGGGGGGGGGGGGGGGGGGGGGGGGGGGGGGGGGGGGGGGGGGGGGGGGGGGGGGGGGGGGGGGGGGGGGGGGGGGGGGGGGGGGGGGGGGGGGGGGGGGGGGGGGGGGGGGGGGGGGGGGGGGGGGGGGGGGGGGGGGGGGGGGGGGGGGGGGTGGGGGGGGGGGGGGGGGGGGGGGGGGGGGGGGGGGGGGGGGGGGGGGGGGGGGGGGGGGGGGGGGGGGGGGGGGGGGGGGGGGGGGGGGGGGGGGGGGGGGGGGGGGGGGGGGGGGGGGGGGGGGGGGGGGGGGGGGGGGGGGGGGGGGGGGGGGGGGGGGGGGGGGGGGGGGGGGGGGGGGGGGGGGGGGGGGGGGGGGGGGGGGGGGGGGGGGGGGGGGGGGGGGGGGGGGGGGGGGGGGGGGGGGGGGGGGGGGGGGGGGGGGGGGGGGGGTGGGGGGGGGGGGGGGGGGGGGGGGGGGGGGGGGGGGGGGGGGGGGGGGGGGGGGGGGGGGGGGGGGGGGGGGGGGGGGGGGGGGGGGGGGGGGGGGGGGGGGGGGGGGGGGGGGGGGGGGGGGGGGGGGGGGGGGGGGGGGGGGGGGGGGGGGGGGGGGGGGGGGGGGGGGGGGGGGGGGGGGGGGGGGGGGGGGGGGGGGGGGGGGGGGGGGGGGGGGGGGGGGGGGGGGGGGGGGGGGGGGGGGGGGGGGGGGGGGGGGGGGGGGGGGGGGGGGGGGGGGGGGGGGGGGGGGGGGGGGGGGGGGGGGGGGGGGGGGGGGGGGGGGGGGGGGGGGGGGGGGGGGGGGGGGGGGGGGGGGGGGGGGGGGGGGGGGGGGGGGGGGGGGGGGGGGGGGGGGGGGGGGGGGGGGGGGGGGGGGGGGGGGGGGGGGGGGGGGGGGGGGGGGGGGGGGGGGGGGGGGGGGGGGGGGGGGGGGGGGGGGGGGGGGGGGGGGGGGGGGGGGGGGGGGGGGGGGGGGGGGGGGGGGGGGGGGGGGGGGGGGGGGGGGGGGGGGGGGGGGGGGGGGGGGGGGGGGGGGGGGGGGGGGGGGGGGGGGGGGGGGGGGGGGGGGGGGGGGGGGGGGGGGGGGGGGGGGGGGGGGGGGGGGGGGGGGGGGGGGGGGGGGGGGGGGGGGGGGGGGGGGGGGGGGGGGGGGGGGGGGGGGGGGGGGGGGGGGGGGGGGGGGGGGGGGGGGGGGGGGGGGGGGGGGGGGGGGGGGGGGGGGGGGGGGGGGGGGGGGGGGGGGGGGGGGGGGGGGGGGGGGGGGGGGGGGGGGGGGGGGGGGGGGGGGGGGGGGGGGGGGGGGGGGGGGGGGGGGGGGGGGGGGGGGGGGGGGGGGGGGGGGGGGGGGGGGGGGGGGGGGGGGGGGGGGGGGGGGGGGGGGGGGGGGGGGGGGGGGGGGGGGGGGGGGGGGGGGGGGGGGGGGGGGGGGGGGGGGGGGGGGGGGGGGGGGGGGGGGGGGGGGGGGGGGGGGGGGGGGGGGGGGGGGGGGGGGGGGGGGGGGGGGGGGGGGGGGGGGGGGGGGGGGGGGGGGGGGGGGGGGGGGGGGGGGGGGGGGGGGGGGGGGGGGGGGGGGGGGGGGGGGGGGGGGGGGGGGGGGGGGGGGGGGGGGGGGGGGGGGGGGGGGGGGGGGGGGGGGGGGGGGGGGGGGGGGGGGGGGGGGGGGGGGGGGGGGGGGGGGGGGGGGGGGGGGGGGGGGGGGGGGGGGGGGGGGGGGGGGGGGGGGGGGGGGGGGGGGGGGGGGGGGGGGGGGGGGGGGGGGGGGGGGGGGGGGGGGGGGGGGGGGGGGGGGGGGGGGGGGGGGGGGGGGGGGGGGGGGGGGGGGGGGTGGGGGGGGGGGGGGGGGGGGGGGGGGGGGGGGGGGGGGGGGGGGGGGGGGGGGGGGGGGGGGGGGGGGGGGGGGGGGGGGGGGGGGGGGGGGGGGGGGGGGGGGGGGGGGGGGGGGGGGGGGGGGGGGGGGGGGGGGGGGGGGGGGGGGGGGGGGGGGGGGGGGGGGGGGGGGGGGGGGGGGGGGGGGGGGGGGGGGGGGGGGGGGGGGGGGGGGGGGGGGGGGGGGGGGGGGGGGGGGGGGGGGGGGGGGGGGGGGGGGGGGGGGGGGGGGGGGGGGGGGGGGGGGGGGGGGGGGGGGGGGGGGGGGGGGGGGGGGGGGGGGGGGGGGGGGGGGGGGGGGGGGGGGGGGGGGGGGGGGGGGGGGGGGGGGGGGGGGGGGGGGGGGGGGGGGGGGGGGGGGGGGGGGGGGGGGGGGGGGGGGGGGGGGGGGGGGGGGGGGGGGGGGGGGGGGGGGGGGGGGGGGGGGGGGGGGGGGGGGGGGGGGGGGGGGGGGGGGGGGGGGGGGGGGGGGGGGGGGGGGGGGGGGGGGGGGGGGGGGGGGGGGGGGGGGGGGGGGGGGGGGGGGGGGGGGGGGGGGGGGGGGGGGGGGGGGGGGGGGGGGGGGGGGGGGGGGGGGGGGGGGGGGGGGGGGGGGGGGGGGGGGGGGGGGGGGGGGGGGGGGGGGGGGGGGGGGGGGGGGGGGGGGGGGGGGGGGGGGGGGGGGGGGGGGGGGGGGGGGGGGGGGGGGGGGGGGGGGGGGGGGGGGGGGGGGGGGGGGGGGGGGGGGGGGGGGGGGGGGGGGGGGGGGGGGGGGGGGGGGGGGGGGGGGGGGGGGGGGGGGGGGGGGGGGGGGGGGGGGGGGGGGGGGGGGGGGGGGGGGGGGGGGGGGGGGGGGGGGGGGGGGGGGGGGGGGGGGGGGGGGGGGGGGGGGGGGGGGGGGGGGGGGGGGGGGGGGGGGGGGGGGGGGGGGGGGGGGGGGGGGGGGGGGGGGGGGGGGGGGGGGGGGGGGGGGGGGGGGGGGGGGGGGGGGGGGGGGGGGGGGGGGGGGGGGGGGGGGGGGGGGGGGGGGGGGGGGGGGGGGGGGGGGGGGGGGGGGGGGGGGGGGGGGGGGGGGGGGGGGGGGGGGGGGGGGGGGGGGGGGGGGGGGGGGGGGGGGGGGGGGGGGGGGGGGGGGGGGGGGGGGGGGGGGGGGGGGGGGGGGGGGGGGGGGGGGGGGGGGGGGGGGGGGGGGGGGGGGGGGGGGGGGGGGGGGGGGGGGGGGGGGGGGGGGGGGGGGGGGGGGGGGGGGGGGGGGGGGGGGGGGGGGGGGGGGGGGGGGGGGGGGGGGGGGGGGGGGGGGGGGGGGGGGGGGGGGGGGGGGGTGGGGGGGGGGGGGGGGGGGGGGGGGGGGGGGGGGGGGGGGGGGGGGGGGGGGGGGGGGGGGGGGGGGGGGGGGGGGGGGGGGGGGGGGGGGGGGGGGGGGGGGGGGGGGGGGGGGGGGGGGGGGGGGGGGGGGGGGGGGGGGGGGGGGGGGGGGGGGGGGGGGGGGGGGGGGGGGGGGGGGGGGGGGGGGGGGGGGGGGGGGGGGGGGGGGGGGGGGGGGGGGGGGGGGGGGGGGGGGGGGGGGGGGGGGGGGGGGGGGGGGGGGGGGGGGGGGGGGGGGGGGGGGGGGGGGGGGGGGGGGGGGGGGGGGGGGGGGGGGGGGGGGGGGGGGGGGGGGGGGGGGGGGGGGGGGGGGGGGGGGGGGGGGGGGGGGGGGGGGGGGGGGGGGGGGGGGGGGGGGGGGGGGGGGGGGGGGGGGGGGGGGGGGGGGGGGGGGGGGGGGGGGGGGGGGGGGGGGGGGGGGGGGGGGGGGGGGGGGGGGGGGGGGGGGGGGGGGGGGGGGGGGGGGGGGGGGGGGGGGGGGGGGGGGGGGGGGGGGGGGGGGGGGGGGGGGGGGGGGGGGGGGGGGGGGGGGGGGGGGGGGGGGGGGGGGGGGGGGGGGGGGGGGGGGGGGGGGGGGGGGGGGGGGGGGGGGGGGGGGGGGGGGGGGGGGGGGGGGGGGGGGGGGGGGGGGGGGGGGGGGGGGGGGGGGGGGGGGGGGGGGGGGGGGGGGGGGGGGGGGGGGGGGGGGGGGGGGGGGGGGGGGGGGGGGGGGGGGGGGGGGGGGGGGGGGGGGGGGGGGGGGGGGGGGGGGGGGGGGGGGGGGGGGGGGGGGGGGGGGGGGGGGGGGGGGGGGGGGGGGGGGGGGGGGGGGGGGGGGGGGGGGGGGGGGGGGGGGGGGGGGGGGGGGGGGGGGGGGGGGGGGGGGGGGGGGGGGGGGGGGGGGGGGGGGGGGGGGGGGGGGGGGGGGGGGGGGGGGGGGGGGGGGGGGGGGGGGGGGGGGGGGGGGGGGGGGGGGGGGGGGGGGGGGGGGGGGGGGGGGGGGGGGGGGGGGGGGGGGGGGGGGGGGGGGGGGGGGGGGGGGGGGGGGGGGGGGGGGGGGGGGGGGGGGGGGGGGGGGGGGGGGGGGGGGGGGGGGGGGGGGGGGGGGGGGGGGGGGGGGGGGGGGGGGGGGGGGGGGGGGGGGGGGGGGGGGGGGGGGGGGGGGGGGGGGGGGGGGGGGGGGGGGGGGGGGGGGGTGGGGGGGGGGGGGGGGGGGGGGGGGGGGGGGGGGGGGGGGGGGGGGGGGGGGGGGGGGGGGGGGGGGGGGGGGGGGGGGGGGGGGGGGGGGGGGGGGGGGGTGGGGGGGGGGGGGGGGGGGGGGGGGGGGGGGGGGGGGGGGGGGGGGGGGGGGGGGGGGGGGGGGGGGGGGGGGGGGGGGGGGGGGGGGGGGGGGGGGGGGGGGGGGGGGGGGGGGGGGGGGGGGGGGGGGGGGGGGGGGGGGGGGGGGGGGGGGGGGGGGGGGGGGGGGGGGGGGGGGGGGGGGGGGGGGGGGGGGGGGGGGGGGGGGGGGGGGGGGGGGGGGGGGGGGGGGGGGGGGGGGGGGGGGGGGGGGGGGGGGGGGGGGGGGGGGGGGGGGGGGGGGGGGGGGGGGGGGGGGGGGGGGGGGGGGGGGGGGGGGGGGGGGGGGGGGGGGGGGGGGGGGGGGGGGGGGGGGGGGGGGGGGGGGGGGGGGGGGGGGGGGGGGGGGGGGGGGGGGGGGGGGGGGGGGGGGGGGGGGGGGGGGGGGGGGGGGGGGGGGGGGGGGGGGGGGGGGGGGGGGGGGGGGGGGGGGGGGGGGGGGGGGGGGGGGGGGGGGGGGGGGGGGGGGGGGGGGGGGGGGGGGGGGGGGGGGGGGGGGGGGGGGGGGGGGGGGGGGGGGGGGGGGGGGGGGGGGGGGGGGGGGGGGGGGGGGGGGGGGGGGGGGGGGGGGGGGGGGGGGGGGGGGGGGGGGGGGGGGGGGGGGGGGGGGGGGGGGGGGGGGGGGGGGGGGGGGGGGGGGGGGGGGGGGGGGGGGGGGGGGGGGGGGGGGGGGGGGGGGGGGGGGGGGGGGGGGGGGGGGGGGGGGGGGGGGGGGGGGGGGGGGGGGGGGGGGGGGGGGGGGGGGGGGGGGGGGGGGGGGGGGGGGGGGGGGGGGGGGGGGGGGGGGGGGGGGGGGGGGGGGGGGGGGGGGGGGGGGGGGGGGGGGGGGGGGGGGGGGGGGGGGGGGGGGGGGGGGGGGTGGGGGGGGGGGGGGGGGGGGGGGGGGGGGGGGGGGGGGGGGGGGGGGGGGGGGGGGGGGGGGGGGGGGGGGGGGGGGGGGGGGGGGGGGGGGGGGGGGGGGGGGGGGGGGGGGGGGGGGGGGGGGGGGGGGGGGGGGGGGGGGGGGGGGGGGGGGGGGGGGGGGGGGGGGGGGGGGGGGGGGGGGGGGGGGGGGGGGGGGGGGGGGGGGGGGGGGGGGGGGGGGGGGGGGGGGGGGGGGGGGGGGGGGGGGGGGGGGGGGGGGGGGGGGGGGGGGGGGGGGGGGGGGGGGGGGGGGGGGGGGGGGGGGGGGGGGGGGGGGGGGGGGGGGGGGGGGGGGGGGGGGGGGGGGGGGGGGGGGGGGGGGGGGGGGGGGGGGGGGGGGGGGGGGGGGGGGGGGGGGGGGGGGGGGGGGGGGGGGGGGGGGGGGGGGGGGGGGGGGGGGGGGGGGGGGGGGGGGGGGGGGGGGGGGGGGGGGGGGGGGGGGGGGGGGGGGGGGGGGGGGGGGGGGGGGGGGGGGGGGGGGGGGGGGGGGGGGGGGGGGGGGGGGGGGGGGGGGGGGGGGGGGGGGGGGGGGGGGGGGGGGGGGGGGGGGGGGGGGGGGGGGGGGGGGGGGGGGGGGGGGGGGGGGGGGGGGGGGGGGGGGGGGGGGGGGGGGGGGGGGGGGGGGGGGGGGGGGGGGGGGGGGGGGGGGGGGGGGGGGGGGGGGGGGGGGGGGGGGGGGGGGGGGGGGGGGGGGGGGGGGGGGGGGGGGGGGGGGGGGGGGGGGGGGGGGGGGGGGGGGGGGGGGGGGGGGGGGGGGGGGGGGGGGGGGGGGGGGGGGGGGGGGGGGGGGGGGGGGGGGGGGGGGGGGGGGGGGGGGGGGGGGGGGGGGGGGGGGGGGGGGGGGGGGGGGGGGGGGGGGGGGGGGGGGGGGGGGGGGGGGGGGGGGGGGGGGGGGGGGGGGGGGGGGGGGGGGGGGGGGGGGGGGGGGGGGGGGGGGGGGGGGGGGGGGGGGGGGGGGGGGGGGGGGGGGGGGGGGGGGGGGGGGGGGGGGGGGGGGGGGGGGGGGGGGGGGGGGGGGGGGGGGGGGGGGGGGGGGGGGGGGGGGGGGGGGG
Source organism: Ambrosia x helenae (assembly GCA_030844895.1). Taxonomy (NCBI): domain Eukaryota; kingdom Viridiplantae; phylum Streptophyta; class Magnoliopsida; order Asterales; family Asteraceae; genus Ambrosia; species Ambrosia x helenae. Next base: position 153,696 of record JAUTDX010005059.1, on the reverse strand, counting down.
GGGGGGGGGGGGGGGGGGGGGGGGGGGGGGGGGGGGGGGGGGGGGGGGGGGGGGGGGGGGGGGGGGGGGGGGGGGGGGGGGGGGGGGGGGGGGGGGGGGGGGGGGGGGGGGGGGGGGGGGGGGGGGGGGGGGGGGGGGGGGGGGGGGGGGGGGGGGGGGGGGGGGGGGGGGGGGGGGGGGGGGGGGGGGGGGGGGGGGGGGGGGGGGGGGGGGGGGGGGGGGGGGGGGGGGGGGGGGGGGGGGGGGGGGGGGGGGGGGGGGGGGGGGGGGGGGGGGGGGGGGGGGGGGGGGGGGGGGGGGGGGGGGGGGGGGGGGGGGGGGGGGGGGGGGGGGGGGGGGGGGGGGGGGGGGGGGGGGGGGGGGGGGGGGGGGGGGGGGGGGGGGGGGGGGGGGGGGGGGGGGGGGGGGGGGGGGGGGGGGGGGGGGGGGGGGGGGGGGGGGGGGGGGGGGGGGGGGGGGGGGGGGGGGGGGGGGGGGGGGGGGGGGGGGGGGGGGGGGGGGGGGGGGGGGGGGGGGGGGGGGGGGGGGGGGGGGGGGGGGGGGGGGGGGGGGGGGGGGGGGGGGGGGGGGGGGGGGGGGGGGGGGGGGGGGGGGGGGGGGGGGGGGGGGGGGGGGGGGGGGGGGGGGGGGGGGGGGGGGGGGGGGGGGGGGGGGGGGGGGGGGGGGGGGGGGGGGGGGGGGGGGGGGGGGGGGGGGGGGGGGGGGGGGGGGGGGGGGGGGGGGGGGGGGGGGGGGGGGGGGGGGGGGGGGGGGGGGGGGGGGGGGGGGGGGGGGGGGGGGGGGGGGGGGGGGGGGGGGGGGGGGGGGGGGGGGGGGGGGGGGGGGGGGGGGGGGGGGGGGGGGGGGGGGGGGGGGGGGGGGGGGGGGGGGGGGGGGGGGGGGGGGGGGGGGGGGGGGGGGGGGGGGGGGGGGGGGGGGGGGGGGGGGGGGGGGGGGGGGGGGGGGGGGGGGGGGGGGGGGGGGGGGGGGGGGGGGGGGGGGGGGGGGGGGGGGGGGGGGGGGGGGGGGGGGGGGGGGGGGGGGGGGGGGGGGGGGGGGGGGGGGGGGGGGGGGGGGGGGGGGGGGGGGGGGGGGGGGGGGGGGGGGGGGGGGGGGGGGGGGGGGGGGGGGGGGGGGGGGGGGGGGGGGGGGGGGGGTGGGGGGGGGGGGGGGGGGGGGGGGGGGGGGGGGGGGGGGGGGGGGGGGGGGGGGGGGGGGGGGGGGGGGGGGGGGGGGGGGGGGGGGGGGGGGGGGGGGGGGGGGGGGGGGGGGGGGGGGGGGGGGGGGGGGGGGGGGGGGGGGGGGGGGGGGGGGGGGGGGGGGGGGGGGGGGGGGGGGGGGGGGGGGGGGGGGGGGGGGGGGGGGGGGGGGGGGGGGGGGGGGGGGGGGGGGGGGGGGGGGGGGGGGGGGGGGGGGGGGGGGGGGGGGGGGGGGGGGGGGGGGGGGGGGGGGGGGGGGGGGGGGGGGGGGGGGGGGGGGGGGGGGGGGGGGGGGGGGGGGGGGGGGGGGGGGGGGGGGGGGGGGGGGGGGGGGGGGGGGGGGGGGGGGGGGGGGGGGGGGGGGGGGGGGGGGGGGGGGGGGGGGGGGGGGGGGGGGGGGGGGGGGGGGGGGGGGGGGGGGGGGGGGGGGGGGGGGGGGGGGGGGGGGGGGGGGGGGGGGGGGGGGGGGGGGGGGGGGGGGGGGGGGGGGGGGGGGGGGGGGGGGGGGGGGGGGGGGGGGGGGGGGGGGGGGGGGGGGGGGGGGGGGGGGGGGGGGGGGGGGGGGGGGGGGGGGGGGGGGGGGGGGGGGGGGGGGGGGGGGGGGGGGGGGGGGGGGGGGGGGGGGGGGGGGGGGGGGGGGGGGGGGGGGGGGGGGGGGGGGGGGGGGGGGGGGGGGGGGGGGGGGGGGGGGGGGGGGGGGGGGGGGGGGGGGGGGGGGGGGGGGGGGGGGGGGGGGGGGGGGGGGGGGGGGGGGGGGGGGGGGGGGGGGGGGGGGGGGGGGGGGGGGGGGGGGGGGGGGGGGGGGGGGGGGGGGGGGGGGGGGGGGGGGGGGGGGGGGGGGGGGGGGGGGGGGGGGGGGGGGGGGGGGGGGGGGGGGGGGGGGGGGGGGGGGGGGGGGGGGGGGGGGGGGGGGGGGGGGGGGGGGGGGGGGGGGGGGGGGGGGGGGGGGGGGGGGGGGGGGGGGGGGGGGGGGGGGGGGGGGGGGGGGGGGGGGGGGGGGGGGGGGGGGGGGGGGGGGGGGGGGGGGGGGGGGTGGGGGGGGGGGGGGGGGGGGGGGGGGGGGGGGGGGGGGGGGGGGGGGGGGGGGGGGGGGGGGGGGGGGGGGGGGGGGGGGGGGGGGGGGGGGGGGGGGGGGGGGGGGGGGGGGGGGGGGGGGGGGGGGGGGGGGGGGGGGGGGGGGGGGGGGGGGGGGGGGGGGGGGGGGGGGGGGGGGGGGGGGGGGGGGGGGGGGGGGGGGGGGGGGGGGGGGGGGGGGGGGGGGGGGGGGGGGGGGGGGGGGGGGGGGGGGGGGGGGGGGGGGGGGGGGGGGGGGGGGGGGGGGGGGGGGGGGGGGGGGGGGGGGGGGGGGGGGGGGGGGGGGGGGGGGGGGGGGGGGGGGGGGGGGGGGGGGGGGGGGGGGGGGGGGGGGGGGGGGGGGGGGGGGGGGGGGGGGGGGGGGGGGGGGGGGGGGGGGGGGGGGGGGGGGGGGGGGGGGGGGGGGGGGGGGGGGGGGGGGGGGGGGGGGGGGGGGGGGGGGGGGGGGGGGGGGGGGGGGGGGGGGGGGGGGGGGGGGGGGGGGGGGGGGGGGGGGGGGGGGGGGGGGGGGGGGGGGGGGGGGGGGGGGGGGGGGGGGGGGGGGGGGGGGGGGGGGGGGGGGGGGGGGGGGGGGGGGGGGGGGGGGGGGGGGGGGGGGGGGGGGGGGGGGGGGGGGGGGGGGGGGGGGGGGGGGGGGGGGGGGGGGGGGGGGGGGGGGGGGGGGGGGGGGGGGGGGGGGGGGGGGGGGGGGGGGGGGGGGGGGGGGGGGGGGGGGGGGGGGGGGGGGGGGGGGGGGGGGGGGGGGGGGGGGGGGGGGGGGGGGGGGGGGGGGGGGGGGGGGGGGGGGGGGGGGGGGGGGGGGGGGGGGGGGGGGGGGGGGGGGGGGGGGGGGGGGGGGGGGGGGGGGGGGGGGGGGGGGGGGGGGGGGGGGGGGGGGGGGGGGGGGGGGGGGGGGGGGGGGGGGGGGGGGGGGGGGGGGGGGGGGGGGGGGGGGGGGGGGGGGGGGGGGGGGGGGGGGGGGGGGGGGGGGGGGGGGGGGGGGGGGGGGGGGGGGGGGGGGGGGGGGGGGGGGGGGGGGGGGGGGGGGGGGGGGGGGGGGGGGGGGGGGGGGGGGGGGGGGGGGGGGGGGGGGGGGGGGGGGGGGGGGGGGGGGGGGGGGGGGGGGGGGGGGGGGGGGGGGGGGGGGGGGGGGGGGGGGGGGGGGGGGGGGGGGGGGGGGGGGGGGGGGGGGGGGGGGGGGGGGGGGGGGGGGGGGGGGGGGGGGGGGGGGGGGGGGGGGGGGGGGGGGGGGGGGGGGGGGGGGGGGGGGGGGGGGGGGGGGGGGGGGGGGGGGGGGGGGGGGGGGGGGGGGGGGGGGGGGGGGGGGGGGGGGGGGGGGGGGGGGGGGGGGGGGGGGGGGGGGGGGGGGGGGGGGGGGGGGGGGGGGGGGGGGGGGGGGGGGGGGGGGGGGGGGGGGGGGGGGGGGGGGGGGGGGGGGGGGTGGGGGGGGGGGGGGGGGGGGGGGGGGGGGGGGGGGGGGGGGGGGGGGGGGGGGGGGGGGGGGGGGGGGGGGGGGGGGGGGGGGGGGGGGGGGGGGGGGGGGGGGGGGGGGGGGGGGGGGGGGGGGGGGGGGGGGGGGGGGGGGGGGGGGGGGGGGGGGGGGGGGGGGGGGGGGGGGGGGGGGGGGGGGGGGGGGGGGGGGGGGGGGGGGGGGGGGGGGGGGGGGGGGGGGGGGGGGGGGGGGGGGGGGGGGGGGGGGGGGGGGGGGGGGGGGGGGGGGGGGGGGGGGGGGGGGGGGGGGGGGGGGGGGGGGGGGGGGGGGGGGGGGGGGGGGGGGGGGGGGGGGGGGGGGGGGGGGGGGGGGGGGGGGGGGGGGGGGGGGGGGGGGGGGGGGGGGGGGGGGGGGGGGGGGGGGGGGGGGGGGGGGGGGGGGGGGGGGGGGGGGGGGGGGGGGGGGGGGGGGGGGGGGGGGGGGGGGGGGGGGGGGGGGGGGGGGGGGGGGGGGGGGGGGGGGGGGGGGGGGGGGGGGGGGGGGGGGGGGGGGGGGGGGGGGGGGGGGGGGGGGGGGGGGGGGGGGGGGGGGGGGGGGGGGGGGGGGGGGGGGGGGGGGGGGGGGGGGGGGGGGGGGGGGGGGGGGGGGGGGGGGGGGGGGGGGGGGGGGGGGGGGGGGGGGGGGGGGGGGGGGGGGGGGGGGGGGGGGGGGGGGGGGGGGGGGGGGGGGGGGGGGGGGGGGGGGGGGGGGGGGGGGGGGGGGGGGGGGGGGGGGGGGGGGGGGGGGGGGGGGGGGGGGGGGGGGGGGGGGGGGGGGGGGGGGGGGGGGGGGGGGGGGGGGGGGGGGGGGGGGGGGGGGGGGGGGGGGGGGGGGGGGGGGGGGGGGGGGGGGGGGGGGGGGGGGGGGGGGGGGGGGGGGGGGGGGGGGGGGGGGGGGGGGGGGGGGGGGGGGGGGGGGGGGGGGGGGGGGGGGGGGGGGGGGGGGGGGGGGGGGGGGGGGGGGGGGGGGGGGGGGGGGGGGGGGGGGGGGGGGGGGGGGGGGGGGGGGGGGGGGGGGGGGGGGGGGGGGGGGGGGGGGGGGGGGGGGGGGGGGGGGGGGGGGGGGGGGGGGGGGGGGGGGGGGGGGGGGGGGGGGGGGGGGGGGGGGGGGGGGGGGGGGGGGGGGGGGGGGGGGGGGGGGGGGGGGGGGGGGGGGGGGGGGGGGGGGGGGGGGGGGGGGGGGGGGGGGGGGGGGGGGGGGGGGGGGGGGGGGGGGGGGGGGGGGGGGGGGGGGGTGGGGGGGGGGGGGGGGGGGGGGGGGGGGGGGGGGGGGGGGGGGGGGGGGGGGGGGGGGGGGGGGGGGGGGGGGGGGGGGGGGGGGGGGGGGGGGGGGGGGGGGGGGGGGGGGGGGGGGGGGGGGGGGGGGGGGGGGGGGGGGGGGGGGGGGGGGGGGGGGGGGGGGGGGGGGGGGGGGGGGGGGGGGGGGGGGGGGGGGGGGGGGGGGGGGGGGGGGGGGGGGGGGGGGGGGGGGGGGGGGGGGGGGGGGGGGGGGGGGGGGGGGGGGGGGGGGGGGGGGGGGGGGGGGGGGGGGGGGGGGGGGGGGGGGGGGGGGGGGGGGGGGGGGGGGGGGGGGGGGGGGGGGGGGGGGGGGGGGGGGGGGGGGGGGGGGGGGGGGGGGGGGGGGGGGGGGGGGGGGGGGGGGGGGGGGGGGGGGGGGGGGGGGGGGGGGGGGGGGGGGGGGGGGGGGGGGGGGGGGGGGGGGGGGGGGGGGGGGGGGGGGGGGGGGGGGGGGGGGGGGGGGGGGGGGGGGGGGGGGGGGGGGGGGGGGGGGGGGGGGGGGGGGGGGGGGGGGGGGGGGGGGGGGGGGGGGGGGGGGGGGGGGGGGGGGGGGGGGGGGGGGGGGGGGGGGGGGGGGGGGGGGGGGGGGGGGGGGGGGGGGGGGGGGGGGGGGGGGGGGGGGGGGGGGGGGGGGGGGGGGGGGGGGGGGGGGGGGGGGGGGGGGGGGGGGGGGGGGGGGGGGGGGGGGGGGGGGGGGGGGGGGGGGGGGGGGGGGGGGGGGGGGGGGGGGGGGGGGGGGGGGGGGGGGGGGGGGGGGGGGGGGGGGGGGGGGGGGGGGGGGGGGGGGGGGGGGGGGGGGGGGGGGGGGGGGGGGGGGGGGGGGGGGGGGGGGGGGGGGGGGGGGGGGGGGGGGGGGGGGGGGGGGGGGGGGGGGGGGGGGGGGGGGGGGGGGGGGGGGGGGGGGGGGGGGGGGGGGGGGGGGGGGGGGGGGGGGGGGGGGGGGGGGGGGGGGGGGGGGGGGGGGGGGGGGGGGGGGGGGGGGGGGGGGGGGGGGGGGGGGGGGGGGGGGGGGGGGGGGGGGGGGGGGGGGGGGGGGGGGGGGGGGGGGGGGGGGGGGGGGGGGGGGGGGGGGGGGGGGGGGGGGGGGGGGGGGGGGGGGGGGGGGGGGGGGGGGGGGGGGGGGGGGGGGGGGGGGGGGGGGGGGGGGGGGGGGGGGGGGGGGGGGGGGGGGGGGGGGGGGGGGGGGGGGGGGGGGGGGGGGGGGGGGGGGGGGGGGGGGGGGGGGGGGGGGGGGGGGGGGGGGGGGGGGGGGGGGGGGGGGGGGGGGGGGGGGGGGGGGGGGGGGGGGGGGGGGGGGGGGGGGGGGGGGGGGGGGGGGGGGGGGGGGGGGGGGGGGGGGGGGGGGGGGGGGGGGGGGGGGGGGGGGGGGGGGGGGGGGGGGGGGGGGGGGGGGGGGGGGGGGGGGGGGGGGGGGGGGGGGGGGGGGGGGGGGGGGGGGGGGGGGGGGGGGGGGGGGGTGGGGGGGGGGGGGGGGGGGGGGGGGGGGGGGGGGGGTGGGGGGGGGGGGGGGGGGGGGGGGGGGGGGGGGGGGGGGGGGGGGGGGGGGGGGGGGGGGGGGGGGGGGGGGGGGGGGGGGGGGGGGGGGGGGGGGGGGGGGGGGGGGGGGGGGGGGGGGGGGGGGGGGGGGGGGGGGGGGGGGGGGGGGGGGGGGGGGGGGGGGGGGGGGGGGGGGGGGGGGGGGGGGGGGGGGGGGGGGGGGGGGGGGGGGGGGGGGGGGGGGGGGGGGGGGGGGGGGGGGGGGGGGGGGGGGGGGGGGGGGGGGGGGGGGGGGGGGGGGGGGGGGGGGGGGGGGGGGGGGGGGGGGGGGGGGGGGGGGGGGGGGGGGGGGGGGGGGGGGGGGGGGGGGGGGGGGGGGGGGGGGGGGGGGGGGGGGGGGGGGGGGGGGGGGGGGGGGGGGGGGGGGGGGGGGGGGGGGGGGGGGGGGGGGGGGGGGGGGGGGGGGGGGGGGGGGGGGGGGGGGGGGGGGGGGGGGGGGGGGGGGGGGGGGGGGGGGGGGGGGGGGGGGGGGGGGGGGGGGGGGGGGGGGGGGGGGGGGGGGGGGGGGGGGGGGGGGGGGGGGGGGGGGGGGGGGGGGGGGGGGGGGGGGGGGGGGGGGGGGGGGGGGGGGGGGGGGGGGGGGGGGGGGGGGGGGGGGGGGGGGGGGGGGGGGGGGGGGGGGGGGGGGGGGGGGGGGGGGGGGGGGGGGGGGGGGGGGGGGGGGGGGGGGGGGGGGGGGGGGGGGGGGGTGGGGGGGGGGGGGGGGGGGGGGGGGGGGGGGGGGGGGGGGGGGGGGGGGGGGGGGGGGGGGGGGGGGGGGGGGGGGGGGGGGGGGGGGGGGGGGGGGGGGGGGGGGGGGGGGGGGGGGGGGGGGGGGGGGGGGGGGGGGGGGGGGGGGGGGGGGGGGGGGGGGGGGGGGGGGGGGGGGGGGGGGGGGGGGGGGGGGGGGGGGGGGGGGGGGGGGGGGGGGGGGGGGGGGGGGGGGGGGGGGGGGGGGGGGGGGGGGGGGGGGGGGGGGGGGGGGGGGGGGGGGGGGGGGGGGGGGGGGGGGGGGGGGGGGGGGGGGGGGGGGGGGGGGGGGGGGGGGGGGGGGGGGGGGGGGGGGGGGGGGGGGGGGGGGGGGGGGGGGGGGGGGGGGGGGGGGGGGGGGGGGGGGGGGGGGGTGGGGGGGGGGGGGGGGGGGGGGGGGGGGGGGGGGGGGGGGGGGGGGGGGGGGGGGGGGGGGGGGGGGGGGGGGGGGGGGGGGGGGGGGGGGGGGGGGGGGGGGGGGGGGGGGGGGGGGGGGGGGGGGGGGGGGGGGGGGGGGGGGGGGGGGGGGGGGGGGGGGGGGGGGGGGGGGGGGGGGGGGGGGGGGGGGGGGGGGGGGGGGGGGGGGGGGGGGGGGGGGGGGGGGGGGGGGGGGGGGGGGGGGGGGGGGGGGGGGGGGGGGGGGGGGGGGGGGGGGGGGGGGGGGGGGGGGGGGGGGGGGGGGGGGGGGGGGGGGGGGGGGGGGGGGGGGGGGGGGGGGGGGGGGGGGGGGGGGGGGGGGGGGGGGGGGGGGGGGGGGGGGGGGGGGGGGGGGGGGGGGGGGGGGGGGGGGGGGGGGGGGGGGGGGGGGGGGGGGGGGGGGGGGGGGGGGGGGGGGGGGGGGGGGGGGGGGGGGGGGGGGGGGGGGGGGGGGGGGGGGGGGGGGGGGGGGGGGGGGGGGGGGGGGGGGGGGGGGGGGGGGGGGGGGGGGGGGGGGGGGGGGGGGGGGGGGGGGGGGGGGGGGGGGGGGGGGGGGGGGGGGGGGGGGGGGGGGGGGGGGGGGGGGGGGGGGGGGGGGGGGGGGGGTGGGGGGGGGGGGGGGGGGGGGGGGGGGGGGGGGGGGGGGGGGGGGGGGGGGGGGGGGGGGGGGGGGGGGGGGGGGGGGGGGGGGGGGGGGGGGGGGGGGGGGGGGGGGGGGGGGGGGGGGGGGGGGGGGGGGGGGGGGGGGGGGGGGGGGGGGGGGGGGGGGGGGGGGGGGGGGGGGGGGGGGGGGGGGGGGGGGGGGGGGGGGGGGGGGGGGGGGGGGGGGGGGGGGGGGGGGGGGGGGGGGGGGGGGGGGGGGGGGGGGGGGGGGGGGGGGGGGGGGGGGGGGGGGGGGGGGGGGGGGGGGGGGGGGGGGGGGGGGGGGGGGGGGGGGGGGGGGGGGGGGGGGGGGGGGGGGGGGGGGGGGGGGGGGGGGGGGGGGGGGGGGGGGGGGGGGGGGGGGGGGGGGGGGGGGGGGGGGGGGGGGGGGGGGGGGGGGGGGGGGGGGGGGGGGGGGGGGGGGGGGGGGGGGGGGGGGGGGGGGGGGGGGGGGGGGGGGGGGGGGGGGGGGGGGGGGGGGGGGGGGGGGGGGGGGGGGGGGGGGGGGGGGGGGGGGGGGGGGGGGGGGGGGGGGGGGGGGGGGGGGGGGGGGGGGGGGGGGGGGGGGGGGGGGGGGGGGGGGGGGGGGGGGGGGGGGGGGGGGGGGGGGGGGGGGGGGGGGGGGGGGGGGGGGGGGGGGGGGGGGGGGGGGGGGGGGGGGGGGGGGGGGGGGGGGGGGGGGGGGGGGGGGGGGGGGGGGGGGGGGGGGGGGGGGGGGGGGGGGGGGGGGGGGGGGGGGGGGGGGGGGGGGGGGGGGGGGGGGGGGGGGGGGGGGGGGGGGGGGGGGGGGGGGGGGGGGGGGGGGGGGGGGGGGGGGGGGGGGGGGGGGGGGGGGGGGGGGGGGGGGGGGGGGGGGGGGGGGGGGGGGGGGGGGGGGGGGGGGGGGGGGGGGGGGGGGGGGGGGGGGGGGGGGGGGGGGGGGGGGGGGGGGGGGGGGGGGGGGGGGGGGGGGGGGGGGGGGGGGGGGGGGGGGGGGGGGGGGGGGGGGGGGGGGGGGGGGGGGGGGGGGGGGGGGGGGGGGGGGGGGGGGGGGGGGGGGGGGGGGGGGGGGGGGGGGGGGGGGGGGGGGGGGGGGGGGGGGGGGGGGGGGGGGGGGGGGGGGGGGGGGGGGGGGGGGGGGGGGGGGGGGGGGGGGGGGGGGGGGGGGGGGGGGGGGTGGGGGGGGGGGGGGGGGGGGGGGGGGGGGGGGGGGGGGGGGGGGGGGGGGGGGGGGGGGGGGGGGGGGGGGGGGGGGGGGGGGGGGGGGGGGGGGGGGGGGGGGGGGGGGGGGGGGGGGGGGGGGGGGGGGGGGGGGGGGGGGGGGGGGGGGGGGGGGGGGGGGGGGGGGGGGGGGGGGGGGGGGGGGGGGGGGGGGGGGGGGGGGGGGGGGGGGGGGGGGGGGGGGGGGGGGGGGGGGGGGGGGGGGGGGGGGGGGGGGGGGGGGGGGGGGGGGGGGGGGGGGGGGGGGGGGGGGGGGGGGGGGGGGGGGGGGGGGGGGGGGGGGGGGGGGGGGGGGGGGGGGGGGGGGGGGGGGGGGGGGGGGGGGGGGGGGGGGGGGGGGGGGGGGGGGGGGGGGGGGGGGGGGGGGGGGGGGGGGGGGGGGGGGGGGGGGGGGGGGGGGGGGGGGGGGGGGGGGGGGGGGGGGGGGGGGGGGGGGGGGGGGGGGGGGGGGGGGGGGGGGGGGGGGGGGGGGGGGGGGGGGGGGGGGGGGGGGGGGGGGGGGGGGGGGGGGGGGGGGGGGGGGGGGGGGGGGGGGGGGGGGGGGGGGGGGGGGGGGGGGGGGGGGGGGGGGGGGGGGGGGGGGGGGGGGGGGGGGGGGGGGGGGGGGGGGGGGGGGGGGGGGGGGGGGGGGGGGGGGGGGGGGGGGGGGGGGGTGGGGGGGGGGGGGGGGGGGGGGGGGGGGGGGGGGGGGGGGGGGGGGGGGGGGGGGGGGGGGGGGGGGGGGGGGGGGGGGGGGGGGGGGGGGGGGGGGGGGGGGGGGGGGGGGGGGGGGGGGGGGGGGGGGGGGGGGGGGGGGGGGGGGGGGGGGGGGGGGGGGGGGGGGGGGGGGGGGGGGGGGGGGGGGGGGGGGGGGGGGGGGGGGGGGGGGGGGGGGGGGGGGGGGGGGGGGGGGGGGGGGGGGGGGGGGGGGGGGGGGGGGGGGGGGGGGGGGGGGGGGGGGGGGGGGGGGGGGGGGGGGGGGGGGGGGGGGGGGGGGGGGGGGGGGGGGGGGGGGGGGGGGGGGGGGGGGGGGGGGGGGGGGGGGGGGGGGGGGGGGGGGGGGGGGGGGGGGGGGGGGGGGGGGGGGGGGGGGGGGGGGGGGGGGGGGGGGGGGGGGGGGGGGGGGGGGGGGGGGGGGGGGGGGGGGGGGGGGGGGGGGGGGGGGGGGGGGGGGGGGGGGGGGGGGGGGGGGGGGGGGGGGGGGGGGGGGGGGGGGGGGGGGGGGGGGGGGGGGGGGGGGGGGGGGGGGGGGGGGGGGGGGGGGGGGGGGGGGGGGGGGGGGGGGGGGGGGGGGGGGGGGGTGGGGGGGGGGGGGGGGGGGGGGGGGGGGGGGGGGGGGGGGGGGGGGGGGGGGGGGGGGGGGGGGGGGGGGGGGGGGGGGGGGGGGGGGGGGGGGGGGGGGGGGGGGGGGGGGGGGGGGGGGGGGGGGGGGGGGGGGGGGGGGGGGGGGGGGGGGGGGGGGGGGGGGGGGGGGGGGGGGGGGGGGGGGGGGGGGGGGGGGGGGGGGGGGGGGGGGGGGGGGGGGGGGGGGGGGGGGGGGGGGGGGGGGGGGGGGGGGGGGGGGGGGGGGGGGGGGGGGGGGGGGGGGGGGGGGGGGGGGGGGGGGGGGGGGGGGGGGGGGGGGGGGGGGGGGGGGGGGGGGGGGGGGGGGGGGGGGGGGGGGGGGGGGGGGGGGGGGGGGGGGGGGGGGGGGGGGGGGGGGGGGGGGGGGGGGGGGGGGGGGGGGGGGGGGGGGGGGGGGGGGGGGGGGGGGGGGGGGGGGGGGGGGGGGGGGGGGGGGGGGGGGGGGGGGGGGGGGGGGGGGGGGGGGGGGGGGGGGGGGGGGGGGGGGGGGGGGGGGGGGGGGGGGGGGGGGGGGGGGGGGGGGGGGGGGGGGGGGGGGGGGGGGGGGGGGGGGGGGGGGGGGGGGGGGGGGGGGGGGGGGGGGGGGGGGGGGGGGGGGGGGGGGGGGGGGGGGGGGGGGGGGGGGGGGGGGGGGGGGGGGGGGGGGGGGGGGGGGGGGGGGGGGGGGGGGGGGGGGGGGGGGGGGGGGGGGGGGGGGGGGGGGGGGGGGGGGGGGGGGGGGGGGGGGGGGGGGGGGGGGGGGGGGGGGGGGGGGGGGGGGGGGGGGGGGGGGGGGGGGGGGGGGGGGGGGGGGGGGGGGGGGGGGGGGGGGGGGGGGGGGGGGGGGGGGGGGGGGGGGGGGGGGGGGGGGGGGGGGGGGGGGGGGGGGGGGGGGGGGGGGGGGGGGGGGGGGGGGGGGGGGGGGGGGGGGGGGGGGGGGGGGGGGGGGGGGGGGGGGGGGGGGGGGGGGGGGGGGGGGGGGGGGGGGGGGGGGGGGGGGGGGGGGGGGGGGGGGGGGGGGGGGGGGGGGGGGGGGGGGGGGGGGGGGGGGGGGGGGGGGGGGGGGGGGGGGGGGGGGGGGGGGGGGGGGGGGGGGGGGGGGGGGGGGGGGGGGGGGGGGGGGGGGGGGGGGGGGGGGGGGGGGGGGGGGGGGGGGGGGGGGGGGGGGGGGGGGGGGGGGGGGGGGGGGGGGGGGGGGGGGGGGGGGGGGGGGGGGGGGGGGGGGGGGGGGGGGGGGGGGGGGGGGGGGGGGGGGGGGGGGGGGGGGGGGGGGGGGGGGGGGGGGGGGGGGGGGGGGGGGGGGGGGGGGGGGGGGGGGGGGGGGGGGGGGGGGGGGGGGGGGGGGGGGGGGGGGGGGGGGGGGGGGGGGGGGGGGGGGGGGGGGGGGGGGGGGGGGGGGGGGGGGGGGGGGGGGGGGGGGGGGGGGGGGGGGGGGGGGGGGGGGGGGGGGGGGGGGGGGGGGGGGGGGGGGGGGGGGGGGGGGGGGGGGGGGGGGGGGGGGGGGGGGGGGGGGGGGGGGGGGGGGGGGGGGGGGGGGGGGGGGGGGGGGGGGGGGGGGGGGGGGGGGGGGGGGGGGGGGGGGGGGGGGGGGGGGGGGGGGGGGGGGGGGGGGGGGGGGGGGGGGGGGGGGGGGGGGGGGGGGGGGGGGGGGGGGGGGGGGGGGGGGGGGGGGGGGGGGGGGGGGGGGGGGGGGGGGGGGGGGGGGGGGGGGGGGGGGGGGGGGGGGGGGGGGGGGGGGGGGGGGGGGGGGGGGGGGGGGGGGGGGGGGGGGGGGGGGGGGGGGGGGGGGGGGGGGGGGGGGGGGGGGGGGGGGGGGGGGGGGGGGGGGGGGGGGGGGGGGGGGGGGGGGGGGGGGGGGGGGGGGGGTGGGGGGGGGGGGGGGGGGGGGGGGGGGGGGGGGGGGGGGGGGGGGGGGGGGGGGGGGGGGGGGGGGGGGGGGGGGGGGGGGGGGGGGGGGGGGGGGGGGGGGGGGGGGGGGGGGGGGGGGGGGGGGGGGGGGGGGGGGGGGGGGGGGGGGGGGGGGGGGGGGGGGGGGGGGGGGGGGGGGGGGGGGGGGGGGGGGGGGGGGGGGGGGGGGGGGGGGGGGGGGGGGGGGGGGGGGGGGGGGGGGGGGGGGGGGGGGGGGGGGGGGGGGGGGGGGGGGGGGGGGGGGGGGGGGGGGGGGGGGGGGGGGGGGGGGGGGGGGGGGGGGGGGGGGGGGGGGGGGGGGGGGGGGGGGGGGGGGGGGGGGGGGGGGGGGGGGGGGGGGGGGGGGGGGGGGGGGGGGGGGGGGGGGGGGGGGGGGGGGGGGGGGGGGGGGGGGGGGGGGGGGGGGGGGGGGGGTGGGGGGGGGGGGGGGGGGGGGGGGGGGGGGGGGGGGGGGGGGGGGGGGGGGGGGGGGGGGGGGGGGGGGGGGGGGGGGGGGGGGGGGGGGGGGGGGGGGGGGGGGGGGGGGGGGGGGGGGGGGGGGGGGGGGGGGGGGGGGGGGGGGGGGGGGGGGGGGGGGGGGGGGGGGGGGGGGGGGGGGGGGGGGGGGGGGGGGGGGGGGGGGGGGGGGGGGGGGGGGGGGGGGGGGGGGGGGGGGGGGGGGGGGGGGGGGGGGGGGGGGGGGGGGGGGGGGGGGGGGGGGGGGGGGGGGGGGGGGGGGGGGGGGGGGGGGGGGGGGGGGGGGGGGGGGGGGGGGGGGGGGGGGGGGGGGGGGGGGGGGGGGGGGGGGGGGGGGGGGGGGGGGGGGGGGGGGGGGGGGGGGGGGGGGGGGGGGGGGGGGGGGGGGGGGGGGGGGGGGGGGGGGGGGGGGGGGGGGGGGGGGGGGGGGGGGGGGGGGGGGGGGGGGGGGGGGGGGGGGGGGGGGGGGGGGGGGGGGGGGGGGGGGGGGGGGGGGGGGGGGGGGGGGGGGGGGGGGGGGGGGGGGGGGGGGGGGGGGGGGGGGGGGGGGGGGGGGGGGGGGGGGGGGGGGGGGGGGGGGGGGGGGGGGGGGGGGGGGGGGGGGGGGGGGGGGGGGGGGGGGGGGGGGGGGGGGGGGGGGGGGGGGGGGGGGGGGGGGGGGGGGGGGGGGGGGGGGGGGGGGGGGGGGGGGGGGGGGGGGGGGGGGGGGGGGGGGGGGGGGGGGGGGGGGGGGGGGGGGGGGGGGGGGGGGGGGGGGGGGGGGGGGGGGGGGGGGGGGGGGGGGGGGGGGGGGGGGGGGGGGGGGGGGGGGGGGGGGGGGGGGGGGGGGGGGGGGGGGGGGGGGGGGGGGGGGGGGGGGGGGGGGGGGGGGGGGGGGGGGGGGGGGGGGGGGGGGGGGGGGGGGGGGGGGGGGGGGGGGGGGGGGGGGGGGGGGGGGGGGGGGGGGGGGGGGGGGGGGGGGGGGGGGGGGGGGGGGGGGGGGGGGGGGGGGGGGGGGGGGGGGGGGGGGGGGGGGGGGGGGGGGGGGGGGGGGGGGGGGGGGGGGGGGGGGGGGGGGGGGGGGGGGGGGGGGGGGGGGGGGGGGGGGGGGGGGGGGGGGGGGGGGGGGGGGGGGGGGGGGGGGGGGGGGGGGGGGGGGGGGGGGGGGGGGGGGGGGGGGGGGGGGGGGGGGGGGGGGGGGGGGGGGGGGGGGGGGGGGGGGGGGGGGGGGGGGGGGGGGGGGGGGGGGGGGGGGGGGGGGGGGGGGGGGGGGGGGGGGGGGGGGGGGGGGGGGGGGGGGGGGGGGGGGGGGGGGGGGGGGGGGGGGGGGGGGGGGGGGGGGGGGGGGGGGGGGGGGGGGGGGGGGGGGGGGGGGGGGGGGGGGGGGGGGGGGGGGGGGGGGGGGGGGGGGGGGGGGGGGGGGGGGGGGGGGGGGGGGGGGGGGGGGGGGGGGGGGGGGGGGGGGGGGGGGGGGGGGGGGGGGGGGGGGGGGGGGGGGGGGGGGGGGGGGGGGGGGGGGGGGGGGGGGGGGGGGGGGGGGGGGGGGGGGGGGGGGGGGGGGGGGGGGGGGGGGGGGGGGGGGGGGGGGGGGGGGGGGGGGGGGGGGGGGGGGGGGGGGGGGGGGGGGGGGGGGGGGGGGGGGGGGGGGGGGGGGGGGGGGGGGGGGGGGGGGGGGGGGGGGGGGGGGGGGGGGGGGGGGGGGGGGGGGGGGGGGGGGGGGGGGGGGGGGGGGGGGGGGGGGGGGGGGGGGGGGGGGGGGGGGGGGGGGGGGGGGGGGGGGGGGGGGGGGGGGGGGGGGGGGGGGGGGGGGGGGGGGGGGGGGGGGGGGGGGGGGGGGGGGGGGGGGGGGGGGGGGGGGGGGGGGGGGGGGGGGGGGGGGGGGGGGGGGGGGGGGGGGGGGGGGGGGGGGGGGGGGGGGGGGGGGGGGGGGGGGGGGGGGGGGGGGGGGGGGGGGGGGGGGGGGGGGGGGGGGGGGGGGGGGGGGGGGGGGGGGGGGGGGGGGGGGGGGGGGGGGGGGGGGGGGGGGGGGGGGGGGGGGGGGGGGGGGGGGGGGGGGGGGGGGGGGGGGGGGGGGGGGGGGGGGGGGGGGGGGGGGGGGGGGGGGGGGGGGGGGGGGGGGGGGGGGGGGGGGGGGGGGGGGGGGGGGGGGGGGGGGGGGGGGGGGGGGGGGGGGGGGGGGGGGGGGGGGGGGGGGGGGGGGGGGGGGGGGGGGGGGGGGGGGGGGGGGGGGGGGGGGGGGGGGGGGGGGGGGGGGGGGGGGGGGGGGGGGGGGGGGGGGGGGGGGGGGGGGGGGGGGGGGGGGGGGGGGGGGGGGGGGGGGGGGGGGGGGGGGGGGGGGGGGGGGGGGGGGGGGGGGGGGGGGGGGGGGGGGGGGGGGGGGGGGGGGGGGGGGGGGGGGGGGGGGGGGGGGGGGGGGGGGGGGGGGGGGGGGGGGGGGGGGGGGGGGGGGGGGGGGGGGGGGGGGGGGGGGGGGGGGGGGGGGGGGGGGGGGGGGGGGGGGGGGGGGGGGGGGGGGGGGGGGGGGGGGGGGGGGGGGGGGGGGGGGGGGGGGGGGGGGGGGGGGGGGGGGGGGGGGGGGGGGGGGGGGGGGGGGGGGGGGGGGGGGGGGGGGGGGGGGGGGGGGGGGGGGGGGGGGGGGGGGGGGGGGGGGGGGGGGGGGGGGGGGGGGGGGGGGGGGGGGGGGGGGGGGGGGGGGGGGGGGGGGGGGGGGGGGGGGGGGGGGGGGGGGGGGGGGGGGGGGGGGGGGGGGGGGGGGGGGGGGGGGGGGGGGGGGGGGGGGGGGGGGGGGGGGGGGGGGGGGGGGGGGGGGGGGGGGGGGGGGGGGGGGGGGGGGGGGGGGGGGGGGGGGGGGGGGGGGGGGGGGGGGGGGGGGGGGGGGGGGGGGGGGGGGGGGGGGGGGGGGGGGGGGGGGGGGGGGGGGGGGGGGGGGGGGGGGGGGGGGGGGGGGGGGGGGGGGGGGGGGGGGGGGGGGGGGGGGGGGGGGGGGGGGGGGGGGGGGGGGGGGGGGGGGGGGGGGGGGGGGGGGGGGGGGGGGGGGGGGGGGGGGGGGGGGGGGGGGGGGGGGGGGGGGGGGGGGGGGGGGGGGGGGGGGGGGGGGGGGGGGGGGGGGGGGGGGGGGGGGGGGGGGGGGGGGGGGGGGGGGGGGGGGGGGGGGGGGGGGGGGGGGGGGGGGGGGGGGGGGGGGGGGGGGGGGGGGGGGGGGGGGGGGGGGGGGGGGGGGGGGGGGGGGGGGGGGGGGGGGGGGGGGGGGGGGGGGGGGGGGGGGGGGGGGGGGGGGGGGGGGGGGGGGGGGGGGGGGGGGGGGGGGGGGGGGGGGGGGGGGGGGGGGGGGGGGGGGGGGGGGGGGGGGGGGGGGGGGGGGGGGGGGGGGGGGGGGGGGGGGGGGGGGGGGGGGGGGGGGGGGGGGGGGGGGGGGGGGGGGGGGGGGGGGGGGGGGGGGGGGGGGGGGGGGGGGGGGGGGGGGGGGGGGGGGGGGGGGGGGGGGGGGGGGGGGGGGGGGGGGGGGGGGGGGGGGGGGGGGGGGGGGGGGGGGGGGGGGGGGGGGGGGGGGGGGGGGGGGGGGGGGGGGGGGGGGGGGGGGGGGGGGGGGGGGGGGGGGGGGGGGGGGGGGGGGGGGGGGGGGGGGGGGGGGGGGGGGGGGGGGGGGGGGGGGGGGGGGGGGGGGGGGGGGGGGGGGGGGGGGGGGGGGGGGGGGGGGGGGGGGGGGGGGGGGGGGGGGGGGGGGGGGGGGGGGGGGGGGGGGGGGGGGGGGGGGGGGGGGGGGGGGGGGGGGGGGGGGGGGGGGGGGGGGGGGGGGGGGGGGGGGGGGGGGGGGGGGGGGGGGGGGGGGGGGGGGGGGGGGGGGGGGGGGGGGGGGGGGGGGGGGGGGGGGGGGGGGGGGGGGGGGGGGGGGGGGGGGGGGGGGGGGGGGGGGGGGGGGGGGGGGGGGGGGGGGGGGGGGGGGGGGGGGGGGGGGGGGGGGGGGGGGGGGGGGGGGGGGGGGGGGGGGGGGGGGGGGGGGGGGGGGGGGGGGGGGGGGGGGGGGGGGGGGGGGGGGGGGGGGGGGGGGGGGGGGGGGGGGGGGGGGGGGGGGGGGGGGGGGGGGGGGGGGGGGGGGGGGGGGGGGGGGGGGGGGGGGGGGGGGGGGGGGGGGGGGGGGGGGGGGGGGGGGGGGGGGGGGGGGGGGGGGGGGGGGGGGGGGGGGGGGGGGGGGGGGGGGGGGGGGGGGGGGGGGGGGGGGGGGGGGGGGGGGGGGGGGGGGGGGGGGGGGGGGGGGGGGGGGGGGGGGGGGGGGGGGGGGGGGGGGGGGGGGGGGGGGGGGGGGGGGGGGGGGGGGGGGGGGGGGGGGGGGGGGGGGGGGGGGGGGGGGGGGGGGGGGGGGGGGGGGGGGGGGGGGGGGGGGGGGGGGGGGGGGGGGGGGGGGGGGGGGGGGGGGGGGGGGGGGGGGGGGGGGGGGGGGGGGGGGGGGGGGGGGGGGGGGGGGGGGGGGGGGGGGGGGGGGGGGGGGGGGGGGGGGGGGGGGGGGGGGGGGGGGGGGGGGGGGGGGGGGGGGGGGGGGGGGGGGGGGGGGGGGGGGGGGGGGGGGGGGGGGGGGGGGGGGGGGGGGGGGGGGGGGGGGGGGGGGGGGGGGGGGGGGGGGGGGGGGGGGGGGGGGGGGGGGGGGGGGGGGGGGGGGGGGGGGGGGGGGGGGGGGGGGGGGGGGGGGGGGGGGGGGGGGGGGGGGGGGGGGGGGGGGGGGGGGGGGGGGGGGGGGGGGGGGGGGGGGGGGGGGGGGGGGGGGGGGGGGGGGGGGGGGGGGGGGGGGGGGGGGGGGGGGGGGGGGGGGGGGGGGGGGGGGGGGGGGGGGGGGGGGGGGGGGGGGGGGGGGGGGGGGGGGGGGGGGGGGGGGGGGGGGGGGGGGGGGGGGGGGGGGGGGGGGGGGGGGGGGGGGGGGGGGGGGGGGGGGGGGGGGGGGGGGGGGGGGGGGGGGGGGGGGGGGGGGGGGGGGGGGGGGGGGGGGGGGGGGGGGGGGGGGGGGGGGGGGGGGGGGGGGGGGGGGGGGGGGGGGGGGGGGGGGGGGGGGGGGGGGGGGGGGGGGGGGGGGGGGGGGGGGGGGGGGGGGGGGGGGGGGGGGGGGGGGGGGGGGGGGGGGGGGGGGGGGGGGGGGGGGGGGGGGGGGGGGGGGGGGGGGGGGGGGGGGGGGGGGGGGGGGGGGGGGGGGGGGGGGGGGGGGGGGGGGGGGGGGGGGGGGGGGGGGGGGGGGGGGGGGGGGGGGGGGGGGGGGGGGGGGGGGGGGGGGGGGGGGGGGGGGGGGGGGGGGGGGGGGGGGGGGGGGGGGGGGGGGGGGGGGGGGGGGGGGGGGGGGGGGGGGGGGGGGGGGGGGGGGGGGGGGGGGGGGGGGGGGGGGGGGGGGGGGGGGGGGGGGGGGGGGGGGGGGGGGGGGGGGGGGGGGGGGGGGGGGGGGGGGGGGGGGGGGGGGGGGGGGGGGGGGGGGGGGGGGGGGGGGGGGGGGGGGGGGGGGGGGGGGGGGGGGGGGGGGGGGGGGGGGGGGGGGGGGGGGGGGGGGGGGGGGGGGGGGGGGGGGGGGGGGGGGGGGGGGGGGGGGGGGGGGGGGGGGGGGGGGGGGGGGGGGGGGGGGGGGGGGGGGGGGGGGGGGGGGGGGGGGGGGGGGGGGGGGGGGGGGGGGGGGGGGGGGGGGGGGGGGGGGGGGGGGGGGGGGGGGGGGGGGGGGGGGGGGGGGGGGGGGGGGGGGGGGGGGGGGGGGGGGGGGGGGGGGGGGGGGGGGGGGGGGGGGGGGGGGGGGGGGGGGGGGGGGGGGGGGGGGGGGGGGGGGGGGGGGGGGGGGGGGGGGGGGGGGGGGGGGGGGGGGGGGGGGGGGGGGGGGGGGGGGGGGGGGGGGGGGGGGGGGGGGGGGGGGGGGGGGGGGGGGGGGGGGGGGGGGGGGGGGGGGGGGGGGGGGGGGGGGGGGGGGGGGGGGGGGGGGGGGGGGGGGGGGGGGGGGGGGGGGGGGGGGGGGGGGGGGGGGGGGGGGGGGGGGGGGGGGGGGGGGGGGGGGGGGGGGGGGGGGGGGGGGGGGGGGGGGGGGGGGGGGGGGGGGGGGGGGGGGGGGGGGGGGGGGGGGGGGGGGGGGGGGGGGGGGGGGGGGGGGGGGGGGGGGGGGGGGGGGGGGGGGGGGGGGGGGGGGGGGGGGGGGGGGGGGGGGGGGGGGGGGGGGGGGGGGGGGGGGGGGGGGGGGGGGGGGGGGGGGGGGGGGGGGGGGGGGGGGGGGGGGGGGGGGGGGGGGGGGGGGGGGGGGGGGGGGGGGGGGGGGGGGGGGGGGGGGGGGGGGGGGGGGGGGGGGGGGGGGGGGGGGGGGGGGGGGGGGGGGGGGGGGGGGGGGGGGGGGGGGGGGGGGGGGGGGGGGGGGGGGGGGGGGGGGGGGGGGGGGGGGGGGGGGGGGGGGGGGGGGGGGGGGGGGGGGGGGGGGGGGGGGGGGGGGGGGGGGGGGGGGGGGGGGGGGGGGGGGGGGGGGGGGGGGGGGGGGGGGGGGGGGGGGGGGGGGGGGGGGGGGGGGGGGGGGGGGGGGGGGGGGGGGGGGGGGGGGGGGGGGGGGGGGGGGGGGGGGGGGGGGGGGGGGGGGGGGGGGGGGGGGGGGGGGGGGGGGGGGGGGGGGGGGGGGGGGGGGGGGGGGGGGGGGGGGGGGGGGGGGGGGGGGGGGGGGGGGGGGGGGGGGGGGGGGGGGGGGGGGGGGGGGGGGGGGGGGGGGGGGGGGGGGGGGGGGGGGGGGGGGGGGGGGGGGGGGGGGGGGGGGGGGGGGGGGGGGGGGGGGGGGGGGGGGGGGGGGGGGGGGGGGGGGGGGGGGGGGGGGGGGGGGGGGGGGGGGGGGGGGGGGGGGGGGGGGGGGGGGGGGGGGGGGGGGGGGGGGGGGGGGGGGGGGGGGGGGGGGGGGGGGGGGGGGGGGGGGGGGGGGGGGGGGGGGGGGGGGGGGGGGGGGGGGGGGGGGGGGGGGGGGGGGGGGGGGGGGGGGGGGGGGGGGGGGGGGGGGGGGGGGGGGGGGGGGGGGGGGGGGGGGGGGGGGGGGGGGGGGGGGGGGGGGGGGGGGGGGGGGGGGGGGGGGGGGGGGGGGGGGGGGGGGGGGGGGGGGGGGGGGGGGGGGGGGGGGGGGGGGGGGGGGGGGGGGGGGGGGGGGGGGGGGGGGGGGGGGGGGGGGGGGGGGGGGGGGGGGGGGGGGGGGGGGGGGGGGGGGGGGGGGGGGGGGGGGGGGGGGGGGGGGGGGGGGGGGGGGGGGGGGGGGGGGGGGGGGGGGGGGGGGGGGGGGGGGGGGGGGGGGGGGGGGGGGGGGGGGGGGGGGGGGGGGGGGGGGGGGGGGGGGGGGGGGGGGGGGGGGGGGGGGGGGGGGGGGGGGGGGGGGGGGGGGGGGGGGGGGGGGGGGGGGGGGGGGGGGGGGGGGGGGGGGGGGGGGGGGGGGGGGGGGGGGGGGGGGGGGGGGGGGGGGGGGGGGGGGGGGGGGGGGGGGGGGGGGGGGGGGGGGGGGGGGGGGGGGGGGGGGGGGGGGGGGGGGGGGGGGGGGGGGGGGGGGGGGGGGGGGGGGGGGGGGGGGGGGGGGGGGGGGGGGGGGGGGGGGGGGGGGGGGGGGGGGGGGGGGGGGGGGGGGGGGGGGGGGGGGGGGGGGGGGGGGGGGGGGGGGGGGGGGGGGGGGGGGGGGGGGGGGGGGGGGGGGGGGGGGGGGGGGGGGGGGGGGGGGGGGGGGGGGGGGGGGGGGGGGGGGGGGGGGGGGGGGGGGGGGGGGGGGGGGGGGGGGGGGGGGGGGGGGGGGGGGGGGGGGGGGGGGGGGGGGGGGGGGGGGGGGGGGGGGGGGGGGGGGGGGGGGGGGGGGGGGGGGGGGGGGGGGGGGGGGGGGGGGGGGGGGGGGGGGGGGGGGGGGGGGGGGGGGGGGGGGGGGGGGGGGGGGGGGGGGGGGGGGGGGGGGGGGGGGGGGGGGGGGGGGGGGGGGGGGGGGGGGGGGGGGGGGGGGGGGGGGGGGGGGGGGGGGGGGGGGGGGGGGGGGGGGGGGGGGGGGGGGGGGGGGGGGGGGGGGGGGGGGGGGGGGGGGGGGGGGGGGGGGGGGGGGGGGGGGGGGGGGGGGGGGGGGGGGGGGGGGGGGGGGGGGGGGGGGGGGGGGGGGGGGGGGGGGGGGGGGGGGGGGGGGGGGGGGGGGGGGGGGGGGGGGGGGGGGGGGGGGGGGGGGGGGGGGGGGGGGGGGGGGGGGGGGGGGGGGGGGGGGGGGGGGGGGGGGGGGGGGGGGGGGGGGGGGGGGGGGGGGGGGGGGGGGGGGGGGGGGGGGGGGGGGGGGGGGGGGGGGGGGGGGGGGGGGGGGGGGGGGGGGGGGGGGGGGGGGGGGGGGGGGGGGGGGGGGGGGGGGGGGGGGGGGGGGGGGGGGGGGGGGGGGGGGGGGGGGGGGGGGGGGGGGGGGGGGGGGGGGGGGGGGGGGGGGGGGGGGGGGGGGGGGGGGGGGGGGGGGGGGGGGGGGGGGGGGGGGGGGGGGGGGGGGGGGGGGGGGGGGGGGGGGGGGGGGGGGGGGGGGGGGGGGGGGGGGGGGGGGGGGGGGGGGGGGGGGGGGGGGGGGGGGGGGGGGGGGGGGGGGGGGGGGGGGGGGGGGGGGGGGGGGGGGGGGGGGGGGGGGGGGGGGGGGGGGGGGGGGGGGGGGGGGGGGGGGGGGGGGGGGGGGGGGGGGGGGGGGGGGGGGGGGGGGGGGGGGGGGGGGGGGGGGGGGGGGGGGGGGGGGGGGGGGGGGGGGGGGGGGGGGGGGGGGGGGGGGGGGGGGGGGGGGGGGGGGGGGGGGGGGGGGGGGGGGGGGGGGGGGGGGGGGGGGGGGGGGGGGGGGGGGGGGGGGGGGGGGGGGGGGGGGGGGGGGGGGGGGGGGGGGGGGGGGGGGGGGGGGGGGGGGGGGGGGGGGGGGGGGGGGGGGGGGGGGGGGGGGGGGGGGGGGGGGGGGGGGGGGGGGGGGGGGGGGGGGGGGGGGGGGGGGGGGGGGGGGGGGGGGGGGGGGGGGGGGGGGGGGGGGGGGGGGGGGGGGGGGGGGGGGGGGGGGGGGGGGGGGGGGGGGGGGGGGGGGGGGGGGGGGGGGGGGGGGGGGGGGGGGGGGGGGGGGGGGGGGGGGGGGGGGGGGGGGGGGGGGGGGGGGGGGGGGGGGGGGGGGGGGGGGGGGGGGGGGGGGGGGGGGGGGGGGGGGGGGGGGGGGGGGGGGGGGGGGGGGGGGGGGGGGGGGGGGGGGGGGGGGGGGGGGGGGGGGGGGGGGGGGGGGGGGGGGGGGGGGGGGGGGGGGGGGGGGGGGGGGGGGGGGGGGGGGGGGGGGGGGGGGGGGGGGGGGGGGGGGGGGGGGGGGGGGGGGGGGGGGGGGGGGGGGGGGGGGGGGGGGGGGGGGGGGGGGGGGGGGGGGGGGGGGGGGGGGGGGGGGGGGGGGGGGGGGGGGGGGGGGGGGGGGGGGGGGGGGGGGGGGGGGGGGGGGGGGGGGGGGGGGGGGGGGGGGGGGGGGGGGGGGGGGGGGGGGGGGGGGGGGGGGGGGGGGGGGGGGGGGGGGGGGGGGGGGGGGGGGGGGGGGGGGGGGGGGGGGGGGGGGGGGGGGGGGGGGGGGGGGGGGGGGGGGGGGGGGGGGGGGGGGGGGGGGGGGGGGGGGGGGGGGGGGGGGGGGGGGGGGGGGGGGGGGGGGGGGGGGGGGGGGGGGGGGGGGGGGGGGGGGGGGGGGGGGGGGGGGGGGGGGGGGGGGGGGGGGGGGGGGGGGGGGGGGGGGGGGGGGGGGGGGGGGGGGGGGGGGGGGGGGGGGGGGGGGGGGGGGGGGGGGGGGGGGGGGGGGGGGGGGGGGGGGGGGGGGGGGGGGGGGGGGGGGGGGGGGGGGGGGGGGGGGGGGGGGGGGGGGGGGGGGGG
The DNA here is from genome assembly GCA_030844895.1 of Ambrosia x helenae. NCBI lineage: Eukaryota > Viridiplantae > Streptophyta > Magnoliopsida > Asterales > Asteraceae > Ambrosia > Ambrosia x helenae. Next base: position 130,708 of record JAUTDX010005059.1, on the reverse strand, counting down.
GGGGGGGGGGGGGGGGGGGGGGGGGGGGGGGGGGGGGGGGGGGGGGGGGGGGGGGGGGGGGGGGGGGGGGGGGGGGGGGGGGGGGGGGGGGGGGGGGGGGGGGGGGGGGGGGGGGGGGGGGGGGGGGGGGGGGGGGGGGGGGGGGGGGGGGGGGGGGGGGGGGGGGGGGGGGGGGGGGGGGGGGGGGGGGGGGGGGGGGGGGGGGGGGGGGGGGGTGGGGGGGGGGGGGGGGGGGGGGGGGGGGGGGGGGGGGGGGGGGGGGGGGGGGGGGGGGGGGGGGGGGGGGGGGGGGGGGGGGGGGGGGGGGGGGGGGGGGGGGGGGGGGGGGGGGGGGGGGGGGGGGGGGGGGGGGGGGGGGGGGGGGGGGGGGGGGGGGGGGGGGGGGGGGGGGGGGGGGGGGGGGGGGGGGGGGGGGGGGGGGGGGGGGGGGGGGGGGGGGGGGGGGGGGGGGGGGGGGGGGGGGGGGGGGGGGGGGGGGGGGGGGGGGGGGGGGGGGGGGGGGGGGGGGGGGGGGGGGGGGGGGGGGGGGGGGGGGGGGGGGGGGGGGGGGGGGGGGGGGGGGGGGGGGGGGGGGGGGGGGGGGGGGGGGGGGGGGGGGGGGGGGGGGGGGGGGGGGGGGGGGGGGGGGGGGGGGGGGGGGGGGGGGGGGGGGGGGGGGGGGGGGGGGGGGGGGGGGGGGGGGGGGGGGGGGGGGGGGGGGGGGGGGGGGGGGGGGGGGGGGGGGGGGGGGGGGGGGGGGGGGGGGGGGGGGGGGGGGGGGGGGGGGGGGGGGGGGGGGGGGGGGGGGGGGGGGGGGGGGGGGGGGGGGGGGGGGGGGGGGGGGGGGGGGGGGGGGGGGGGGGGGGGGGGGGGGGGGGGGGGGGGGGGGGGGGGGGGGGGGGGGGGGGGGGGGGGGGGGGGGGGGGGGGGGGGGGGGGGGGGGGGGGGGGGGGGGGGGGGGGGGGGGGGGGGGGGGGGGGGGGGGGGGGGGGGGGGGGGGGGGGGGGGGGGGGGGGGGGGGGGGGGGGGGGGGGGGGGGGGGGGGGGGGGGGGGGGGGGGGGGGGGGGGGGGGGGGGGGGGGGGGGGGGGGGGGGGGGGGGGGGGGGGGGGGGGGGGGGGGGGGGGGGGGGGGGGGGGGGGGGGGGGGGGGGGGGGGGGGGGGGGGGGGGGGGGGGGGGGGGGGGGGGGGGGGGGGGGGGGGGGGGGGGGGGGGGGGGGGGGGGGGGGGGGGGGGGGGGGGGGGGGGGGGGGGGGGGGGGGGGGGGGGGGGGGGGGGGGGGGGGGGGGGGGGGGGGGGGGGGGGGGGGGGGGGGGGGGGGGGGGGGGGGGGGGGGGGGGGGGGGGGGGGGGGGGGGGGGGGGGGGGGGGGGGGGGGGGGGGGGGGGGGGGGGGGGGGGGGGGGGGGGGGGGGGGGGGGGGGGGGGGGGGGGGGGGGGGGGGGGGGGGGGGGGGGGGGGGGGGGGGGGGGGGGGGGGGGGGGGGGGGGGGGGGGGGGGGGGGGGGGGGGGGGGGGGGGGGGGGGGGGGGGGGGGGGGGGGGGGGGGGGGGGGGGGGGGGGGGGGGGGGGGGGGGGGGGGGGGGGGGGGGGGGGGGGGGGTGGGGGGGGGGGGGGGGGGGGGGGGGGGGGGGGGGGGGGGGGGGGGGGGGGGGGGGGGGGGGGGGGGGGGGGGGGGGGGGGGGGGGGGGGGGGGGGGGGGGGGGGGGGGGGGGGGGGGGGGGGGGGGGGGGGGGGGGGGGGGGGGGGGGGGGGGGGGGGGGGGGGGGGGGGGGGGGGGGGGGGGGGGGGGGGGGGGGGGGGGGGGGGGGGGGGGGGGGGGGGGGGGGGGGGGGGGGGGGGGGGGGGGGGGGGGGGGGGGGGGGGGGGGGGGGGGGGGGGGGGGGGGGGGGGGGGGGGGGGGGGGGGGGGGGGGGGGGGGGGGGGGGGGGGGGGGGGGGGGGGGGGGGGGGGGGGGGGGGGGGGGGGGGGGGGGGGGGGGGGGGGGGGGGGGGGGGGGGGGGGGGGGGGGGGGGGGGGGGGGGGGGGGGGGGGGGGGGGGGGGGGGGGGGGGGGGGGGGGGGGGGGGGGGGGGGGGGGGGGGGGGGGGGGGGGGGGGGGGGGGGGGGGGGGGGGGGGGGGGGGGGGGGGGGGGGGGGGGGGGGGGGGGGGGGGGGGGGGGGGGGGGGGGGGGGGGGGGGGGGGGGGGGGGGGGGGGGGGGGGGGGGGGGGGGGGGGGGGGGGGGGGGGGGGGGGGGGGGGGGGGGGGGGGGGGGGGGGGGGGGGGGGGGGGGGGGGGGGGGGGGGGGGGGGGGGGGGGGGGGGGGGGGGGGGGGGGGGGGGGGGGGGGGGGGGGGGGGGGGGGGGGGGGGGGGGGGGGGGGGGGGGGGGGGGGGGGGGGGGGGGGGGGGGGGGGGGGGGGGGGGGGGGGGGGGGGGGGGGGGGGGGGGGGGGGGGGGGGGGGGGGGGGGGGGGGGGGGGGGGGGGGGGGGGGGGGGGGGGGGGGGGGGGGGGGGGGGGGGGGGGGGGGGGGGGGGGGGGGGGGGGGGGGGGGGGGGGGGGGGGGGGGGGGGGGGGGGGGGGGGGGGGGGGGGGGGGGGGGGGGGGGGGGGGGGGGGGGGGGGGGGGGGGGGGGGGGGGGGGGGGGGGGGGGGGGGGGGGGGGGGGGGGGGGGGGGGGGGGGGGGGGGGGGGGGGGGGGGGGGGGGGGGGGGGGGGGGGGGGGGGGGGGGGGGGGGGGGGGGGGGGGGGGGGGGGGGGGGGGGGGGGGGGGGGGGGGGGGGGGGGGGGGGGGGGGGGGGGGGGGGGGGGGGGGGGGGGGGGGGGGGGGGGGGGGGGGGGGGGGGGGGGGGGGGGGGGGGGGGGGGGGGGGGGGGGGGGGGGGGGGGGGGGGGGGGGGGGGGGGGGGGGGGGGGGGGGGGGGGGGGGGGGGGGGGGGGGGGGGGGGGGGGGGGGGGGGGGGGGGGGGGGGGGGGGGGGGGGGGGGGGGGGGGGGGGGGGGGGGGGGGGGGGGGGGGGGGGGGGGGGGGGGGGGGGGGGGGGGGGGGGGGGGGGGGGGGGGGGGGGGGGGGGGGGGGGGGGGGGGGGGGGGGGGGGGGGGGGGGGGGGGGGGGGGGGGGGGGGGGGGGGGGGGGGGGGGGGGGGGGGGGGGGGGGGGGGGGGGGGGGGGGGGGGGGGGGGGGGGGGGGGGGGGGGGGGGGGGGGGGGGGGGGGGGGGGGGGGGGGGGGGGGGGGGGGGGGGGGGGGGGGGGGGGGGGGGGGGGGGGGGGGGGGGGGGGGGGGGGGGGGGGGGGGGGGGGGGGGGGGGGGGGGGGGGGGGGGGGGGGGGGGGGGGGGGGGGGGGGGGGGGGGGGGGGGGGGGGGGGGGGGGGGGGGGGGGGGGGGGGGGGGGGGGGGGGGGGGGGGGGGGGGGGGGGGGGGGGGGGGGGGGGGGGGGGGGGGGGGGGGGGGGGGGGGGGGGGGGGGGGGGGGGGGGGGGGGGGGGGGGGGGGGGGGGGGGGGGGGGGGGGGGGGGGGGGGGGGGGGGGGGGGGGGGGGGGGGGGGGGGGGGGGGGGGGGGGGGGGGGGGGGGGGGGGGGGGGGGGGGGGGGGGGGGGGGGGGGGGGGGGGGGGGGGGGGGGGGGGGGGGGGGGGGGGGGGGGGGGGGGGGGGGGGGGGGGGGGGGGGGGGGGGGGGGGGGGGGGGGGGGGGGGGGGGGGGGGGGGGGGGGGGGGGGGGGGGGGGGGGGGGGGGGGGGGGGGGGGGGGGGGGGGGGGGGGGGGGGGGGGGGGGGGGGGGGGGGGGGGGGGGGGGGGGGGGGGGGGGGGGGGGGGGGGGGGGGGGGGGGGGGGGGGGGGGGGGGGGGGGGGGGGGGGGGGGGGGGGGGGGGGGGGGGGGGGGGGGGGGGGGGGGGGGGGGGGGGGGGGGGGGGGGGGGGGGGGGGGGGGGGGGGGGGGGGGGGGGGGGGGGGGGGGGGGGGGGGGGGGGGGGGGGGGGGGGGGGGGGGGGGGGGGGGGGGGGGGGGGGGGGGGGGGGGGGGGGGGGGGGGGGGGGGGGGGGGGGGGGGGGGGGGGGGGGGGGGGGGGGGGGGGGGGGGGGGGGGGGGGGGGGGGGGGGGGGGGGGGGGGGGGGGGGGGGGGGGGGGGGGGGGGGGGGGGGGGGGGGGGGGGGGGGGGGGGGGGGGGGGGGGGGGGGGGTGGGGGGGGGGGGGGGGGGGGGGGGGGGGGGGGGGGGGGGGGGGGGGGGGGGGGGGGGGGGGGGGGGGGGGGGGGGGGGGGGGGGGGGGGGGGGGGGGGGGGGGGGGGGGGGGGGGGGGGGGGGGGGGGGGGGGGGGGGGGGGGGGGGGGGGGGGGGGGGGGGGGGGGGGGGGGGGGGGGGGGGGGGGGGGGGGGGGGGGGGGGGGGGGGGGGGGGGGGGGGGGGGGGGGGGGGGGGGGGGGGGGGGGGGGGGGGGGGGGGGGGGGGGGGGGGGGGGGGGGGGGGGGGGGGGGGGGGGGGGGGGGGGGGGGGGGGGGGGGGGGGGGGGGGGGGGGGGGGGGGGGGGGGGGGGGGGGGGGGGGGGGGGGGGGGGGGGGGGGGGGGGGGGGGGGGGGGGGGGGGGGGGGGGGGGGGGGGGGGGGGGGGGGGGGGGGGGGGGGGGGGGGGGGGGGGGGGGGGGGGGGGGGGGGGGGGGGGGGGGGGGGGGGGGGGGGGGGGGGGGGGGGGGGGGGGGGGGGGGGGGGGGGGGGGGGGGGGGGGGGGGGGGGGGGGGGGGGGGGGGGGGGGGGGGGGGGGGGGGGGGGGGGGGGGGGGGGGGGGGGGGGGGGGGGGGGGGGGGGGGGGGGGGGGGGGGGGGGGGGGGGGGGGGGGGGGGGGGGGGGGGGGGGGGGGGGGGGGGGGGGGGGGGGGGGGGGGGGGGGGGGGGGGGGGGGGGGGGGGGGGGGGGGGGGGGGGGGGGGGGGGGGGGGGGGGGGGGGGGGGGGGGGGGGGGGGGGGGGGGGGGGGGGGGGGGGGGGGGGGGGGGGGGGGGGGGGGGGGGGGGGGGGGGGGGGGGGGGGGGGGGGGGGGGGGGGGGGGGGGGGGGGGGGGGGGGGGGGGGGGGGGGGGGGGGGGGGGGGGGGGGGGGGGGGGGGGGGGGGGGGGGGGGGGGGGGGGGGGGGGGGGGGGGGGGGGGGGGGGGGGGGGGGGGGGGGGGGGGGGGGGGGGGGGGGGGGGGGGGGGGGGGGGGGGGGGGGGGGGGGGGGGGGGGGGGGGGGGGGGGGGGGGGGGGGGGGGGGGGGGGGGGGGGGGGGGGGGGGGGGGGGGGGGGGGGGGGGGGGGGGGGGGGGGGGGGGGGGGGGGGGGGGGGGGGGGGGGGGGGGGGGGGGGGGGGGGGGGGGGGGGGGGGGGGGGGGGGGGGGGGGGGGGGGGGGGGGGGGGGGGGGGGGGGGGGGGGGGGGGGGGGGGGGGGGGGGGGGGGGGGGGGGGGGGGGGGGGGGGGGGGGGGGGGGGGGGGGGGGGGGGGGGGGGGGGGGGGGGGGGGGGGGGGGGGGGGGGGGGGGGGGGGGGGGGGGGGGGGGGGGGGGGGGGGGGGGGGGGGGGGGGGGGGGGGGGGGGGGGGGGGGGGGGGGGGGGGGGGGGGGGGGGGGGGGGGGGGGGGGGGGGGGGGGGGGGGGGGGGGGGGGGGGGGGGGGGGGGGGGGGGGGGGGGGGGGGGGGGGGGGGGGGGGGGGGGGGGGGGGGGGGGGGGGGGGGGGGGGGGGGGGGGGGGGGGGGGGGGGGGGGGGGGGGGGGGGGGGGGGGGGGGGGGGGGGGGGGGGGGGGGGGGGGGGGGGGGGGGGGGGGGGGGGGGGGGGGGGGGGGGGGGGGGGGGGGGGGGGGGGGGGGGGGGGGGGGGGGGGGGGGGGGGGGGGGGGGGGGGGGGGGGGGGGGGGGGGGGGGGGGGGGGGGGGGGGGGGGGGGGGGGGGGGGGGGGGGGGGGGGGGGGGGGGGGGGGGGGGGGGGGGGGGGGGGGGGGGGGGGGGGGGGGGGGGGGGGGGGGGGGGGGGGGGGGGGGGGGGGGGGGGGGGGGGGGGGGGGGGGGGGGGGGGGGGGGGGGGGGGGGGGGGGGGGGGGGGGGGGGGGGGGGGGGGGGGGGGGGGGGGGGGGGGGGGGGGGGGGGGGGGGGGGGGGGGGGGGGGGGGGGGGGGGGGGGGGGGGGGGGGGGGGGGGGGGGGGGGGGGGGGGGGGGGGGGGGGGGGGGGGGGGGGGGGGGGGGGGGGGGGGGGGGGGGGGGGGGGGGGGGGGGGGGGGGGGGGGGGGGGGGGGGGGGGGGGGGGGGGGGGGGGGGGGGGGGGGGGGGGGGGGGGGGGGGGGGGGGGGGGGGGGGGGGGGGGGGGGGGGGGGGGGGGGGGGGGGGGGGGGGGGGGGGGGGGGGGGGGGGGGGGGGGGGGGGGGGGGGGGGGGGGGGGGGGGGGGGGGGGGGGGGGGGGGGGGGGGGGGGGGGGGGGGGGGGGGGGGGGGGGGGGGGGGGGGGGGGGGGGGGGGGGGGGGGGGGGGGGGGGGGGGGGGGGGGGGGGGGGGGGGGGGGGGGGGGGGGGGGGGGGGGGGGGGGGGGGGGGGGGGGGGGGGGGGGGGGGGGGGGGGGGGGGGGGGGGGGGGGGGGGGGGGGGGGGGGGGGGGGGGGGGGGGGGGGGGGGGGGGGGGGGGGGGGGGGGGGGGGGGGGGGGGGGGGGGGGGGGGGGGGGGGGGGGGGGGGGGGGGGGGGGGGGGGGGGGGGGGGGGGGGGGGGGGGGGGGGGGGGGGGGGGGGGGGGGGGGGGGGGGGGGGGGGGGGGGGGGGGGGGGGGGGGGGGGGGGGGGGGGGGGGGGGGGGGGGGGGGGGGGGGGGGGGGGGGGGGGGGGGGGGGGGGGGGGGGGGGGGGGGGGGGGGGGGGGGGGGGGGGGGGGGGGGGGGGGGGGGGGGGGGGGGGGGGGGGGGGGGGGGGGGGGGGGGGGGGGGGGGGGGGGGGGGGGGGGGGGGGGGGGGGGGGGGGGGGGGGGGGGGGGGGGGGGGGGGGGGGGGGGGGGGGGGGGGGGGGGGGGGGGGGGGGGGGGGGGGGGGGGGGGGGGGGGGGGGGGGGGGGGGGGGGGGGGGGGGGGGGGGGGGGGGGGGGGGGGGGGGGGGGGGGGGGGGGGGGGGGGGGGGGGGGGGGGGGGGGGGGGGGGGGGGGGGGGGGGGGGGGGGGGGGGGGGGGGGGGGGGGGGGGGGGGGGGGGGGGGGGGGGGGGGGGGGGGGGGGGGGGGGGGGGGGGGGGGGGGGGGGGGGGGGGGGGGGGGGGGGGGGGGGGGGGGGGGGGGGGGGGGGGGGGGGGGGGGGGGGGGGGGGGGGGGGGGGGGGGGGGGGGGGGGGGGGGGGGGGGGGGGGGGGGGGGGGGGGGGGGGGGGGGGGGGGGGGGGGGGGGGGGGGGGGGGGGGGGGGGGGGGGGGGGGGGGGGGGGGGGGGGGGGGGGGGGGGGGGGGGGGGGGGGGGGGGGGGGGGGGGGGGGGGGGGGGGGGGTGGGGGGGGGGGGGGGGGGGGGGGGGGGGGGGGGGGGGGGGGGGGGGGGGGGGGGGGGGGGGGGGGGGGGGGGGGGGGGGGGGGGGGGGGGGGGGGGGGGGGGGGGGGGGGGGGGGGGGGGGGGGGGGGGGGGGGGGGGGGGGGGGGGGGGGGGGGGGGGGGGGGGGGGGGGGGGGGGGGGGGGGGGGGGGGGGGGGGGGGGGGGGGGGGGGGGGGGGGGGGGGGGGGGGGGGGGGGGGGGGGGGGGGGGGGGGGGGGGGGGGGGGGGGGGGGGGGGGGGGGGGGGGGGGGGGGGGGGGGGGGGGGGGGGGGGGGGGGGGGGGGGGGGGGGGGGGGGGGGGGGGGGGGGGGGGGGGGGGGGGGGGGGGGGGGGGGGGGGGGGGGGGGGGGGGGGGGGGGGGGGGGGGGGGGGGGGGGGGGGGGGGGGGGGGGGGGGGGGGGGGGGGGGGGGGGGGGGGGGGGGGGGGGGGGGGGGGGGGGGGGGGGGGGGGGGGGGGGGGGGGGGGGGGGGGGGGGGGGGGGGGGGGGGGGGGGGGGGGGGGGGGGGGGGGGGGGGGGGGGGGGGGGGGGGGGGGGGGGGGGGGGGGGGGGGGGGGGGGGGGGGGGGGGGGGGGGGGGGGGGGGGGGGGGGGGGGGGGGGGGGGGGGGGGGGGGGGGGGGGGGGGGGGGGGGGGGGGGGGGGGGGGGGGGGGGGTGGGGGGGGGGGGGGGGGGGGGGGGGGGGGGGGGGGGGGGGGGGGGGGGGGGGGGGGGGGGGGGGGGGGGGGGGGGGGGGGGGGGGGGGGGGGGGGGGGGGGGGGGGGGGGGGGGGGGGGGGGGGGGGGGGGGGGGGGGGGGGGGGGGGGGGGGGGGGGGGGGGGGGGGGGGGGGGGGGGGGGGGGGGGGGGGGGGGGGGGGGGGGGGGGGGGGGGGGGGGGGGGGGGGGGGGGGGGGGGGGGGGGGGGGGGGGGGGGGGGGGGGGGGGGGGGGGGGGGGGGGGGGGGGGGGGGGGGGGGGGGGGGGGGGGGGGGGGGGGGGGGGGGGGGGGGGGGGGGGGGGGGGGGGGGGGGGGGGGGGGGGGGGGGGGGGGGGGGGGGGGGGGGGGGGGGGGGGGGGGGGGGGGGGGGGGGGGGGGGGGGGGGGGGGGGGGGGGGGGGGGGGGGGGGGGGGGGGGGGGGGGGGGGGGGGGGGGGGGGGGGGGGGGGGGGGGGGGGGGGGGGGGGGGGGGGGGGGGGGGGGGGGGGGGGGGGGGGGGGGGGGGGGGGGGGGGGGGGGGGGGGGGGGGGGGGGGGGGGGGGGGGGGGGGGGGGGGGGGGGGGGGGGGGGGGGGGGGGGGGGGGGGGGGGGGGGGGGGGGGGGGGGGGGGGGGGGGGGGGGGGGGGGGGGGGGGGGGGGGGGGGGGGGGGGGGGGGGGGGGGGGGGGGGGGGGGGGGGGGGGGGGGGGGGGGGGGGGGGGGGGGGGGGGGGGGGGGGGGGGGGGGGGGGGGGGGGGGGGGGGGGGGGGGGGGGGGGGGGGGGGGGGGGGGGGGGGGGGGGGGGGGGGGGGGGGGGGGGGGGGGGGGGGGGGGGGGGGGGGGGGGGGGGGGGGGGGGGGGGGGGGGGGGGGGGGGGGGGGGGGGGGGGGGGGGGGGGGGGGGGGGGGGGGGGGGGGGGGGGGGGGGGGGGGGGGGGGGGGGGGGGGGGGGGGGGGGGGGGGGGGGGGGGGGGGGGGGGGGGGGGGGGGGGGGGGGGGGGGGGGGGGGGGGGGGGGGGGGGGGGGGGGGGGGGGGGGGGGGGGGGGGGGGGGGGGGGGGGGGGGGGGGGGGGGGGGGGGGGGGGGGGGGGGGGGGGGGGGGGGGGGGGGGGGGGGGGGGGGGGGGGGGGGGGGGGGGGGGGGGGGGGGGGGGGGGGGGGGGGGGGGGGGGGGGGGGGGGGGGGGGGGGGGGGGGGGGGGGGGGGGGGGGGGGGGGGGGGGGGGGGGGGGGGGGGGGGGGGGGGGGGGGGGGGGGGGGGGGGGGGGGGGGGGGGGGGGGGGGGGGGGGGGGGGGGGGGGGGGGGGGGGGGGGGGGGGGGGGGGGGGGGGGGGGGGGGGGGGGGGGGGGGGGGGGGGGGGGGGGGGGGGGGGGGGGGGGGGGGGGGGGGGGGGGGGGGGGGGGGGGGGGGGGGGGGGGGGGGGGGGGGGGGGGGGGGGGGGGGGGGGGGGGGGGGGGGGGGGGGGGGGGGGGGGGGGGGGGGGGGGGGGGGGGGGGGGGGGGGGGGGGGGGGGGGGGGGGGGGGGGGGGGGGGGGGGGGGGGGGGGGGGGGGGGGGGGGGGGGGGGGGGGGGGGGGGGGGGGGGGGGGGGGGGGGGGGGGGGGGGGGGGGGGGGGGGGGGGGGGGGGGGGGGGGGGGGGGGGGGGGGGGGGGGGGGGGGGGGGGGGGGGGGGGGGGGGGGGGGGGGGGGGGGGGGGGGGGGGGGGGGGGGGGGGGGGGGGGGGGGGGGGGGGGGGGGGGGGGGGGGGGGGGGGGGGGGGGGGGGGGGGGGGGGGGGGGGGGGGGGGGGGGGGGGGGGGGGGGGGGGGGGGGGGGGGGGGGGGGGGGGGGGGGGGGGGGGGGGGGGGGGGGGGGGGGGGGGGGGGGGGGGGGGGGGGGGGGGGGGGGGGGGGGGGGGGGGGGGGGGGGGGGGGGGGGGGGGGGGGGGGGGGGGGGGGGGGGGGGGGGGGGGGGGGGGGGGGGGGGGGGGGGGGGGGGGGGGGGGGGGGGGGGGGGGGGGGGGGGGGGGGGGGGGGGGGGGGGGGGGGGGGGGGGGGGGGGGGGGGGGGGGGGGGGGGGGGGGGGGGGGGGGGGGGGGGGGGGGGGGGGGGGGGGGGGGGGGGGGGGGGGGGGGGGGGGGGGGGGGGGGGGGGGGGGGGGGGGGGGGGGGGGGGGGGGGGGGGGGGGGGGGGGGGGGGGGGGGGGGGGGGGGGGGGGGGGGGGGGGGGGGGGGGGGGGGGGGGGGGGGGGGGGGGGGGGGGGGGGGGGGGGGGGGGGGGGGGGGGGGGGGGGGGGGGGGGGGGGGGGGGGGGGGGGGGGGGGGGGGGGGGGGGGGGGGGGGGGGGGGGGGGGGGGGGGGGGGGGGGGGGGGGGGGGGGGGGGGGGGGGGGGGGGGGGGGGGGGGGGGGGGGGGGGGGGGGGGGGGGGGGGGGGGGGGGGGGGGGGGGGGGGGGGGGGGGGGGGGGGGGGGGGGGGGGGGGGGGGGGGGGGGGGGGGGGGGGGGGGGGGGGGGGGGGGGGGGGGGGGGGGGGGGGGGGGGGGGGGGGGGGGGGGGGGGGGGGGGGGGGGGGGGGGGGGGGGGGGGGGGGGGGGGGGGGGGGGGGGGGGGGGGGGGGGGGGGGGGGGGGGGGGGGGGGGGGGGGGGGGGGGGGGGGGGGGGGGGGGGGGGGGGGGGGGGGGGGGGGGGGGGGGGGGGGGGGGGGGGGGGGGGGGGGGGGGGGGGGGGGGGGGGGGGGGGGGGGGGGGGGGGGGGGGGGGGGGGGGGGGGGGGGGGGGGGGGGGGGGGGGGGGGGGGGGGGGGGGGGGGGGGGGGGGGGGGGGGGGGGGGGGGGGGGGGGGGGGGGGGGGGGGGGGGGGGGGGGGGGGGGGGGGGGGGGGGGGGGGGGGGGGGGGGGGGGGGGGGGGGGGGGGGGGGGGGGGGGGGGGGGGGGGGGGGGGGGGGGGGGGGGGGGGGGGGGGGTGGGGGGGGGGGGGGGGGGGGGGGGGGGGGGGGGGGGGGGGGGGGGGGGGGGGGGGGGGGGGGGGGGGGGGGGGGGGGGGGGGGGGGGGGGGGGGGGGGGGGGGGGGGGGGGGGGGGGGGGGGGGGGGGGGGGGGGGGGGGGGGGGGGGGGGGGGGGGGGGGGGGGGGGGGGGGGGGGGGGGGGGGGGGGGGGGGGGGGGGGGGGGGGGGGGGGGGGGGGGGGGGGGGGGGGGGGGGGGGGGGGGGGGGGGGGGGGGGGGGGGGGGGGGGGGGGGGGGGGGGGGGGGGGGGGGGGGGGGGGGGGGGGGGGGGGGGGGGGGGGGGGGGGGGGGGGGGGGGGGGGGGGGGGGGGGGGGGGGGGGGGGGGGGGGGGGGGGGGGGGGGGGGGGGGGGGGGGGGGGGGGGGGGGGGGGGGGGGGGGGGGGGGGGGGGGGGGGGGGGGGGGGGGGGGGGGGGGGGGGGGGGGGGGGGGGGGGGGGGGGGGGGGGGGGGGGGGGGGGGGGGGGGGGGGGGGGGGGGGGGGGGGGGGGGGGGGGGGGGGGGGGGGGGGGGGGGGGGGGGGGGGGGGGGGGGGGGGGGGGGGGGGGGGGGGGGGGGGGGGGGGGGGGGGGGGGGGGGGGGGGGGGGGGGGGGGGGGGGGGGGGGGGGGGGGGGGGGGGGGGGGGGGGGGGGGGGGGGGGGGGGGGGGGGGGGGGGGGGGGGGGGGGGGGGGGGGGGGGGGGGGGGGGGGGGGGGGGGGGGGGGGGGGGGGGGGGGGGGGGGGGGGGGGGGGGGGGGGGGGGGGGGGGGGGGGGGGGGGGGGGGGGGGGGGGGGGGGGGGGGGGGGGGGGGGGGGGGGGGGGGGGGGGGGGGGGGGGGGGGGGGGGGGGGGGGGGGGGGGGGGGGGGGGGGGGGGGGGGGGGGGGGGGGGGGGGGGGGGGGGGGGGGGGGGGGGGGGGGGGGGGGGGGGGGGGGGGGGGGGGGGGGGGGGGGGGGGGGGGGGGGGGGGGGGGGGGGGGGGGGGGGGGGGGGGGGGGGGGGGGGGGGGGGGGGGGGGGGGGGGGGGGGGGGGGGGGGGGGGGGGGGGGGGGGGGGGGGGGGGGGGGGGGGGGGGGGGGGGGGGGGGGGGGGGGGGGGGGGGGGGGGGGGGGGGGGGGGGGGGGGGGGGGGGGGGGGGGGGGGGGGGGGGGGGGGGGGGGGGGGGGGGGGGGGGGGGGGGGGGGGGGGGGGGGGGGGGGGGGGGGGGGGGGGGGGGGGGGGGGGGGGGGGGGGGGGGGGGGGGGGGGGGGGGGGGGGGGGGGGGGGGGGGGGGGGGGGGGGGGGGGGGGGGGGGGGGGGGGGGGGGGGGGGGGGGGGGGGGGGGGGGGGGGGGGGGGGGGGGGGGGGGGGGGGGGGGGGGGGGGGGGGGGGGGGGGGGGGGGGGGGGGGGGGGGGGGGGGGGGGGGGGGGGGGGGGGGGGGGGGGGGGGGGGGGGGGGGGGGGGGGGGGGGGGGGGGGGGGGGGGGGGGGGGGGGGGGGGGGGGGGGGGGGGGGGGGGGGGGGGGGGGGGGGGGGGGGGGGGGGGGGGGGGGGGGGGGGGGGGGGGGGGGGGGGGGGGGGGGGGGGGGGGGGGGGGGGGGGGGGGGGGGGGGGGGGGGGGGGGGGGGGGGGGGGGGGGGGGGGGGGGGGGGGGGGGGGGGGGGGGGGGGGGGGGGGGGGGGGGGGGGGGGGGGGGGGGGGGGGGGGGGGGGGGGGGGGGGGGGGGGGGGGGGGGGGGGGGGGGGGGGGGGGGGGGGGGGGGGGGGGGGGGGGGGGGGGGGGGGGGGGGGGGGGGGGGGGGGGGGGGGGGGGGGGGGGGGGGGGGGGGGGGGGGGGGGGGGGGGGGGGGGGGGGGGGGGGGGGGGGGGGGGGGGGGGGGGGGGGGGGGGGGGGGGGGGGGGGGGGGGGGGGGGGGGGGGGGGGGGGGGGGGGGGGGGGGGGGGGGGGGGGGGGGGGGGGGGGGGGGGGGGGGGGGGGGGGGGGGGGGGGGGGGGGGGGGGGGGGGGGGGGGGGGGGGGGGGGGGGGGGGGGGGGGGGGGGGGGGGGGGGGGGGGGGGGGGGGGGGGGGGGGGGGGGGGGGGGGGGGGGGGGGGGGGGGGGGGGGGGGGGGGGGGGGGGGGGGGGGGGGGGGGGGGGGGGGGGGGGGGGGGGGGGGGGGGGGGGGGGGGGGGGGGGGGGGGGGGGGGGGGGGGGGGGGGGGGGGGGGGGGGGGGGGGGGGGGGGGGGGGGGGGGGGGGGGGGGGGGGGGGGGGGGGGGGGGGGGGGGGGGGGGGGGGGGGGGGGGGGGGGGGGGGGGGGGGGGGGGGGGGGGGGGGGGGGGGGGGGGGGGGGGGGGGGGGGGGGGGGGGGGGGGGGGGGGGGGGGGGGGGGGGGGGGGGGGGGGGGGGGGGGGGGGGGGGGGGGGGGGGGGGGGGGGGGGGGGGGGGGGGGGGGGGGGGGGGGGGGGGGGGGGGGGGGGGGGGGGGGGGGGGGGGGGGGGGGGGGGGGGGGGGGGGGGGGGGGGGGGGGGGGGGGGGGGGGGGGGGGGGGGGGGGGGGGGGGGGGGGGGGGGGGGGGGGGGGGGGGGGGGGGGGGGGGGGGGGGGGGGGGGGGGGGGGGGGGGGGGGGGGGGGGGGGGGGGGGGGGGGGGGGGGGGGGGGGGGGGGGGGGGGGGGGGGGGGGGGGGGGGGGGGGGGGGGGGGGGGGGGGGGGGGGGGGGGGGGGGGGGGGGGGGGGGGGGGGGGGGGGGGGGGGGGGGGGGGGGGGGGGGGGGGGGGGGGGGGGGGGGGGGGGGGGGGGGGGGGGGGGGGGGGGGGGGGGGGGGGGGGGGGGGGGGGGGGGGGGGGGGGGGGGGGGGGGGGGGGGGGGGGGGGGGGGGGGGGGGGGGGGGGGGGGGGGGGGGGGGGGGGGGGGGGGGGGGGGGGGGGGGGGGGGGGGGGGGGGGGGGGGGGGGGGGGGGGGGGGGGGGGGGGGGGGGGGGGGGGGGGGGGGGGGGGGGGGGGGGGGGGGGGGGGGGGGGGGGGGGGGGGGGGGGGGGGGGGGGGGGGGGGGGGGGGGGGGGGGGGGGGGGGGGGGGGGGGGGGGGGGGGGGGGGGGGGGGGGGGGGGGGGGGGGGGGGGGGGGGGGGGGGGGGGGGGGGGGGGGGGGGGGGGGGGGGGGGGGGGGGGGGGGGGGGGGGGGGGGGGGGGGGGGGGGGGGGGGGGGGGGGGGGGGGGGGGGGGGGGGGGGGGGGGGGGGGGGGGGGGGGGGGGGGGGGGGGGGGGGGGGGGGGGGGGGGGGGGGGGGGGGGGGGGTGGGGGGGGGGGGGGGGGGGGGGGGGGGGGGGGGGGGGGGGGGGGGGGGGGGGGGGGGGGGGGGGGGGGGGGGGGGGGGGGGGGGGGGGGGGGGGGGGGGGGGGGGGGGGGGGGGGGGGGGGGGGGGGGGGGGGGGGGGGGGGGGGGGGGGGGGGGGGGGGGGGGGGGGGGGGGGGGGGGGGGGGGGGGGGGGGGGGGGGGGGGGGGGGGGGGGGGGGGGGGGGGGGGGGGGGGGGGGGGGGGGGGGGGGGGGGGGGGGGGGGGGGGGGGGGGGGGGGGGGGGGGGGGGGGGGGGGGGGGGGGGGGGGGGGGGGGGGGGGGGGGGGGGGGGGGGGGGGGGGGGGGGGGGGGGGGGGGGGGGGGGGGGGGGGGGGGGGGGGGGGGGGGGGGGGGGGGGGGGGGGGGGGGGGGGGGGGGGGGGGGGGGGGGGGGGGGGGGGGGGGGGGGGGGGGGGGGGGGGGGGGGGGGGGGGGGGGGGGGGGGGGGGGGGGGGGGGGGGGGGGGGGGGGGGGGGGGGGGGGGGGGGGGGGGGGGGGGGGGGGGGGGGGGGGGGGGGGGGGGGGGGGGGGGGGGGGGGGGGGGGGGGGGGGGGGGGGGGGGGGGGGGGGGGGGGGGGGGGGGGGGGGGGGGGGGGGGGGGGGGGGGGGGGGGGGGGGGGGGGGGGGGGGGGGGGGGGGGGGGGGGGGGGGGGGGGGGGGGGGGGGGGGGGGGGGGGGGGGGGGGGGGGGGGGGGGGGGGGGGGGGGGGGGGGGGGGGGGGGGGGGGGGGGGGGGGGGGGGGGGGGGGGGGGGGGGGGGGGGGGGGGGGGGGGGGGGGGGGGGGGGGGGGGGGGGGGGGGGGGGGGGGGGGGGGGGGGGGGGGGGGGGGGGGGGGGGGGGGGGGGGGGGGGGGGGGGGGGGGGGGGGGGGGGGGGGGGGGGGGGGGGGGGGGGGGGGGGGGGGGGGGGGGGGGGGGGGGGGGGGGGGGGGGGGGGGGGGGGGGGGGGGGGGGGGGGGGGGGGGGGGGGGGGGGGGGGGGGGGGGGGGGGGGGGGGGGGGGGGGGGGGGGGGGGGGGGGGGGGGGGGGGGGGGGGGGGGGGGGGGGGGGGGGGGGGGGGGGGGGGGGGGGGGGGGGGGGGGGGGGGGGGGGGGGGGGGGGGGGGGGGGGGGGGGGGGGGGGGGGGGGGGGGGGGGGGGGGGGGGGGGGGGGGGGGGGGGGGGGGGGGGGGGGGGGGGGGGGGGGGGGGGGGGGGGGGGGGGGGGGGGGGGGGGGGGGGGGGGGGGGGGGGGGGGGGGGGGGGGGGGGGGGGGGGGGGGGGGGGGGGGGGGGGGGGGGGGGGGGGGGGGGGGGGGGGGGGGGGGGGGGGGGGGGGGGGGGGGGGGGGGGGGGGGGGGGGGGGGGGGGGGGGGGGGGGGGGGGGGGGGGGGGGGGGGGGGGGGGGGGGGGGGGGGGGGGGGGGGGGGGGGGGGGGGGGGGGGGGGGGGGGGGGGGGGGGGGGGGGGGGGGGGGGGGGGGGGGGGGGGGGGGGGGGGGGGGGGGGGGGGGGGGGGGGGGGGGGGGGGGGGGGGGGGGGGGGGGGGGGGGGGGGGGGGGGGGGGGGGGGGGGGGGGGGGGGGGGGGGGGGGGGGGGGGGGGGGGGGGGGGGGGGGGGGGGGGGGGGGGGGGGGGGGGGGGGGGGGGGGGGGGGGGGGGGGGGGGGGGGGGGGGGGGGGGGGGGGGGGGGGGGGGGGGGGGGGGGGGGGGGGGGGGGGGGGGGGGGGGGGGGGGGGGGGGGGGGGGGGGGGGGGGGGGGGGGGGGGGGGGGGGGGGGGGGGGGGGGGGGGGGGGGGGGGGGGGGGGGGGGGGGGGGGGGGGGGGGGGGGGGGGGGGGGGGGGGGGGGGGGGGGGGGGGGGGGGGGGGGGGGGGGGGGGGGGGGGGGGGGGGGGGGGGGGGGGGGGGGGGGGGGGGGGGGGGGGGGGGGGGGGGGGGGGGGGGGGGGGGGGGGGGGGGGGGGGGGGGGGGGGGGGGGGGGGGGGGGGGGGGGGGGGGGGGGGGGGGGGGGGGGGGGGGGGGGGGGGGGGGGGGGGGGGGGGGGGGGGGGGGGGGGGGGGGGGGGGGGGGGGGGGGGGGGGGGGGGGGGGGGGGGGGGGGGGGGGGGGGGGGGGGGGGGGGGGGGGGGGGGGGGGGGGGGGGGGGGGGGGGGGGGGGGGGGGGGGGGGGGGGGGGGGGGGGGGGGGGGGGGGGGGGGGGGGGGGGGGGGGGGGGGGGGGGGGGGGGGGGGGGGGGGGGGGGGGGGGGGGGGGGGGGGGGGGGGGGGGGGGGGGGGGGGGGGGGGGGGGGGGGGGGGGGGGGGGGGGGGGGGGGGGGGGGGGGGGGGGGGGGGGGGGGGGGGGGGGGGGGGGGGGGGGGGGGGGGGGGGGGGGGGGGGGGGGGGGGGGGGGGGGGGGGGGGGGGGGGGGGGGGGGGGGGGGGGGGGGGGGGGGGGGGGGGGGGGGGGGGGGGGGGGGGGGGGGGGGGGGGGGGGGGGGGGGGGGGGGGGGGGGGGGGGGGGGGGGGGGGGGGGGGGGGGGGGGGGGGGGGGGGGGGGGGGGGGGGGGGGGGGGGGGGGGGGGGGGGGGGGGGGGGGGGGGGGGGGGGGGGGGGGGGGGGGGGGGGGGGGGGGGGGGGGGGGGGGGGGGGGGGGGGGGGGGGGGGGGGGGGGGGGGGGGGGGGGGGGGGGGGGGGGGGGGGGGGGGGGGGGGGGGGGGGGGGGGGGGGGGGGGGGGGGGGGGGGGGGGGGGGGGGGGGGGGGGGGGGGGGGGGGGGGGGGGGGGGGGGGGGGGGGGGGGGGGGGGGGGGGGGGGGGGGGGGGGGGGGGGGGGGGGGGGGGGGGGGGGGGGGGGGGGGGGGGGGGGGGGGGGGGGGGGGGGGGGGGGGGGGGGGGGGGGGGGGGGGGGGGGGGGGGGGGGGGGGGGGGGGGGGGGGGGGGGGGGGGGGGGGGGGGGGGGGGGGGGGGGGGGGGGGGGGGGGGGGGGGGGGGGGGGGGGGGGGGGGGGGGGGGGGGGGGGGGGGGGGGGGGGGGGGGGGGGGGGGGGGGGGGGGGGGGGGGGGGGGGGGGGGGGGGGGGGGGGGGGGGGGGGGGGGGGGGGGGGGGGGGGGGGGGGGGGGGGGGGGGGGGGGGGGGGGGGGGGGGGGGGGGGGGGGGGGGGGGGGGGGGGGGGGGGGGGGGGGGGGGGGGGGGGGGGGGGGGGGGGGGGGGGGGGGGGGGGGGGGGGGGGGGGGGGGGGGGGGGGGGGGGGGGGGGGGGGGGGGGGGGGGGGGGGGGGGGGGGGGGGGGGGGGGGGGGGGGGGGGGGGGGGGGGGGGGGGGGGGGGGGGGGGGGGGGGGGGGGGGGGGGGGGGGGGGGGGGGGGGGGGGGGGGGGGGGGGGGGGGGGGGGGGGGGGGGGGGGGGGGGGGGGGGGGGGGGGGGGGGGGGGGGGGGGGGGGGGGGGGGGGGGGGGGGGGGGGGGGGGGGGGGGGGGGGGGGGGGGGGGGGGGGGGGGGGGGGGGGGGGGGGGGGGGGGGGGGGGGGGGGGGGGGGGGGGGGGGGGGGGGGGGGGGGGGGGGGGGGGGGGGGGGGGGGGGGGGGGGGGGGGGGGGGGGGGGGGGGGGGGGGGGGGGGGGGGGGGGGGGGGGGGGGGGGGGGGGGGGGGGGGGGGGGGGGGGGGGGGGGGGGGGGGGGGGGGGGGGGGGGGGGGGGGGGGGGGGGGGGGGGGGGGGGGGGGGGGGGGGGGGGGGGGGGGGGGGGGGGGGGGGGGGGGGGGGGGGGGGGGGGGGGGGGGGGGGGGGGGGGGGGGGGGGGGGGGGGGGGGGGGGGGGGGGGGGGGGGGGGGGGGGGGGGGGGGGGGGGGGGGGGGGGGGGGGGGGGGGGGGGGGGGGGGGGGGGGGGGGGGGGGGGGGGGGGGGGGGGGGGGGGGGGGGGGGGGGGGGGGGGGGGGGGGGGGGGGGGGGGGGGGGGGGGGGGGGGGGGGGGGGGGGGGGGGGGGGGGGGGGGGGGGGGGGGGGGGGGGGGGGGGGGGGGGGGGGGGGGGGGGGGGGGGGGGGGGGGGGGGGGGGGGGGGGGGGGGGGGGGGGGGGGGGGGGGGGGGGGGGGGGGGGGGGGGGGGGGGGGGGGGGGGGGGGGGGGGGGGGGTGGGGGGGGGGGGGGGGGGGGGGGGGGGGGGGGGGGGGGGGGGGGGGGGGGGGGGGGGGGGGGGGGGGGGGGGGGGGGGGGGGGGGGGGGGGGGGGGGGGGGGGGGGGGGGGGGGGGGGGGGGGGGGGGGGGGGGGGGGGGGGGGGGGGGGGGGGGGGGGGGGGGGGGGGGGGGGGGGGGGGGGGGGGGGGGGGGGGGGGGGGGGGGGGGGGGGGGGGGGGGGGGGGGGGGGGGGGGGGGGGGGGGGGGGGGGGGGGGGGGGGGGGGGGGGGGGGGGGGGGGGGGGGGGGGGGGGGGGGGGGGGGGGGGGGGGGGGGGGGGGGGGGGGGGGGGGGGGGGGGGGGGGGGGGGGGGGGGGGGGGGGGGGGGGGGGGGGGGGGGGGGGGGGGGGGGGGGGGGGGGGGGGGGGGGGGGGGGGGGGGGGGGGGGGGGGGGGGGGGGGGGGGGGGGGGGGGGGGGGGGGGGGGGGGGGGGGGGGGGGGGGGGGGGGGGGGGGGGGGGGGGGGGGGGGGGGGGGGGGGGGGGGGGGGGGGGGGGGGGGGGGGGGGGGGGGGGGGGGGGGGGGGGGGGGGGGGGGGGGGGGGGGGGGGGGGGGGGGGGGGGGGGGGGGGGGGGGGGGGGGGGGGGGGGGGGGGGGGGGGGGGGGGGGGGGGGGGGGGGGGGGGGGGGGGGGGGGGGGGGGGGGGGGGGGGGGGGGGGGGGGGGGGGGGGGGGGGGGGGGGGGGGGGGGGGGGGGGGGGGGGGGGGGGGGGGGGGGGGGGGGGGGGGGGGGGGGGGGGGGGGGGGGGGGGGGGGGGGGGGGGGGGGGGGGGGGGGGGGGGGGGGGGGGGGGGGGGGGGGGGGGGGGGGGGGGGGGGGGGGGGGGGGGGGGGGGGGGGGGGGGGGGGGGGGGGGGGGGGGGGGGGGGGGGGGGGGGGGGGGGGGGGGGGGGGGGGGGGGGGGGGGGGGGGGGGGGGGGGGGGGGGGGGGGGGGGGGGGGGGGGGGGGGGGGGGGGGGGGGGGGGGGGGGGGGGGGGGGGGGGGGGGGGGGGGGGGGGGGGGGGGGGGGGGGGGGGGGGGGGGGGGGGGGGGGGGGGGGGGGGGGGGGGGGGGGGGGGGGGGGGGGGGGGGGGGGGGGGGGGGGGGGGGGGGGGGGGGGGGGGGGGGGGGGGGGGGGGGGGGGGGGGGGGGGGGGGGGGGGGGGGGGGGGGGGGGGGGGGGGGGGGGGGGGGGGGGGGGGGGGGGGGGGGGGGGGGGGGGGGGGGGGGGGGGGGGGGGGGGGGGGGGGGGGGGGGGGGGGGGGGGGGGGGGGGGGGGGGGGGGGGGGGGGGGGGGGGGGGGGGGGGGGGGGGGGGGGGGGGGGGGGGGGGGGGGGGGGGGGGGGGGGGGGGGGGGGGGGGGGGGGGGGGGGGGGGGGGGGGGGGGGGGGGGGGGGGGGGGGGGGGGGGGGGGGGGGGGGGGGGGGGGGGGGGGGGGGGGGGGGGGGGGGGGGGGGGGGGGGGGGGGGGGGGGGGGGGGGGGGGGGGGGGGGGGGGGGGGGGGGGGGGGGGGGGGGGGGGGGGGGGGGGGGGGGGGGGGGGGGGGGGGGGGGGGGGGGGGGGGGGGGGGGGGGGGGGGGGGGGGGGGGGGGGGGGGGGGGGGGGGGGGGGGGGGGGGGGGGGGGGGGGGGGGGGGGGGGGGGGGGGGGGGGGGGGGGGGGGGGGGGGGGGGGGGGGGGGGGGGGGGGGGGGGGGGGGGGGGGGGGGGGGGGGGGGGGGGGGGGGGGGGGGGGGGGGGGGGGGGGGGGGGGGGGGGGGGGGGGGGGGGGGGGGGGGGGGGGGGGGGGGGGGGGGGGGGGGGGGGGGGGGGGGGGGGGGGGGGGGGGGGGGGGGGGGGGGGGGGGGGGGGGGGGGGGGGGGGGGGGGGGGGGGGGGGGGGGGGGGGGGGGGGGGGGGGGGGGGGGGGGGGGGGGGGGGGGGGGGGGGGGGGGGGGGGGGGGGGGGGGGGGGGGGGGGGGGGGGGGGGGGGGGGGGGGGGGGGGGGGGGGGGGGGGGGGGGGGGGGGGGGGGGGGGGGGGGGGGGGGGGGGGGGGGGGGGGGGGGGGGGGGGGGGGGGGGGGGGGGGGGGGGGGGGGGGGGGGGGGGGGGGGGGGGGGGGGGGGGGGGGGGGGGGGGGGGGGGGGGGGGGGGGGGGGGGGGGGGGGGGGGGGGGGGGGGGGGGGGGGGGGGGGGGGGGGGGGGGGGGGGGGGGGGGGGGGGGGGGGGGGGGGGGGGGGGGGGGGGGGGGGGGGGGGGGGGGGGGGGGGGGGGGGGGGGGGGGGGGGGGGGGGGGGGGGGGGGGGGGGGGGGGGGGGGGGGGGGGGGGGGGGGGGGGGGGGGGGGGGGGGGGGGGGGGGGGGGGGGGGGGGGGGGGGGGGGGGGGGGGGGGGGGGGGGGGGGGGGGGGGGGGGGGGGGGGGGGGGGGGGGGGGGGGGGGGGGGGGGGGGGGGGGGGGGGGGGGGGGGGGGGGGGGGGGGGGGGGGGGGGGGGGGGGGGGGGGGGGGGGGGGGGGGGGGGGGGGGGGGGGGGGGGGGGGGGGGGGGGGGGGGGGGGGGGGGGGGGGGGGGGGGGGGGGGGGGGGGGGGGGGGGGGGGGGGGGGGGGGGGGGGGGGGGGGGGGGGGGGGGGGGGGGGGGGGGGGGGGGGGGGGGGGGGGGGGGGGGGGGGGGGGGGGGGGGGGGGGGGGGGGGGGGGGGGGGGGGGGGGGGGGGGGGGGGGGGGGGGGGGGGGGGGGGGGGGGGGGGGGGGGGGGGGGGGGGGGGGGGGGGGGGGGGGGGGGGGGGGGGGGGGGGGGGGGGGGGGGGGGGGGGGGGGGGGGGGGGGGGGGGGGGGGGGGGGGGGGGGGGGGGGGGGGGGGGGGGGGGGGGGGGGGGGGGGGGGGGGGGGGGGGGGGGGGGGGGGGGGGGGGGGGGGGGGGGGGGGGGGGGGGGGGGGGGGGGGGGGGGGGGGGGGGGGGGGGGGGGGGGGGGGGGGGGGGGGGGGGGGGGGGGGGGGGGGGGGGGGGGGGGGGGGGGGGGGGGGGGGGGGGGGGGGGGGGGGGGGGGGGGGGGGGGGGGGGGGGGGGGGGGGGGGGGGGGGGGGGGGGGGGGGGGGGGGGGGGGGGGGGGGGGGGGGGGGGGGGGGGGGGGGGGGGGGGGGGGGGGGGGGGGGTGGGGGGGGGGGGGGGGGGGGGGGGGGGGGGGGGGGGGGGGGGGGGGGGGGGGGGGGGGGGGGGGGGGGGGGGGGGGGGGGGGGGGGGGGGGGGGGGGGGGGGGGGGGGGGGGGGGGGGGGGGGGGGGGGGGGGGGGGGGGGGGGGGGGGGGGGGGGGGGGGGGGGGGGGGGGGGGGGGGGGGGGGGGGGGGGGGGGGGGGGGGGGGGGGGGGGGGGGGGGGGGGGGGGGGGGGGGGGGGGGGGGGGGGGGGGGGGGGGGGGGGGGGGGGGGGGGGGGGGGGGGGGGGGGGGGGGGGGGGGGGGGGGGGGGGGGGGGGGGGGGGGGGGGGGGGGGGGGGGGGGGGGGGGGGGGGGGGGGGGGGGGGGGGGGGGGGGGGGGGGGGGGGGGGGGGGGGGGGGGGGGGGGGGGGGGGGGGGGGGGGGGGGGGGGGGGGGGGGGGGGGGGGGGGGGGGGGGGGGGGGGGGGGGGGGGGGGGGGGGGGGGGGGGGGGGGGGGGGGGGGGGGGGGGGGGGGGGGGGGGGGGGGGGGGGGGGGGGGGGGGGGGGGGGGGGGGGGGGGGGGGGGGGGGGGGGGGGGGGGGGGGGGGGGGGGGGGGGGGGGGGGGGGGGGGGGGGGGGGGGGGGGGGGGGGGGGGGGGGGGGGGGGGGGGGGGGGGGGGGGGGGGGGGGGGGGGGGGGGGGGGGGGGGGGGGGGGGGGGGGGGGGGGGGGGGGGGGGGGGGGGGGGGGGGGGGGGGGGGGGGGGGGGGGGGGGGGGGGGGGGGGGGGGGGGGGGGGGGGGGGGGGGGGGGGGGGGGGGGGGGGGGGGGGGGGGGGGGGGGGGGGGGGGGGGGGGGGGGGGGGGGGGGGGGGGGGGGGGGGGGGGGGGGGGGGGGGGGGGGGGGGGGGGGGGGGGGGGGGGGGGGGGGGGGGGGGGGGGGGGGGGGGGGGGGGGGGGGGGGGGGGGGGGGGGGGGGGGGGGGGGGGGGGGGGGGGGGGGGGGGGGGGGGGGGGGGGGGGGGGGGGGGGGGGGGGGGGGGGGGGGGGGGGGGGGGGGGGGGGGGGGGGGGGGGGGGGGGGGGGGGGGGGGGGGGGGGGGGGGGGGGGGGGGGGGGGGGGGGGGGGGGGGGGGGGGGGGGGGGGGGGGGGGGGGGGGGGGGGGGGGGGGGGGGGGGGGGGGGGGGGGGGGGGGGGGGGGGGGGGGGGGGGGGGGGGGGGGGGGGGGGGGGGGGGGGGGGGGGGGGGGGGGGGGGGGGGGGGGGGGGGGGGGGGGGGGGGGGGGGGGGGGGGGGGGGGGGGGGGGGGGGGGGGGGGGGGGGGGGGGGGGGGGGGGGGGGGGGGGGGGGGGGGGGGGGGGGGGGGGGGGGGGGGGGGGGGGGGGGGGGGGGGGGGGGGGGGGGGGGGGGGGGGGGGGGGGGGGGGGGGGGGGGGGGGGGGGGGGGGGGGGGGGGGGGGGGGGGGGGGGGGGGGGGGGGGGGGGGGGGGGGGGGGGGGGGGGGGGGGGGGGGGGGGGGGGGGGGGGGGGGGGGGGGGGGGGGGGGGGGGGGGGGGGGGGGGGGGGGGGGGGGGGGGGGGGGGGGGGGGGGGGGGGGGGGGGGGGGGGGGGGGGGGGGGGGGGGGGGGGGGGGGGGGGGGGGGGGGGGGGGGGGGGGGGGGGGGGGGGGGGGGGGGGGGGGGGGGGGGGGGGGGGGGGGGGGGGGGGGGGGGGGGGGGGGGGGGGGGGGGGGGGGGGGGGGGGGGGGGGGGGGGGGGGGGGGGGGGGGGGGGGGGGGGGGGGGGGGGGGGGGGGGGGGGGGGGGGGGGGGGGGGGGGGGGGGGGGGGGGGGGGGGGGGGGGGGGGGGGGGGGGGGGGGGGGGGGGGGGGGGGGGGGGGGGGGGGGGGGGGGGGGGGGGGGGGGGGGGGGGGGGGGGGGGGGGGGGGGGGGGGGGGGGGGGGGGGGGGGGGGGGGGGGGGGGGGGGGGGGGGGGGGGGGGGGGGGGGGGGGGGGGGGGGGGGGGGGGGGGGGGGGGGGGGGGGGGGGGGGGGGGGGGGGGGGGGGGGGGGGGGGGGGGGGGGGGGGGGGGGGGGGGGGGGGGGGGGGGGGGGGGGGGGGGGGGGGGGGGGGGGGGGGGGGGGGGGGGGGGGGGGGGGGGGGGGGGGGGGGGGGGGGGGGGGGGGGGGGGGGGGGGGGGGGGGGGGGGGGGGGGGGGGGGGGGGGGGGGGGGGGGGGGGGGGGGGGGGGGGGGGGGGGGGGGGGGGGGGGGGGGGGGGGGGGGGGGGGGGGGGGGGGGGGGGGGGGGGGGGGGGGGGGGGGGGGGGGGGGGGGGGGGGGGGGGGGGGGGGGGGGGGGGGGGGGGGGGGGGGGGGGGGGGGGGGGGGGGGGGGGGGGGGGGGGGGGGGGGGGGGGGGGGGGGGGGGGGGGGGGGGGGGGGGGGGGGGGGGGGGGGGGGGGGGGGGGGGGGGGGGGGGGGGGGGGGGGGGGGGGGGGGGGGGGGGGGGGGGGGGGGGGGGGGGGGGGGGGGGGGGGGGGGGGGGGGGGGGGGGGGGGGGGGGGGGGGGGGGGGGGGGGGGGGGGGGGGGGGGGGGGGGGGGGGGGGGGGGGGGGGGGGGGGGGGGGGGGGGGGGGGGGGGGGGGGGGGGGGGGGGGGGGGGGGGGGGGGGGGGGGGGGGGGGGGGGGGGGGGGGGGGGGGGGGGGGGGGGGGGGGGGGGGGGGGGGGGGGGGGGGGGGGGGGGGGGGGGGGGGGGGGGGGGGGGGGGGGGGGGGGGGGGGGGGGGGGGGGGGGGGGGGGGGGGGGGGGGGGGGGGGGGGGGGGGGGGGGGGGGGGGGGGGGGGGGGGGGGGGGGGGGGGGGGGGGGGGGGGGGGGGGGGGGGGGGGGGGGGGGGGGGGGGGGGGGGGGGGGGGGGGGGGGGGGGGGGGGGGGGGGGGGGGGGGGGGGGGGGGGGGGGGGGGGGGGGGGGGGGGGGGGGGGGGGGGGGGGGGGGGGGGGGGGGGGGGGGGGGGGGGGGGGGGGGGGGGGGGGGGGGGGGGGGGGGGGGGGGGGGGGGGGGGGGGGGGGGGGGGGGGGGGGGGGGGGGGGGGGGGGGGGGGGGGGGGGGGGGGGGGGGGGGGGGGGGGGGGGGGGGGGGGGGGGGGGGGGGGGGGGGGGGGGGGGGGGGGGGGGGGGGGGGGGGGGGGGGGGGGGGGGGGGGGGGGGGGGGGGGGGGGGGGGGGGGGGGGGGGGGGGGGGGGGGGGGGGGGGGGGGGGGGGGGGGGGGGGGGGGGGGGGGGGGGGGGGGGGGGGGGGGGGGGGGGGGGGGGGGGGGGGGGGGGGGGGGGGGGGGGGGGGGGGGGGGGGGGGGGGGGGGGGGGGGGGGGGGGGGGGGGGGGGGGGGGGGGGGGGGGGGGGGGGGGGGGGGGGGGGGGGGGGGGGGGGGGGGGGGGGGGGGGGGGGGGGGGGGGGGGGGGGGGGGGGGGGGGGGGGGGGGGGGGGGGGGGGGGGGGGGGGGGGGGGGGGGGGGGGGGGGGGGGGGGGGGGGGGGGGGGGGGGGGGGGGGGGGGGGGGGGGGGGGGGGGGGGGGGGGGGGGGGGGGGGGGGGGGGGGGGGGGGGGGGGGGGGGGGGGGGGGGGGGGGGGGGGGGGGGGGGGGGGGGGGGGGGGGGGGGGGGGGGGGGGGGGGGGGGGGGGGGGGGGGGGGGGGGGGGGGGGGGGGGGGGGGGGGGGGGGGGGGGGGGGGGGGGGGGGGGGGGGGGGGGGGGGGGGGGGGGGGGGGGGGGGGGGGGGGGGGGGGGGGGGGGGGGGGGGGGGGGGGGGGGGGGGGGGGGGGGGGGGGGGGGGGGGGGGGGGGGGGGGGGGGGGGGGGGGGGGGGGGGGGGGGGGGGGGGGGGGGGGGGGGGGGGGGGGGGGGGGGGGGGGGGGGGGGGGGGGGGGGGGGGGGGGGGGGGGGGGGGGGGGGGGGGGGGGGGGGGGGGGGGGGGGGGGGGGGGGGGGGGGGGGGGGGGGGGGGGGGGGGGGGGGGGGGGGGGGGGGGGGGGGGGGGGGGGGGGGGGGGGGGGGGGGGGGGGGGGGGGGGGGGGGGGGGGGGGGGGGGGGGGGGGGGGGGGGGGGGGGGGGGGGGGGGGGGGGGGGGGGGGGGGGGGGGGGGGGGGGGGGGGGGGGGGGGGGGGGGGGGGGGGGGGGGGGGGGGGGGGGGGGGGGGGGGGGGGGGGGGGGGGGGGGGGGGGGGGGGGGGGGGGGGGGGGGGGGGGGGGGGGGGGGGGGGGGGGGGGGGGGGGGGGGGGGGGGGGGGGGGGGGGGGGGGGGGGGGGGGGGGGGGGGGGGGGGGGGGGGGGGGGGGGGGGGGGGGGGGGGGGGGGGGGGGGGGGGGGGGGGGGGGGGGGGGGGGGGGGGGGGGGGGGGGGGGGGGGGGGGGGGGGGGGGGGGGGGGGGGGGGGGGGGGGGGGGGGGGGGGGGGGGGGGGGGGGGGGGGGGGGGGGGGGGGGGGGGGGGGGGGGGGGGGGGGGGGGGGGGGGGGGGGGGGGGGGGGGGGGGGGGGGGGGGGGGGGGGGGGGGGGGGGGGGGGGGGGGGGGGGGGGGGGGGGGGGGGGGGGGGGGGGGGGGGGGGGGGGGGGGGGGGGGGGGGGGGGGGGGGGGGGGGGGGGGGGGGGGGGGGGGGGGGGGGGGGGGGGGGGGGGGGGGGGGGGGGGGGGGGGGGGGGGGGGGGGGGGGGGGGGGGGGGGGGGGGGGGGGGGGGGGGGGGGGGGGGGGGGGGGGGGGGGGGGGGGGGGGGGGGGGGGGGGGGGGGGGGGGGGGGGGGGGGGGGGGGGGGGGGGGGGGGGGGGGGGGGGGGGGGGGGGGGGGGGGGGGGGGGGGGGGGGGGGGGGGGGGGGGGGGGGGGGGGGGGGGGGGGGGGGGGGGGGGGGGGGGGGGGGGGGGGGGGGGGGGGGGGGGGGGGGGGGGGGGGGGGGGGGGGGGGGGGGGGGGGGGGGGGGGGGGGGGGGGGGGGGGGGGGGGGGGGGGGGGGGGGGGGGGGGGGGGGGGGGGGGGGGGGGGGTGGGGGGGGGGGGGGGGGGGGGGGGGGGGGGGGGGGGGGGGGGGGGGGGGGGGGGGGGGGGGGGGGGGGGGGGGGGGGGGGGGGGGGGGGGGGGGGGGGGGGGGGGGGGGGGGGGGGGGGGGGGGGGGGGGGGGGGGGGGGGGGGGGGGGGGGGGGGGGGGGGGGGGGGGGGGGGGGGGGGGGGGGGGGGGGGGGGGGGGGGGGGGGGGGGGGGGGGGGGGGGGGGGGGGGGGGGGGGGGGGGGGGGGGGGGGGGGGGGGGGGGGGGGGGGGGGGGGGGGGGGGGGGGGGGGGGGGGGGGGGGGGGGGGGGGGGGGGGGGGGGGGGGGGGGGGGGGGGGGGGGGGGGGGGGGGGGGGGGGGGGGGGGGGGGGGGGGGGGGGGGGGGGGGGGGGGGGGGGGGGGGGGGGGGGGGGGGGGGGGGGGGGGGGGGGGGGGGGGGGGGGGGGGGGGGGGGGGGGGGGGGGGGGGGGGGGGGGGGGGGGGGGGGGGGGGGGGGGGGGGGGGGGGGGGGGGGGGGGGGGGGGGGGGGGGGGGGGGGGGGGGGGGGGGGGGGGGGGGGGGGGGGGGGGGGGGGGGGGGGGGGGGGGGGGGGGGGGGGGGGGGGGGGGGGGGGGGGGGGGGGGGGGGGGGGGGGGGGGGGGGGGGGGGGGGGGGGGGGGGGGGGGGGGGGGGGGGGGGGGGGGGGGGGGGGGGGGGGGGGGGGGGGGGGGGGGGGGGGGGGGGGGGGGGGGGGGGGGGGGGGGGGGGGGGGGGGGGGGGGGGGGGGGGGGGGGGGGGGGGGGGGGGGGGGGGGGGGGGGGGGGGGGGGGGGGGGGGGGGGGGGGGGGGGGGGGGGGGGGGGGGGGGGGGGGGGGGGGGGGGGGGGGGGGGGGGGGGGGGGGGGGGGGGGGGGGGGGGGGGGGGGGGGGGGGGGGGGGGGGGGGGGGGGGGGGGGGGGGGGGGGGGGGGGGGGGGGGGGGGGGGGGGGGGGGGGGGGGGGGGGGGGGGGGGGGGGGGGGGGGGGGGGGGGGGGGGGGGGGGGGGGGGGGGGGGGGGGGGGGGGGGGGGGGGGGGGGGGGGGGGGGGGGGGGGGGGGGGGGGGGGGGGGGGGGGGGGGGGGGGGGGGGGGGGGGGGGGGGGGGGGGGGGGGGGGGGGGGGGGGGGGGGGGGGGGGGGGGGGGGGGGGGGGGGGGGGGGGGGGGGGGGGGGGGGGGGGGGGGGGGGGGGGGGGGGGGGGGGGGGGGGGGGGGGGGGGGGGGGGGGGGGGGGGGGGGGGGGGGGGGGGGGGGGGGGGGGGGGGGGGGGGGGGGGGGGGGGGGGGGGGGGGGGGGGGGGGGGGGGGGGGGGGGGGGGGGGGGGGGGGGGGGGGGGGGGGGGGGGGGGGGGGGGGGGGGGGGGGGGGGGGGGGGGGGGGGGGGGGGGGGGGGGGGGGGGGGGGGGGGGGGGGGGGGGGGGGGGGGGGGGGGGGGGGGGGGGGGGGGGGGGGGGGGGGGGGGGGGGGGGGGGGGGGGGGGGGGGGGGGGGGGGGGGGGGGGGGGGGGGGGGGGGGGGGGGGGGGGGGGGGGGGGGGGGGGGGGGGGGGGGGGGGGGGGGGGGGGGGGGGGGGGGGGGGGGGGGGGGGGGGGGGGGGGGGGGGGGGGGGGGGGGGGGGGGGGGGGGGGGGGGGGGGGGGGGGGGGGGGGGGGGGGGGGGGGGGGGGGGGGGGGGGGGGGGGGGGGGGGGGGGGGGGGGGGGGGGGGGGGGGGGGGGGGGGGGGGGGGGGGGGGGGGGGGGGGGGGGGGGGGGGGGGGGGGGGGGGGGGGGGGGGGGGGGGGGGGGGGGGGGGGGGGGGGGGGGGGGGGGGGGGGGGGGGGGGGGGGGGGGGGGGGGGGGGGGGGGGGGGGGGGGGGGGGGGGGGGGGGGGGGGGGGGGGGGGGGGGGGGGGGGGGGGGGGGGGGGGGGGGGGGGGGGGGGGGGGGGGGGGGGGGGGGGGGGGGGGGGGGGGGGGGGGGGGGGGGGGGGGGGGGGGGGGGGGGGGGGGGGGGGGGGGGGGGGGGGGGGGGGGGGGGGGGGGGGGGGGGGGGGGGGGGGGGGGGGGGGGGGGGGGGGGGGGGGGGGGGGGGGGGGGGGGGGGGGGGGGGGGGGGGGGGGGGGGGGGGGGGGGGGGGGGGGGGGGGGGGGGGGGGGGGGGGGGGGGGGGGGGGGGGGGGGGGGGGGGGGGGGGGGGGGGGGGGGGGGGGGGGGGGGGGGGGGGGGGGGGGGGGGGGGGGGGGGGGGGGGGGGGGGGGGGGGGGGGGGGGGGGGGGGGGGGGGGGGGGGGGGGGGGGGGGGGGGGGGGGGGGGGGGGGGGGGGGGGGGGGGGGGGGGGGGGGGGGGGGGGGGGGGGGGGGGGGGGGGGGGGGGGGGGGGGGGGGGGGGGGGGGGGGGGGGGGGGGGGGGGGGGGGGGGGGGGGGGGGGGGGGGGGGGGGGGGGGGGGGGGGGGGGGGGGGGGGGGGGGGGGGGGGGGGGGGGGGGGGGGGGGGGGGGGGGGGGGGGGGGGGGGGGGGGGGGGGGGGGGGGGGGGGGGGGGGGGGGGGGGGGGGGGGGGGGGGGGGGGGGGGGGGGGGGGGGGGGGGGGGGGGGGGGGGGGGGGGGGGGGGGGGGGGGGGGGGGGGGGGGGGGGGGGGGGGGGGGGGGGGGGGGGGGGGGGGGGGGGGGGGGGGGGGGGGGGGGGGGGGGGGGGGGGGGGGGGGGGGGGGGGGGGGGGGGGGGGGGGGGGGGGGGGGGGGGGGGGGGGGGGGGGGGGGGGGGGGGGGGGGGGGGGGGGGGGGGGGGGGGGGGGGGGGGGGGGGGGGGGGGGGGGGGGGGGGGGGGGGGGGGGGGGGGGGGGGGGGGGGGGGGGGGGGGGGGGGGGGGGGGGGGGGGGGGGGGGGGGGGGGGGGGGGGGGGGGGGGGGGGGGGGGGGGGGGGGGGGGGGGGGGGGGGGGGGGGGGGGGGGGGGGGGGGGGGGGGGGGGGGGGGGGGGGGGGGGGGGGGGGGGGGGGGGGGGGGGGGGGGGGGGGGGGGGGGGGGGGGGGGGGGGGGGGGGGGGGGGGGGGGGGGGGGGGGGGGGGGGGGGGGGGGGGGGGGGGGGGGGGGGGGGGGGGGGGGGGGGGGGGGGGGGGGGGGGGGGGGGGGGGGGGGGGGGGGGGGGGGGGGGGGGGGGGGGGGGGGGGGGGGGGGGGGGGGGGGGGGGGGGGGGGGGGGGGGGGGGGGGGGGGGGGGGGGGGGGGGGGGGGGGGGGGGGGGGGGGGGGGGGGGGGGGGGGGGGGGGGGGGGGGGGGGGGGGGGGGGGGGGGGGGGGGGGGGGGGGGGGGGGGGGGGGGGGGGGGGGGGGGGGGGGGGGGGGGGGGGGGGGGGGGGGGGGGGGGGGGGGGGGGGGGGGGGGGGGGGGGGGGGGGGGGGGGGGGGGGGGGGGGGGGGGGGGGGGGGGGGGGGGGGGGGGGGGGGGGGGGGGGGGGGGGGGGGGGGGGGGGGGGGGGGGGGGGGGGGGGGGGGGGGGGGGGGGGGGGGGGGGGGGGGGGGGGGGGGGGGGGGGGGGGGGGGGGGGGGGGGGGGGGGGGGGGGGGGGGGGGGGGGGGGGGGGGGGGGGGGGGGGGGGGGGGGGGGGGGGGGGGGGGGGGGGGGGGGGGGGGGGGGGGGGGGGGGGGGGGGGGGGGGGGGGGGGGGGGGGGGGGGGGGGGGGGGGGGGGGGGGGGGGGGGGGGGGGGGGGGGGGGGGGGGGGGGGGGGGGGGGGGGGGGGGGGGGGGGGGGGGGGGGGGGGGGGGGGGGGGGGGGGGGGGGGGGGGGGGGGGGGGGGGGGGGGGGGGGGGGGGGGGGGGGGGGGGGGGGGGGGGGGGGGGGGGGGGGGGGGGGGGGGGGGGGGGGGGGGGGGGGGGGGGTGGGGGGGGGGGGGGGGGGGGGGGGGGGGGGGGGGGGGGGGGGGGGGGGGGGGGGGGGGGGGGGGGGGGGGGGGGGGGGGGGGGGGGGGGGGGGGGGGGGGGGGGGGGGGGGGGGGGGGGGGGGGGGGGGGGGGGGGGGGGGGGGGGGGGGGGGGGGGGGGGGGGGGGGGGGGGGGGGGGGGGGGGGGGGGGGGGGGGGGGGGGGGGGGGGGGGGGGGGGGGGGGGGGGGGGGGGGGGGGGGGGGGGGGGGGGGGGGGGGGGG
Source organism: Ambrosia x helenae (assembly GCA_030844895.1). Taxonomy (NCBI): domain Eukaryota; kingdom Viridiplantae; phylum Streptophyta; class Magnoliopsida; order Asterales; family Asteraceae; genus Ambrosia; species Ambrosia x helenae. The sequence continues at coordinate 100,041 of JAUTDX010005059.1, read as the reverse complement.
GGGGGGGGGGGGGGGGGGGGGGGGGGGGGGGGGGGGGGGGGGGGGGGGGGGGGGGGGGGGGGGGGGGGGGGGGGGGGGGGGGGGGGGGGGGGGGGGGGGGGGGGGGGGGGGGGGGGGGGGGGGGGGGGGGGGGGGGGGGGGGGGGGGGGGGGGGGGGGGGGGGGGGGGGGGGGGGGGGGGGGGGGGGGGGGGGGGGGGGGGGGGGGGGGGGGGGGGGGGGGGGGGGGGGGGGGGGGGGGGGGGGGGGGGGGGGGGGGGGGGGGGGGGGGGGGGGGGGGGGGGGGGGGGGGGGGGGGGGGGGGGGGGGGGGGGGGGGGGGGGGGGGGGGGGGGGGGGGGGGGGGGGGGGGGGGGGGGGGGGGGGGGGGGGGGGGGGGGGGGGGGGGGGGGGGGGGGGGGGGGGGGGGGGGGGGGGGGGGGGGGGGGGGGGGGGGGGGGGGGGGGGGGGGGGGGGGGGGGGGGGGGGGGGGGGGGGGGGGGGGGGGGGGGGGGGGGGGGGGGGGGGGGGGGGGGGGGGGGGGGGGGGGGGGGGGGGGGGGGGGGGGGGGGGGGGGGGGGGGGGGGGGGGGGGGGGGGGGGGGGGGGGGGGGGGGGGGGGGGGGGGGGGGGGGGGGGGGGGGGGGGGGGGGGGGGGGGGGGGGGGGGGGGGGGGGGGGGGGGGGGGGGGGGGGGGGGGGGGGGGGGGTGGGGGGGGGGGGGGGGGGGGGGGGGGGGGGGGGGGGGGGGGGGGGGGGGGGGGGGGGGGGGGGGGGGGGGGGGGGGGGGGGGGGGGGGGGGGGGGGGGGGGGGGGGGGGGGGGGGGGGGGGGGGGGGGGGGGGGGGGGGGGGGGGGGGGGGGGGGGGGGGGGGGGGGGGGGGGGGGGGGGGGGGGGGGGGGGGGGGGGGGGGGGGGGGGGGGGGGGGGGGGGGGGGGGGGGGGGGGGGGGGGGGGGGGGGGGGGGGGGGGGGGGGGGGGGGGGGGGGGGGGGGGGGGGGGGGGGGGGGGGGGGGGGGGGGGGGGGGGGGGGGGGGGGGGGGGGGGGGGGGGGGGGGGGGGGGGGGGGGGGGGGGGGGGGGGGGGGGGGGGGGGGGGGGGGGGGGGGGGGGGGGGGGGGGGGGGGGGGGGGGGGGGGGGGGGGGGGGGGGGGGGGGGGGGGGGGGGGGGGGGGGGGGGGGGGGGGGGGGGGGGGGGGGGGGGGGGGGGGGGGGGGGGGGGGGGGGGGGGGGGGGGGGGGGGGGGGGGGGGGGGGGGGGGGGGGGGGGGGGGGGGGGGGGGGGGGGGGGGGGGGGGGGGGGGGGGGGGGGGGGGGGGGGGGGGGGGGGGGGGGGGGGGGGGGGGGGGGGGGGGGGGGGGGGGGGGGGGGGGGGGGGGGGGGGGGTGGGGGGGGGGGGGGGGGGGGGGGGGGGGGGGGGGGGGGGGGGGGGGGGGGGGGGGGGGGGGGGGGGGGGGGGGGGGGGGGGGGGGGGGGGGGGGGGGGGGGGGGGGGGGGGGGGGGGGGGGGGGGGGGGGGGGGGGGGGGGGGGGGGGGGGGGGGGGGGGGGGGGGGGGGGGGGGGGGGGGGGGGGGGGGGGGGGGGGGGGGGGGGGGGGGGGGGGGGGGGGGGGGGGGGGGGGGGGGGGGGGGGGGGGGGGGGGGGGGGGGGGGGGGGGGGGGGGGGGGGGGGGGGGGGGGGGGGGGGGGGGGGGGGGGGGGGGGGGGGGGGGGGGGGGGGGGGGGGGGGGGGGGGGGGGGGGGGGGGGGGGGGGGGGGGGGGGGGGGGGGGGGGGGGGGGGGGGGGGGGGGGGGGGGGGGGGGGGGGGGGGGGGGGGGGGGGGGGGGGGGGGGGGGGGGGGGGGGGGGGGGGGGGGGGGGGGGGGGGGGGGGGGGGGGGGGGGGGGGGGGGGGGGGGGGGGGGGGGGGGGGGGGGGGGGGGGGGGGGGGGGGGGGGGGGGGGGGGGGGGGGGGGGGGGGGGGGGGGGGGGGGGGGGGGGGGGGGGGGGGGGGGGGGGGGGGGGGGGGGGGGGGGGGGGGGGGGGGGGGGGGGGGGGGGGGGGGGGGGGGGGGGGGGGGGGGGGGGGGGGGGGGGGGGGGGGGGGGGGGGGGGGGGGGGGGGGGGGGGGGGGGGGGGGGGGGGGGGGGGGGGGGGGGGGGGGGGGGGGGGGGGGGGGGGGGGGGGGGGGGGGGGGGGGGGGGGGGGGGGGGGGGGGGGGGGGGGGGGGGGGGGGGGGGGGGGGGGGGGGGGGGGGGGGGGGGGGGGGGGGGGGGGGGGGGGGGGGGGGGGGGGGGGGGGGGGGGGGGGGGGGGGGGGGGGGGGGGGGGGGGGGGGGGGGGGGGGGGGGGGGGGGGGGGGGGGGGGGGGGGGGGGGGGGGGGGGGGGGGGGGGGGGGGGGGGGGGGGGGGGGGGGGGGGGGGGGGGGGGGGGGGGGGGGGGGGGGGGGGGGGGGGGGGGGGGGGGGGGGGGGGGGGGGGGGGGGGGGGGGGGGGGGGGGGGGGGGGGGGGGGGGGGGGGGGGGGGGGGGGGGGGGGGGGGGGGGGGGGGGGGGGGGGGGGGGGGGGGGGGGGGGGGGGGGGGGGGGGGGGGGGGGGGGGGGGGGGGGGGGGGGGGGGGGGGGGGGGGGGGGGGGGGGGGGGGGGGGGGGGGGGGGGGGGGGGGGGGGGGGGGGGGGGGGGGGGGGGGGGGGGGGGGGGGGGGGGGGGGGGGGGGGGGGGGGGGGGGGGGGGGGGGGGGGGGGGGGGGGGGGGGGGGGGGGGGGGGGGGGGGGGGGGGGGGGGGGGGGGGGGGGGGGGGGGGGGGGGGGGGGGGGGGGGGGGGGGGGGGGGGGGGGGGGGGGGGGGGGGGGGGGGGGGGGGGGGGGGGGGGGGGGGGGGGGGGGGGGGGGGGGGGGGGGGGGGGGGGGGGGGGGGGGGGGGGGGGGGGGGGGGGGGGGGGGGGGGGGGGGGGGGGGGGGGGGGGGGGGGGGGGGGGGGGGGGGGGGGGGGGGGGGGGGGGGGGGGGGGGGGGGGGGGGGGGGGGGGGGGGGGGGGGGGGGGGGGGGGGGGGGGGGGGGGGGGGGGGGGGGGGGGGGGGGGGGGGGGGGGGGGGGGGGGGGGGGGGGGGGGGGGGGGGGGGGGGGGGGGGGGGGGGGGGGGGGGGGGGGGGGGGGGGGGGGGGGGGGGGGGGGGGGGGGGGGGGGGGGGGGGGGGGGGGGGGGGGGGGGGGGGGGGGGGGGGGGGGGGGGGGGGGGGGGGGGGGGGGGGGGGGGGGGGGGGGGGGGGGGGGGGGGGGGGGGGGGGGGGGGGGGGGGGGGGGGGGGGGGGGGGGGGGGGGGGGGGGGGGGGGGGGGGGGGGGGGGGGGGGGGGGGGGGGGGGGGGGGGGGGGGGGGGGGGGGGGGGGGGGGGGGGGGGGGGGGGGGGGGGGGGGGGGGGGGGGGGGGGGGGGGGGGGGGGGGGGGGGGGGGGGGGGGGGGGGGGGGGGGGGGGGGGGGGGGGGGGGGGGGGGGGGGGGGGGGGGGGGGGGGGGGGGGGGGGGGGGGGGGGGGGGGGGGGGGGGGGGGGGGGGGGGGGGGGGGGGGGGGGGGGGGGGGGGGGGGGGGGGGGGGGGGGGGGGGGGGGGGGGGGGGGGGGGGGGGGGGGGGGGGGGGGGGGGGGGGGGGGGGGGGGGGGGGGGGGGGGGGGGGGGGGGGGGGGGGGGGGGGGGGGGGGGGGGGGGGGGGGGGGGGGGGGGGGGGGGGGGGGGGGGGGGGGGGGGGGGGGGGGGGGGGGGGGGGGGGGGGGGGGGGGGGGGGGGGGGGGGGGGGGGGGGGGGGGGGGGGGGGGGGGGGGGGGGGGGGGGGGGGGGGGGGGGGGGGGGGGGGGGTGGGGGGGGGGGGGGGGGGGGGGGGGGGGGGGGGGGGGGGGGGGGGGGGGGGGGGGGGGGGGGGGGGGGGGGGGGGGGGGGGGGGGGGGGGGGGGGGGGGGGGGGGGGGGGGGGGGGGGGGGGGGGGGGGGGGGGGGGGGGGGGGGGGGGGGGGGGGGGGGGGGGGGGGGGGGGGGGGGGGGGGGGGGGGGGGGGGGGGGGGGGGGGGGGGGGGGGGGGGGGGGGGGGGGGGGGGGGGGGGGGGGGGGGGGGGGGGGGGGGGGGGGGGGGGGGGGGGGGGGGGGGGGGGGGGGGGGGGGGGGGGGGGGGGGGGGGGGGGGGGGGGGGGGGGGGGGGGGGGGGGGGGGGGGGGGGGGGGGGGGGGGGGGGGGGGGGGGGGGGGGGGGGGGGGGGGGGGGGGGGGGGGGGGGGGGGGGGGGGGGGGGGGGGGGGGGGGGGGGGGGGGGGGGGGGGGGGGGGGGGGGGGGGGGGGGGGGGGGGGGGGGGGGGGGGGGGGGGGGGGGGGGGGGGGGGGGGGGGGGGGGGGGGGGGGGGGGGGGGGGGGGGGGGGGGGGGGGGGGGGGGGGGGGGGGGGGGGGGGGGGGGGGGGGGGGGGGGGGGGGGGGGGGGGGGGGGGGGGGGGGGGGGGGGGGGGGGGGGGGGGGGGGGGGGGGGGGGGGGGGGGGGGGGGGGGGGGGGGGGGGGGGGGGGGGGGGGGGGGGGGGGGGGGGGGGGGGGGGGGGGGGGGGGGGGGGGGGGGGGGGGGGGGGGGGGGGGGGGGGGGGGGGGGGGGGGGGGGGGGGGGGGGGGGGGGGGGGGGGGGGGGGGGGGGGGGGGGGGGGGGGGGGGGGGGGGGGGGGGGGGGGGGGGGGGGGGGGGGGGGGGGGGGGGGGGGGGGGGGGGGGGGGGGGGGGGGGGGGGGGGGGGGGGGGGGGGGGGGGGGGGGGGGGGGGGGGGGGGGGGGGGGGGGGGGGGGGGGGGGGGGGGGGGGGGGGGGGGGGGGGGGGGGGGGGGGGGGGGGGGGGGGGGGGGGGGGGGGGGGGGGGGGGGGGGGGGGGGGGGGGGGGGGGGGGGGGGGGGGGGGGGGGGGGGGGGGGGGGGGGGGGGGGGGGGTGGGGGGGGGGGGGGGGGGGGGGGGGGGGGGGGGGGGGGGGGGGGGGGGGGGGGGGGGGGGGGGGGGGGGGGGGGGGGGGGGGGGGGGGGGGGGGGGGGGGGGGGGGGGGGGGGGGGGGGGGGGGGGGGGGGGGGGGGGGGGGGGGGGGGGGGGGGGGGGGGGGGGGGGGGGGGGGGGGGGGGGGGGGGGGGGGGGGGGGGGGGGGGGGGGGGGGGGGGGGGGGGGGGGGGGGGGGGGGGGGGGGGGGGGGGGGGGGGGGGGGGGGGGGGGGGGGGGGGGGGGGGGGGGGGGGGGGGGGGGGGGGGGGGGGGGGGGGGGGGGGGGGGGGGGGGGGGGGGGGGGGGGGGGGGGGGGGGGGGGGGGGGGGGGGGGGGGGGGGGGGGGGGGGGGGGGGGGGGGGGGGGGGGGGGGGGGGGGGGGGGGGGGGGGGGGGGGGGGGGGGGGGGGGGGGGGGGGGGGGGGGGGGGGGGGGGGGGGGGGGGGGGGGGGGGGGGGGGGGGGGGGGGGGGGGGGGGGGGGGGGGGGGGGGGGGGGGGGGGGGGGGGGGGGGGGGGGGGGGGGGGGGGGGGGGGGGGGGGGGGGGGGGGGGGGGGGGGGGGGGGGGGGGGGGGGGGGGGGGGGGGGGGGGGGGGGGGGGGGGGGGGGGGGGGGGGGGGGGGGGGGGGGGGGGGGGGGGGGGGGGGGGGGGGGGGGGGGGGGGGGGGGGGGGGGGGGGGGGGGGGGGGGGGGGGGGGGGGGGGGGGGGGGGGGGGGGGGGGGGGGGGGGGGGGGGGGGGGGGGGGGGGGGGGGGGGGGGGGGGGGGGGGGGGGGGGGGGGGGGGGGGGGGGGGGGGGGGGGGGGGGGGGGGGGGGGGGGGGGGGGGGGGGGGGGGGGGGGGGGGGGGGGGGGGGGGGGGGGGGGGGGGGGGGGGGGGGGGGGGGGGGGGGGGGGGGGGGGGGGGGGGGGGGGGGGGGGGGGGGGGGGGGGGGGGGGGGGGGGGGGGGGGGGGGGGGGGGGGGGGGGGGGGGGGGGGGGGGGGGGGGGGGGGGGGGGGGGGGGGGGGGGGGGGGGGGGGGGGGGGGGGGGGGGGGGGGGGGGGGGGGGGGGGGGGGGGGGGGGGGGGGGGGGGGGGGGGGGGGGGGGGGGGGGGGGGGGGGGGGGGGGGGGGGGGGGGGGGGGGGGGGGGGGGGGGGGGGGGGGGGGGGGGGGGGGGGGGGGGGGGGGGGGGGGGGGGGGGGGGGGGGGGGGGGGGGGGGGGGGGGGGGGGGGGGGGGGGGGGGGGGGGGGGGGGGGGGGGGGGGGGGGGGGGGGGGGGGGGGGGGGGGGGGGGGGGGGGGGGGGGGGGGGGGGGGGGGGGGGGGGGGGGGGGGGGGGGGGGGGGGGGGGGGGGGGGGGGGGGGGGGGGGGGGGGGGGGGGGGGGGGGGGGGGGGGGGGGGGGGGGGGGGGGGGGGGGGGGGGGGGGGGGGGGGGGGGGGGGGGGGGGGGGGGGGGGGGGGGGGGGGGGGGGGGGGGGGGGGGGGGGGGGGGGGGGGGGGGGGGGGGGGGGGGGGGGGGGGGGGGGGGGGGGGGGGGGGGGTGGGGGGGGGGGGGGGGGGGGGGGGGGGGGGGGGGGGGGGGGGGGGGGGGGGGGGGGGGGGGGGGGGGGGGGGGGGGGGGGGGGGGGGGGGGGGGGGGGGGGGGGGGGGGGGGGGGGGGGGGGGGGGGGGGGGGGGGGGGGGGGGGGGGGGGGGGGGGGGGGGGGGGGGGGGGGGGGGGGGGGGGGGGGGGGGGGGGGGGGGGGGGGGGGGGGGGGGGGGGGGGGGGGGGGGGGGGGGGGGGGGGGGGGGGGGGGGGGGGGGGGGGGGGGGGGGGGGGGGGGGGGGGGGGGGGGGGGGGGGGGGGGGGGGGGGGGGGGGGGGGGGGGGGGGGGGGGGGGGGGGGGGGGGGGGGGGGGGGGGGGGGGGGGGGGGGGGGGGGGGGGGGGGGGGGGGGGGGGGGGGGGGGGGGGGGGGGGGGGGGGGGGGGGGGGGGGGGGTGGGGGGGGGGGGGGGGGGGGGGGGGGGGGGGGGGGGGGGGGGGGGGGGGGGGGGGGGGGGGGGGGGGGGGGGGGGGGGGGGGGGGGGGGGGGGGGGGGGGGGGGGGGGGGGGGGGGGGGGGGGGGGGGGGGGGGGGGGGGGGGGGGGGGGGGGGGGGGGGGGGGGGGGGGGGGGGGGGGGGGGGGGGGGGGGGGGGGGGGGGGGGGGGGGGGGGGGGGGGGGGGGGGGGGGGGGGGGGGGGGGGGGGGGGGGGGGGGGGGGGGGGGGGGGGGGGGGGGGGGGGGGGGGGGGGGGGGGGGGGGGGGGGGGGGGGGGGGGGGGGGGGGGGGGGGGGGGGGGGGGGGGGGGGGGGGGGGGGGGGGGGGGGGGGGGGGGGGGGGGGGGGGGGGGGGGGGGGGGGGGGGGGGGGGGGGGGGGGGGGGGGGGGGGGGGGGGGGGGGGGGGGGGGGGGGGGGGGGGGGGGGGGGGGGGGGGGGGGGGGGGGGGGGGGGGGGGGGGGGGGGGGGGGGGGGGGGGGGGGGGGGGGGGGGGGGGGGGGGGGGGGGGGGGGGGGGGGGGGGGGGGGGGGGGGGGGGGGGGGGGGGGGGGGGGGGGGGGGGGGGGGGGGGGGGGGGGGGGGGGGGGGGGGGGGGGGGGGGGGGGGGGGGGGGGGGGGGGGGGGGGGGGGGGGGGGGGGGGGGGGGGGGGGGGGGGGGGGGGGGGGGGGGGGGGGGGGGGGGGGGGGGGGGGGGGGGGGGGGGGGGGGGGGGGGGGGGGGGGGGGGGGGGGGGGGGGGGGGGGGGGGGGGGGGGGGGGGGGGGGGGGGGGGGGGGGGGGGGGGGGGGGGGGGGGGGGGGGGGGGGGGGGGGGGGGGGGGGGGGGGGGGGGGGGGGGGGGGGGGGGGGGGGGGGGGGGGGGGGGGGGGGGGGGGGGGGGGGGGGGGGGGGGGGGGGGGGGGGGGGGGGGGGGGGGGGGGGGGGGGGGGGGGGGGGGGGGGGGGGGGGGGGGGGGGGGGGGGGGGGGGGGGGGGGGGGGGGGGGGGGGGGGGGGGGGGGGGGGGGGGGGGGGGGGGGGGGGGGGGGGGGGGGGGGGGGGGGGGGGGGGGGGGGGGGGGGGGGGGGGGGGGGGGGGGGGGGGGGGGGGGGGGGGGGGGGGGGGGGGGGGGGGGGGGGGGGGGGGGGGGGGGGGGGGGGGGGGGGGGGGGGGGGGGGGGGGGGGGGGGGGGGGGGGGGGGGGGGGGGGGGGGGGGGGGGGGGGGGGGGGGGGGGGGGGGGGGGGGGGGGGGGGGGGGGGGGGGGGGGGGGGGGGGGGGGGGGGGGGGGGGGGGGGGGGGGGGGGGGGGGGGGGGGGGGGGGGGGGGGGGGGGGGGGGGGGGGGGGGGGGGGGGGGGGGGGGGGGGGGGGGGGGGGGGGGGGGGGGGGGGGGGGGGGGGGGGGGGGGGGGGGGGGGGGGGGGGGGGGGGGGGGGGGGGGGGGGGGGGGGGGGGGGGGGGGGGGGGGGGGGGGGGGGGGGGGGGGGGGGGGGGGGGGGGGGGGGGGGGGGGGGGGGGGGGGGGGGGGGGGGGGGGGGGGGGGGGGGGGGGGGGGGGGGGGGGGGGGGGTGGGGGGGGGGGGGGGGGGGGGGGGGGGGGGGGGGGGGGGGGGGGGGGGGGGGGGGGGGGGGGGGGGGGGGGGGGGGGGGGGGGGGGGGGGGGGGGGGGGGGGGGGGGGGGGGGGGGGGGGGGGGGGGGGGGGGGGGGGGGGGGGGGGGGGGGGGGGGGGGGGGGGGGGGGGGGGGGGGGGGGGGGGGGGGGGGGGGGGGGGGGGGGGGGGGGGGGGGGGGGGGGGGGGGGGGGGGGGGGGGGGGGGGGGGGGGGGGGGGGGGGGGGGGGGGGGGGGGGGGGGGGGGGGGGGGGGGGGGGGGGGGGGGGGGGGGGGGGGGGGGGGGGGGGGGGGGGGGGGGGGGGGGGGGGGGGGGGGGGGGGGGGGGGGGGGGGGGGGGGGGGGGGGGGGGGGGGGGGGGGGGGGGGGGGGGGGGGGGGGGGGGGGGGGGGGGGGGGGGGGGGGGGGGGGGGGGGGGGGGGGGGGGGGGGGGGGGGGGGGGGGGGGGGGGGGGGGGGGGGGGGGGGGGGGGGGGGGGGGGGGGGGGGGGGGGGGGGGGGGGGGGGGGGGGGGGGGGGGGGGGGGGGGGGGGGGGGGGGGGGGGGGGGGGGGGGGGGGGGGGGGGGGGGGGGGGGGGGGGGGGGGGGGGGGGGGGGGGGGGGGGGGGGGGGGGGGGGGGGGGGGGGGGGGGGGGGGGGGGGGGGGGGGGGGGGGGGGGGGGGGGGGGGGGGGGGGGGGGGGGGGGGGGGGGGGGGGGGGGGGGGGGGGGGGGGGGGGGGGGGGGGGGGGGGGGGGGGGGGGGGGGGGGGGGGGGGGGGGGGGGGGGGGGGGGGGGGGGGGGGGGGGGGGGGGGGGGGGGGGGGGGGGGGGGGGGGGGGGGGGGGGGGGGGGGGGGGGGGGGGGGGGGGGGGGGGGGGGGGGGGGGGGGGGGGGGGGGGGGGGGGGGGGGGGGGGGGGGGGGGGGGGGGGGGGGGGGGGGGGGGGGGGGGGGGGGGGGGGGGGGGGGGGGGGGGGGGGGGGGGGGGGGGGGGGGGGGGGGGGGGGGGGGGGGGGGGGGGGGGGGGGGGGGGGGGGGGGGGGGGGGGGGGGGGGGGGGGGGGGGGGGGGGGGGGGGGGGGGGGGGGGGGGGGGGGGGGGGGGGGGGGGGGGGGGGGGGGGGGGGGGGGGGGGGGGGGGGGGGGGGGGGGGGGGGGGGGGGGGGGGGGGGGGGGGGGGGGGGGGGGGGGGGGGGGGGGGGGGGGGGGGGGGGGGGGGGGGGGGGGGGGGGGGGGGGGGGGGGGGGGGGGGGGGGGGGGGGGGGGGGGGGGGGGGGGGGGGGGGGGGGGGGGGGGGGGGGGGGGGGGGGGGGGGGGGGGGGGGGGGGGGGGGGGGGGGGGGGGGGGGGGGGGGGGGGGGGGGGGGGGGGGGGGGGGGGGGGGGGGGGGGGGGGGGGGGGGGGGGGGGGGGGGGGGGGGGGGGGGGGGGGGGGGGGGGGGGGGGGGGGGGGGGGGGGGGGGGGGGGGGGGGGGGGGGGGGGGGGGGGGGGGGGGGGGGGGGGGGGGGGGGGGGGGGGGGGGGGGGGGGGGGGGGGGGGGGGGGGGGGGGGGGGGGGGGGGGGGGGGGGGGGGGGGGGGGGGGGGGGGGGGGGGGGGGGGGGGGGGGGGGGGGGGGGGGGGGGGGGGGGGGGGGGGGGGGGGGGGGGGGGGGGGGGGGGGGGGGGGGGGGGGGGGGGGGGGGGGGGGGGGGGGGGGGGGGGGGGGGGGGGGGGGGGGGGGGGGGGGGGGGGGGGGGGGGGGGGGGGGGGGGGGGGGGGGGGGGGGGGGGGGGGGGGGGGGGGGGGGGGGGGGGGGGGGGGGGGGGGGGGGGGGGGGGGGGGGGGGGGGGGGGGGGGGGGGGGGGGGGGGGGGGGGGGGGGGGGGGGGGGGGGGGGGGGGGGGGGGGGGGGGGGGGGGGGGGGGGGGGGGGGGGGGGGGGGGGGGGGGGGGGGGGGGGGGGGGGGGGGGGGGGGGGGGGGGGGGGGGGGGGGGGGGGGGGGGGGGGGGGGGGGGGGGGGGGGGGGGGGGGGGGGGGGGGGGGGGGGGGGGGGGGGGGGGGGGGGGGGGGGGGGGGGGGGGGGGGGGGGGGGGGGGGGGGGGGGGGGGGGGGGGGGGGGGGGGGGGGGGGGGGGGGGGGGGGGGGGGGGGGGGGGGGGGGGGGGGGGGGGGGGGGGGGGGGGGGGGGGGGGGGGGGGGGGGGGGGGGGGGGGGGGGGGGGGGGGGGGGGGGGGGGGGGGGGGGGGGGGGGGGGGGGGGGGGGGGGGGGGGGGGGGGGGGGGGGGGGGGGGGGGGGGGGGGGGGGGGGGGGGGGGGGGGGGGGGGGGGGGGGGGGGGGGGGGGGGGGGGGGGGGGGGGGGGGGGGGGGGGGGGGGGGGGGGGGGGGGGGGGGGGGGGGGGGGGGGGGGGGGGGGGGGGGGGGGGGGGGGGGGGGGGGGGGGGGGGGGGGGGGGGGGGGGGGGGGGGGGGGGGGGGGGGGGGGGGGGGGGGGGGGGGGGGGGGGGGGGGGGGGGGGGGGGGGGGGGGGGGGGGGGGGGGGGGGGGGGGGGGGGGGGGGGGGGGGGGGGGGGGGGGGGGGGGGGGGGGGGGGGGGGGGGGGGGGGGGGGGGGGGGGGGGGGGGGGGGGGGGGGGGGGGGGGGGGGGGGGGGGGGGGGGGGGGGGGGGGGGGGGGGGGGGGGGGGGGGGGGGGGGGGGGGGGGGGGGGGGGGGGGGGGGGGGGGGGGGGGGGGGGGGGGGGGGGGGGGGGGGGGGGGGGGGGGGGGGGGGGGGGGGGGGGGGGGGGGGGGGGGGGGGGGGGGGGGGGGGGGGGGGGGGGGGGGGGGGGGGGGGGGGGGGGGGGGGGGGGGGGGGGGGGGGGGGGGGGGGGGGGGGGGGGGGGGGGGGGGGGGGGGGGGGGGGGGGGGGGGGGGGGGGGGGGGGGGGGGGGGGGGGGGGGGGGGGGGGGGGGGGGGGGGGGGGGGGGGGGGGGGGGGGGGGGGGGGGGGGGGGGGGGGGGGGGGGGGGGGGGGGGGGGGGGGGGGGGGGGGGGGGGGGGGGGGGGGGGGGGGGGGGGGGGGGGGGGGGGGGGGGGGGGGGGGGGGGGGGGGGGGGGGGGGGGGGGGGGGGGGGGGGGGGGGGGGGGGGGGGGGGGGGGGGGGGGGGGGGGGGGGGGGGGGGGGGGGGGGGGGGGGGGGGGGGGGGGGGGGGGGGGGGGGGGGGGGGGGGGGGGGGGGGGGGGGGGGGGGGGGGGGGGGGGGGGGGGGGGGGGGGGGGGGGGGGGGGGGGGGGGGGGGGGGGGGGGGGGGGGGGGGGGGGGGGGGGGGGGGGGGGGGGGGGGGGGGGGGGGGGGGGGGGGGGGGGGGGGGGGGGGGGGGGGGGGGGGGGGGGGGGGGGGGGGGGGGGGGGGGGGGGGGGGGGGGGGGGGGGGGGGGGGGGGGGGGGGGGGGGGGGGGGGGGGGGGGGGGGGGGGGGGGGGGGGGGGGGGGGGGGGGGGGGGGGGGGGGGGGGGGGGGGGGGGGGGGGGGGGGGGGGGGGGGGGGGGGGGGGGGGGGGGGGGGGGGGGGGGGGGGGGGGGGGGGGGGGGGGGGGGGGGGGGGGGGGGGGGGGGGGGGGGGGGGGGGGGGGGGGGGGGGGGGGGGGGGGGGGGGGGGGGGGGGGGGGGGGGGGGGGGGGGGGGGGGGGGGGGGGGGGGGGGGGGGGGGGGGGGGGGGGGGGGGGGGGGGGGGGGGGGGGGGGGGGGGGGGGGGGGGGGGGGGGGGGGGGGGGGGGGGGGGGGGGGGGGGGGGGGGGGGGGGGGGGGGGGGGGGGGGGGGGGGGGGGGGGGGGGGGGGGGGGGGGGGGGGGGGGGGGGGGGGGGGGGGGGGGGGGGGGGGGGGGGGGGGGGGGGGGGGGGGGGGGGGGGGGGGGGGGGGGGGGGGGGGGGGGGGGGGGGGGGGGGGGGGGGGGGGGGGGGGGGGGGGGGGGGGGGGGGGGGGGGGGGGGGGGGGGGGGGGGGGGGGGGGGGGGGGGGGGGGGGGGGGGGGGGGGGGGGGGGGGGGGGGGGGGGGGGGGGGGGGGGGGGGGGGGGGGGGGGGGGGGGGGGGGGGGGGGGGGGGGGGGGGGGGGGGGGGGGGGGGGGGGGGGGGGGGGGGGGGGGGGGGGGGGGGGGGGGGGGGGGGGGGGGGGGGGGGGGGGGGGGGGGGGGGGGGGGGGGGGGGGGGGGGGGGGGGGGGGGGGGGGGGGGGGGGGGGGGGGGGGGGGGGGGGGGGGGGGGGGGGGGGGGGGGGGGGGGGGGGGGGGGGGGGGGGGGGGGGGGGGGGGGGGGGGGGGGGGGGGGGGGGGGGGGGGGGGGGGGGGGGGGGGGGGGGGGGGGGGGGGGGGGGGGGGGGGGGGGGGGGGGGGGGGGGGGGGGGGGGGGGGGGGGGGGGGGGGGGGGGGGGGGGGGGGGGGGGGGGGGGGGGGGGGGGGGGGGGGGGGGGGGGGGGGGGGGGGGGGGGGGGGGGGGGGGGGGGGGGGGGGGGGGGGGGGGGGGGGGGGGGGGGGGGGGGGGGGGGGGGGGGGGGGGGGGGGGGGGGGGGGGGGGGGGGGGGGGGGGGGGGGGGGGGGGGGGGGGGGGGGGGGGGGGGGGGGGGGGGGGGGGGGGGGGGGGGGGGGGGGGGGGGGGGGGGGGGGGGGGGGGGGGGGGGGGGGGGGGGGGGGGGGGGGGGGGGGGGGGGGGGGGGGGGGGGGGGGGGGGGGGGGGGGGGGGGGGGGGGGGGGGGGGGGGGGGGGGGGGGGGGGGGGGGGGGGGGGGGGGGGGGGGGGGGGGGGGGGGGGGGGGGGGGGGGGGGGGGGGGGGGGGGGGGGGGGGGGGGGGGGGGGGGGGGGGGGGGGGGGGGGGGGGGGGGGGGGGGGGGGGGGGGGGGGGGGGGGGGGGGGGGGGGGGGGGGGGGGGGGGGGGGGGGGGGGGGGGGGGGGGGGGGGGGGGGGGGGGGGGGGGGGGGGGGGGGGGGGGGGGGGGGGGGGGGGGGGGGGGGGGGGGGGGGGGGGGGGGGGGGGGGGGGGGGGGGGGGGGGGGGGGGGGGGGGGGGGGGGGGGGGGGGGGGGGGGGGGGGGGGGGGGGGGGGGGGGGGGGGGGGGGGGGGGGGGGGGGGGGGGGGGGGGGGGGGGGGGGGGGGGGGGGGGGGGGGGGGGGGGGGGGGGGGGGGGGGGGGGGGGGGGGGGGGGGGGGGGGGGGGGGGGGGGGGGGGGGGGGGGGGGGGGGGGGGGGGGGGGGGGGGGGGGGGGGGGGGGGGGGGGGGGGGGGGGGGGGGGGGGGGGGGGGGGGGGGGGGGGGGGGGGGGGGGGGGGGGGGGGGGGGGGGGGGGGGGGGGGGGGGGGGGGGGGGGGGGGGGGGGGGGGGGGGGGGGGGGGGGGGGGGGGGGGGGGGGGGGGGGGGGGGGGGGGGGGGGGGGGGGGGGGGGGGGGGGGGGGGGGGGGGGGGGGGGGGGGGGGGGGGGGGGGGGGGGGGGGGGGGGGGGGGGGGGGGGGGGGGGGGGGGGGGGGGGGGGGGGGGGGGGGGGGGGGGGGGGGGGGGGGGGGGGGGGGGGGGGGGGGGGGGGGGGGGGGGGGGGGGGGGGGGGGGGGGGGGGGGGGGGGGGGGGGGGGGGGGGGGGGGGGGGGGGGGGGGGGGGGGGGGGGGGGGGGGGGGGGGGGGGGGGGGGGGGGGGGGGGGGGGGGGGGGGGGGGGGGGGGGGGGGGGGGGGGGGGGGGGGGGGGGGGGGGGGGGGGGGGGGGGGGGGGGGGGGGGGGGGGGGGGGGGGGGGGGGGGGGGGGGGGGGGGGGGGGGGGGGGGGGGGGGGGGGGGGGGGGGGGGGGGGGGGGGGGGGGGGGGGGGGGGGGGGGGGGGGGGGGGGGGGGGGGGGGGGGGGGGGGGGGGGGGGGGGGGGGGGGGGGGGGGGGGGGGGGGGGGGGGGGGGGGGGGGGGGGGGGGGGGGGGGGGGGGGGGGGGGGGGGGGGGGGGGGGGGGGGGGGGGGGGGGGGGGGGGGGGGGGGGGGGGGGGGGGGGGGGGGGGGGGGGGGGGGGGGGGGGGGGGGGGGGGGGGGGGGGGGGGGGGGGGGGGGGGGGGGGGGGGGGGGGGGGGGGGGGGGGGGGGGGGGGGGGGGGGGGGGGGGGGGGGGGGGGGGGGGGGGGGGGGGGGGGGGGGGGGGGGGGGGGGGGGGGGGGGGGGGGGGGGGGGGGGGGGGGGGGGGGGGGGGGGGGGGGGGGGGGGGGGGGGGGGGGGGGGGGGGGGGGGGGGGGGGGGGGGGGGGGGGGGGGGGGGGGGGGGGGGGGGGGGGGGGGGGGGGGGGGGGGGGGGGGGGGGGGGGGGGGGGGGGGGGGGGGGGGGGGGGGGGGGGGGGGGGGGGGGGGGGGGGGGGGGGGGGGGGGGGGGGGGGGGGGGGGGGGGGGGGGGGGGGGGGGGGGGGGGGGGGGGGGGGGGGGGGGGGGGGGGGGGGGGGGGGGGGGGGGGGGGGGGGGGGGGGGGGGGGGGGGGGGGGGGGGGGGGGGGGGGGGGGGGGGGGGGGGGGGGGGGGGGGGGGGGGGGGGGGGGGGGGGGGGGGGGGGGGGGGGGGGGGGGGGGGGGGGGGGGGGGGGGGGGGGGGGGGGGGGGGGGGGGGGGGGGGGGGGGGGGGGGGGGGGGGGGGGGGGGGGGGGGGGGGGGGGGGGGGGGGGGGGGGGGGGGGGGGGGGGGGGGGGGGGGGGGGGGGGGGGGGGGGGGGGGGGGGGGGGGGGGGGGGGGGGGGGGGGGGGGGGGGGGGGGGGGGGGGGGGGGGGGGGGGGGGGGGGGGGGGGGGGGGGGGGGGGGGGGGGGGGGGGGGGGGGGGGGGGGGGGGGGGGGGGGGGGGGGGGGGGGGGGGGGGGGGGGGGGGGGGGGGGGGGGGGGGGGGGGGGGGGGGGGGGGGGGGGGGGGGGGGGGGGGGGGGGGGGGGGGGGGGGGGGGGGGGGGGGGGGGGGGGGGGGGGGGGGGGGGGGGGGGGGGGGGGGGGGGGGGGGGGGGGGGGGGGGGGGGGGGGGGGGGGGGGGGGGGGGGGGGGGGGGGGGGGGGGGGGGGGGGGGGGGGGGGGGGGGGGGGGGGGGGGGGGGGGGGGGGGGGGGGGGGGGGGGGGGGGGGGGGGGGGGGGGGGGGGGGGGGGGGGGGGGGGGGGGGGGGGGGGGGGGGGGGGGGGGGGGGGGGGGGGGGGGGGGGGGGGGGGGGGG
Source organism: Ambrosia x helenae (assembly GCA_030844895.1). Taxonomy (NCBI): domain Eukaryota; kingdom Viridiplantae; phylum Streptophyta; class Magnoliopsida; order Asterales; family Asteraceae; genus Ambrosia; species Ambrosia x helenae. The sequence continues at coordinate 84,431 of JAUTDX010005059.1, read as the reverse complement.
GGGGGGGGGGGGGGGGGGGGGGGGGGGGGGGGGGGGGGGGGGGGGGGGGGGGGGGGGGGGGGGGGGGGGGGGGGGGGGGGGGGGGGGGGGGGGGGGGGGGGGGGGGGGGGGGGGGGGGGGGGGGGGGGGGGGGGGGGGGGGGGGGGGGGGGGGGGGGGGGGGGGGGGGGGGGGGGGGGGGGGGGGGGGGGGGGGGGGGGGGGGGGGGGGGGGGGGGGGGGGGGGGGGGGGGGGGGGGGGGGGGGGGGGGGGGGGGGGGGGGGGGGGGGGGGGGGGGGGGGGGGGGGGGGGGGGGGGGGGGGGGGGGGGGGGGGGGGGGGGGGGGGGGGGGGGGGGGGGGGGGGGGGGGGGGGGGGGGGGGGGGGGGGGGGGGGGGGGGGGGGGGGGGGGGGGGGGGGGGGGGGGGGGGGGGGGGGGGGGGGGGGGGGGGGGGGGGGGGGGGGGGGGGGGGGGGGGGGGGGGGGGGGGGGGGGGGGGGGGGGGGGGGGGGGGGGGGGGGGGGGGGGGGGGGGGGGGGGGGGGGGGGGGGGGGGGGGGGGGGGGGGGGGGGGGGGGGGGGGGGGGGGGGGGGGGGGGGGGGGGGGGGGGGGGGGGGGGGGGGGGGGGGGGGGGGGGGGGGGGGGGGGGGGGGGGGGGGGGGGGGGGGGGGGGGGGGGGGGGGGGGGGGGGGGGGGGGGGGGGGGGGGGGGGGGGGGGGGGGGGGGGGGGGGGGGGGGGGGGGGGGGGGGGGGGGGGGGGGGGGGGGGGGGGGGGGGGGGGGGGGGGGGGGGGGGGGGGGGGGGGGGGGGGGGGGGGGGGGGGGGGGGGGGGGGGGGGGGGGGGGGGGGGGGGGGGGGGGGGGGGGGGGGGGGGGGGGGGGGGGGGGGGGGGGGGGGGGGGGGGGGGGGGGGGGGGGGGGGGGGGGGGGGGGGGGGGGGGGGGGGGGGGGGGGGGGGGGGGGGGGGGGGGGGGGGGGGGGGGGGGGGGGGGGGGGGGGGGGGGGGGGGGGGGGGGGGGGGGGGGGGGGGGGGGGGGGGGGGGGGGGGGGGGGGGGGGGGGGGGGGGGGGGGGGGGGGGGGGGGGGGGGGGGGGGGGGGGGGGGGGGGGGGGGGGGGGGGGGGGGGGGGGGGGGGGGGGGGGGGGGGGGGGGGGGGGGGGGGGGGGGGGGGGGGGGGGGGGGGGGGGGGGGGGGGGGGGGGGGGGGGGGGGGGGGGGGGGGGGGGGGGGGGGGGGGGGGGGGGGGGGGGGGGGGGGGGGGGGGGGGGGGGGGGGGGGGGGGGGGGGGGGGGGGGGGGGGGGGGGGGGGGGGGGGGGGGGGGGGGGGGGGGGGGGGGGGGGGGGGGGGGGGGGGGGGGGGGGGGGGGGGGGGGGGGGGGGGGGGGGGGGGGGGGGGGGGGGGGGGGGGGGGGGGGGGGGGGGGGGGGGGGGGGGGGGGGGGGGGGGGGGGGGGGGGGGGGGGGGGGGGGGGGGGGGGGGGGGGGGGGGGGGGGGGGGGGGGGGGGGGGGGGGGGGGGGGGGGGGGGGGGGGGGGGGGGGGGGGGGGGGGGGGGGGGGGGGGGGGGGGGGGGGGGGGGGGGGGGGGGGGGGGGGGGGGGGGGGGGGGGGGGGGGGGGGGGGGGGGGGGGGGGGGGGGGGGGGGGGGGGGGGGGGGGGGGGGGGGGGGGGGGGGGGGGGGGGGGGGGGGGGGGGGGGGGGGGGGGGGGGGGGGGGGGGGGGGGGGGGGGGGGGGGGGGGGGGGGGGGGGGGGGGGGGGGGGGGGGGGGGGGGGGGGGGGGGGGGGGGGGGGGGGGGGGGGGGGGGGGGGGGGGGGGGGGGGGGGGGGGGGGGGGGGGGGGGGGGGGGGGGGGGGGGGGGGGGGGGGGGGGGGGGGGGGGTGGGGGGGGGGGGGGGGGGGGGGGGGGGGGGGGGGGGGGGGGGGGGGGGGGGGGGGGGGGGGGGGGGGGGGGGGGGGGGGGGGGGGGGGGGGGGGGGGGGGGGGGGGGGGGGGGGGGGGGGGGGGGGGGGGGGGGGGGGGGGGGGGGGGGGGGGGGGGGGGGGGGGGGGGGGGGGGGGGGGGGGGGGGGGGGGGGGGGGGGGGGGGGGGGGGGGGGGGGGGGGGGGGGGGGGGGGGGGGGGGGGGGGGGGGGGGGGGGGGGGGGGGGGGGGGGGGGGGGGGGGGGGGGGGGGGGGGGGGGGGGGGGGGGGGGGGGGGGGGGGGGGGGGGGGGGGGGGGGGGGGGGGGGGGGGGGGGGGGGGGGGGGGGGGGGGGGGGGGGGGGGGGGGGGGGGGGGGGGGGGGGGGGGGGGGGGGGGGGGGGGGGGGGGGGGGGGGGGGGGGGGGGGGGGGGGGGGGGGGGGGGGGGGGGGGGGGGGGGGGGGGGGGGGGGGGGGGGGGGGGGGGGGGGGGGGGGGGGGGGGGGGGGGGGGGGGGGGGGGGGGGGGGGGGGGGGGGGGGGGGGGGGGGGGGGGGGGGGGGGGGGGGGGGGGGGGGGGGGGGGGGGGGGGGGGGGGGGGGGGGGGGGGGGGGGGGGGGGGGGGGGGGGGGGGGGGGGGGGGGGGGGGGGGGGGGGGGGGGGGGGGGGGGGGGGGGGGGGGGGGGGGGGGGGGGGGGGGGGGGGGGGGGGGGGGGGGGGGGGGGGGGGGGGGGGGGGGGGGGGGGGGGGGGGGGGGGGGGGGGGGGGGGGGGGGGGGGGGGGGGGGGGGGGGGGGGGGGGGGGGGGGGGGGGGGGGGGGGGGGGGGGGGGGGGGGGGGGGGGGGGGGGGGGGGGGGGGGGGGGGGGGGGGGGGGGGGGGGGGGGGGGGGGGGGGGGGGGGGGGGGGGGGGGGGGGGGGGGGGGGGGGGGGGGGGGGGGGGGGGGGGGGGGGGGGGGGGGGGGGGGGGGGGGGGGGGGGGGGGGGGGGGGGGGGGGGGGGGGGGGGGGGGGGGGGGGGGGGGGGGGTGGGGGGGGGGGGGGGGGGGGGGGGGGGGGGGGGGGGGGGGGGGGGGGGGGGGGGGGGGGGGGGGGGGGGGGGGGGGGGGGGGGGGGGGGGGGGGGGGGGGGGGGGGGGGGGGGGGGGGGGGGGGGGGGGGGGGGGGGGGGGGGGGGGGGGGGGGGGGGGGGGGGGGGGGGGGGGGGGGGGGGGGGGGGGGGGGGGGGGGGGGGGGGGGGGGGGGGGGGGGGGGGGGGGGGGGGGGGGGGGGGGGGGGGGGGGGGGGGGGGGGGGGGGGGGGGGGGGGGGGGGGGGGGGGGGGGGGGGGGGGGGGGGGGGGGGGGGGGGGGGGGGGGGGGGGGGGGGGGGGGGGGGGGGGGGGGGGGGGGGGGGGGGGGGGGGGGGGGGGGGGGGGGGGGGGGGGGGGGGGGGGGGGGGGGGGGGGGGGGGGGGGGGGGGGGGGGGGGGGGGGGGGGGGGGGGGGGGGGGGGGGGGGGGGGGGGGGGGGGGGGGGGGGGGGGGGGGGGGGGGGGGGGGGGGGGGGGGGGGGGGGGGGGGGGGGGGGGGGGGGGGGGGGGGGGGGGGGGGGGGGGGGGGGGGGGGGGGGGGGGGGGGGGGGGGGGGGGGGGGGGGGGGGGGGGGGGGGGGGGGGGGGGGGGGGGGGGGGGGGGGGGGGGGGGGGGGGGGGGGGGGGGGGGGGGGGGGGGGGGGGGGGGGGGGGGGGGGGGGGGGGGGGGGGGGGGGGGGGGGGGGGGGGGGGGGGGGGGGGGGGGGGGGGGGGGGGGGGGGGGGGGGGGGGGGGGGGGGGGGGGGGGGGGGGGGGGGGGGGGGGGGGGGGGGGGGGGGGGGGGGGGGGGGGGGGGGGGGGGGGGGGGGGGGGGGGGGGGGGGGGGGGGGGGGGGGGGGGGGGGGGGGGGGGGGGGGGGGGGGGGGGGGGGGGGGGGGGGGGGGGGGGGGGGGGGGGGGGGGGGGGGGGGGGGGGGGGGGGGGGGGGGGGGGGGGGGGGGGGGGGGGGGGGGGGGGGGGGGGGGGGGGGGGGGGGGGGGGGGGGGGGGGGGGGGGGGGGGGGGGGGGGGGGGGGGGGGGGGGGGGGGGGGGGGGGGGGGGGGGGGGGGGGGGGGGGGGGGGGGGGGGGGGGGGGGGGGGGGGGGGGGGGGGGGGGGGGGGGGGGGGGGGGGGGGGGGGGGGGGGGGGGGGGGGGGGGGGGGGGGGGGGGGGGGGGGGGGGGGGGGGGGGGGGGGGGGGGGGGGGGGGGGGGGGGGGGGGGGGGGGGGGGGGGGGGGGGGGGGGGGGGGGGGGGGGGGGGGGGGGGGGGGGGGGGGGGGGGGGGGGGGGGGGGGGGGGGGGGGGGGGGGGGGGGGGGGGGGGGGGGGGGGGGGGGGGGGGGGGGGGGGGGGGGGGGGGGGGGGGGGGGGGGGGGGGGGGGGGGGGGGGGGGGGGGGGGGGGGGGGGGGGGGGGGGGGGGGGGGGGGGGGGGGGGGGGGGGGGGGGGGGGGGGGGGGGGGGGGGGGGGGGGGGGGGGGGGGGGGGGGGGGGGGGGGGGGGGGGGGGGGGGGGGGGGGGGGGGGGGGGGGGGGGGGGGGGGGGGGGGGGGGGGGGGGGGGGGGGGGGGGGGGGGGGGGGGGGGGGGGGGGGGGGGGGGGGGGGGGGGGGGGGGGGGGGGGGGGGGGGGGGGGGGGGGGGGGGGGGGGGGGGGGGGGGGGGGGGGGGGGGGGGGGGGGGGGGGGGGGGGGGGGGGGGGGGGGGGGGGGGGGGGGGGGGGGGGGGGGGGGGGGGGGGGGGGGGGGGGGGGGGGGGGGGGGGGGGGGGGGGGGGGGGGGGGGGGGGGGGGGGGGGGGGGGGGGGGGGGGGGGGGGGGGGGGGGGGGGGGGGGGGGGGGGGGGGGGGGGGGGGGGGGGGGGGGGGGGGGGGGGGGGGGGGGGGGGGGGGGGGGGGGGGGGGGGGGGGGGGGGGGGGGGGGGGGGGGGGGGGGGGGGGGGGGGGGGGGGGGGGGGGGGGGGGGGGGGGGGGGGGGGGGGGGGGGGGGGGGGGGGGGGGGGGGGGGGGGGGGGGGGGGGGGGGGGGGGGGGGGGGGGGGGGGGGGGGGGGGGGGGGGGGGGGGGGGGGGGGGGGGGGGGGGGGGGGGGGGGGGGGGGGGGGGGGGGGGGGGGGGGGGGGGGGGGGGGGGGGGGGGGGGGGGGGGGGGGGGGGGGGGGGGGGGGGGGGGGGGGGGGGGGGGGGGGGGGGGGGGGGGGGGGGGGGGGGGGGGGGGGGGGGGGGGGGGGGGGGGGGGGGGGGGGGGGGGGGGGGGGGGGGGGGGGGGGGGGGGGGGGGGGGGGGGGGGGGGGGGGGGGGGGGGGGGGGGGGGGGGGGGGGGGGGGGGGGGGGGGGGGGGGGGGGGGGGGGGGGGGGGGGGGGGGGGGGGGGGGGGGGGGGGGGGGGGGGGGGGGGGGGGGGGGGGGGGGGGGGGGGGGGGGGGGGGGGGGGGGGGGGGGGGGGGGGGGGGGGGGGGGGGGGGGGGGGGGGGGGGGGGGGGGGGGGGGGGGGGGGGGGGGGGGGGGGGGGGGGGGGGGGGGGGGGGGGGGGGGGGGGGGGGGGGGGGGGGGGGGGGGGGGGGGGGGGGGGGGGGGGGGGGGGGGGGGGGGGGGGGGGGGGGGGGGGGGGGGGGGGGGGGGGGGGGGGGGGGGGGGGGGGGGGGGGGGGGGGGGGGGGGGGGGGGGGGGGGGGGGGGGGGGGGGGGGGGGGGGGGGGGGGGGGGGGGGGGGGGGGGGGGGGGGGGGGGGGGGGGGGGGGGGGGGGGGGGGGGGGGGGGGGGGGGGGGGGGGGGGGGGGGGGGGGGGGGGGGGGGGGGGGGGGGGGGGGGGGGGGGGGGGGGGGGGGGGGGGGGGGGGGGGGGGGGGGGGGGGGGGGGGGGGGGGGGGGGGGGGGGGGGGGGGGGGGGGGGGGGGGGGGGGGGGGGGGGGGGGGGGGGGGGGGGGGGGGGGGGGGGGGGGGGGGGGGGGGGGGGGGGGGGGGGGGGGGGGGGGGGGGGGGGGGGGGGGGGGGGGGGGGGGGGGGGGGGGGGGGGGGGGGGGGGGGGGGGGGGGGGGGGGGGGGGGGGGGGGGGGGGGGGGGGGGGGGGGGGGGGGGGGGGGGGGGGGGGGGGGGGGGGGGGGGGGGGGGGGGGGGGGGGGGGGGGGGGGGGGGGGGGGGGGGGGGGGGGGGGGGGGGGGGGGGGGGGGGGGGGGGGGGGGGGGGGGGGGGGGGGGGGGGGGGGGGGGGGGGGGGGGGGGGGGGGGGGGGGGGGGGGGGGGGGGGGGGGGGGGGGGGGGGGGGGGGGGGGGGGGGGGGGGGGGGGGGGGGGGGGGGGGGGGGGGGGGGGGGGGGGGGGGGGGGGGGGGGGGGGGGGGGGGGGGGGGGGGGGGGGGGGGGGGGGGGGGGGGGGGGGGGGGGGGGGGGGGGGGGGGGGGGGGGGGGGGGGGGGGGGGGGGGGGGGGGGGGGGGGGGGGGGGGGGGGGGGGGGGGGGGGGGGGGGGGGGGGGGGGGGGGGGGGGGGGGGGGGGGGGGGGGGGGGGGGGGGGGGGGGGGGGGGGGGGGGGGGGGGGGGGGGGGGGGGGGGGGGGGGGGGGGGGGGGGGGGGGGGGGGGGGGGGGGGGGGGGGGGGGGGGGGGGGGGGGGGGGGGGGGGGGGGGGGGGGGGGGGGGGGGGGGGGGGGGGGGGGGGGGGGGGGGGGGGGGGGGGGGGGGGGGGGGGGGGGGGGGGGGGGGGGGGGGGGGGGGGGGGGGGGGGGGGGGGGGGGGGGGGGGGGGGGGGGGGGGGGGGGGGGGGGGGGGGGGGGGGGGGGGGGGGGGGGGGGGGGGGGGGGGGGGGGGGGGGGGGGGGGGGGGGGGGGGGGGGGGGGGGGGGGGGGGGGGGGGGGGGGGGGGGGGGGGGGGGGGGGGGGGGGGGGGGGGGGGGGGGGGGGGGGGGGGGGGGGGGGGGGGGGGGGGGGGGGGGGGGGGGGGGGGGGGGGGGGGGGGGGGGGGGGGGGGGGGGGGGGGGGGGGGGGGGGGGGGGGGGGGGGGGGGGGGGGGGGGGGGGGGGGGGGGGGGGGGGGGGGGGGGGGGGGGGGGGGGGGGGGGGGGGGGGGGGGGGGGGGGGGGGGGGGGGGGGGGGGGGGGGGGGGGGGGGGGGGGGGGGGGGGGGGGGGGGGGGGGGGGGGGGGGGGGGGGGGGGGGGGGGGGGGGGGGGGGGGGGGGGGGGGGGGGGGGGGGGGGGGGGGGGGGGGGGGGGGGGGGGGGGGGGGGGGGGGGGGGGGGGGGGGGGGGGGGGGGGGGGGGGGGGGGGGGGGGGGGGGGGGGGGGGGGGGGGGGGGGGGGGGGGGGGGGGGGGGGGGGGGGGGGGGGGGGGGGGGGGGGGGGGGGGGGGGGGGGGGGGGGGGGGGGGGGGGGGGGGGGGGGGGGGGGGGGGGGGGGGGGGGGGGGGGGGGGGGGGGGGGGGGGGGGGGGGGGGGGGGGGGGGGGGGGGGGGGGGGGGGGGGGGGGGGGGGGGGGGGGGGGGGGGGGGGGGGGGGGGGGGGGGGGGGGGGGGGGGGGGGGGGGGGGGGGGGGGGGGGGGGGGGGGGGGGGGGGGGGGGGGGGGGGGGGGGGGGGGGGGGGGGGGGGGGGGGGGGGGGGGGGGGGGGGGGGGGGGGGGGGGGGGGGGGGGGGGGGGGGGGGGGGGGGGGGGGGGGGGGGGGGGGGGGGGGGGGGGGGGGGGGGGGGGGGGGGGGGGGGGGGGGGGGGGGGGGGGGGGGGGGGGGGGGGGGGGGGGGGGGGGGGGGGGGGGGGGGGGGGGGGGGGGGGGGGGGGGGGGGGGGGGGGGGGGGGGGGGGGGGGGGGGGGGGGGGGGGGGGGGGGGGGGGGGGGGGGGGGGGGGGGGGGGGGGGGGGGGGGGGGGGGGGGGGGGGGGGGGGGGGGGGGGGGGGGGGGGGGGGGGGGGGGGGGGGGGGGGGGGGGGGGGGGGGGGGGGGGGGGGGGGGGGGGGGGGGGGGGGGGGGGGGGGGGGGGGGGGGGGGGGGGGGGGGGGGGGGGGGGGGGGGGGGGGGGGGGGGGGGGGGGGGGGGGGGGGGGGGGGGGGGGGGGGGGGGGGGGGGGGGGGGGGGGGGGGGGGGGGGGGGGGGGGGGGGGGGGGGGGGGGGGGGGGGGGGGGGGGGGGGGGGGGGGGGGGGGGGGGGGGGGGGGGGGGGGGGGGGGGGGGGGGGGGGGGGGGGGGGGGGGGGGGGGGGGGGGGGGGGGGGGGGGGGGGGGGGGGGGGGGGGGGGGGGGGGGGGGGGGGGGGGGGGGGGGGGGGGGGGGGGGGGGGGGGGGGGGGGGGGGGGGGGGGGGGGGGGGGGGGGGGGGGGGGGGGGGGGGGGGGGGGGGGGGGGGGGGGGGGGGGGGGGGGGGGGGGGGGGGGGGGGGGGGGGGGGGGGGGGGGGGGGGGGGGGGGGGGGGGGGGGGGGGGGGGGGGGGGGGGGGGGGGGGGGGGGGGGGGGGGGGGGGGGGGGGGGGGGGGGGGGGGGGGGGGGGGGGGGGGGGGGGGGGGGGGGGGGGGGGGGGGGGGGGGGGGGGGGGGGGGGGGGGGGGGGGGGGGGGGGGGGGGGGGGGGGGGGGGGGGGGGGGGGGGGGGGGGGGGGGGGGGGGGGGGGGGGGGGGGGGGGGGGGGGGGGGGGGGGGGGGGGGGGGGGGGGGGGGGGGGGGGGGGGGGGGGGGGGGGGGGGGGGGGGGGGGGGGGGGGGGGGGGGGGGGGGGGGGGGGGGGGGGGGGGGGGGGGGGGGGGGGGGGGGGGGGGGGGGGGGGGGGGGGGGGGGGGGGGGGGGGGGGGGGGGGGGGGGGGGGGGGGGGGGGGGGGGGGGGGGGGGGGGGGGGGGGGGGGGGGGGGGGGGGGGGGGGGGGGGGGGGGGGGGGGGGGGGGGGGGGGGGGGGGGGGGGGGGGGGGGGGGGGGGGGGGGGGGGGGGGGGGGGGGGGGGGGGGGGGGGGGGGGGGGGGGGGGGGGGGGGGGGGGGGGGGGGGGGGGGGGGGGGGGGGGGGGGGGGGGGGGGGGGGGGGGGGGGGGGGGGGGGGGGGGGGGGGGGGGGGGGGGGGGGGGGGGGGGGGGGGGGGGGGGGGGGGGGGGGGGGGGGGGGGGGGGGGGGGGGGGGGGGGGGGGGGGGGGGGGGGGGGGGGGGGGGGGGGGGGGGGGGGGGGGGGGGGGGGGGGGGGGGGGGGGGGGGGGGGGGGGGGGGGGGGGGGGGGGGGGGGGGGGGGGGGGGGGGGGGGGGGGGGGGGGGGGGGGGGGGGGGGGGGGGGGGGGGGGGGGGGGGGGGGGGGGGGGGGGGGGGGGGGGGGGGGGGGGGGGGGGGGGGGGGGGGGGGGGGGGGGGGGGGGGGGGGGGGGGGGGGGGGGGGGGGGGGGGGGGGGGGGGGGGGGGGGGGGGGGGGGGGGGGGGGGGGGGGGGGGGGGGGGGGGGGGGGGGGGGGGGGGGGGGGGGGGGGGGGGGGGGGGGGGGGGGGGGGGGGGGGGGGGGGGGGGGGGGGGGGGGGGGGGGGGGGGGGGGGGGGGGGGGGGGGGGGGGGGGGGGGGGGGGGGGGGGGGGGGGGGGGGGGGGGGGGGGGGGGGGGGGGGGGGGGGGGGGGGGGGGGGGGGGGGGGGGGGGGGGGGGGGGGGGGGGGGGGGGGGGGGGGGGGGGGGGGGGGGGGGGGGGGGGGGGGGGGGGGGGGGGGGGGGGGGGGGGGGGGGGGGGGGGGGGGGGGGGGGGGGGGGGGGGGGGGGGGGGGGGGGGGGGGGGGGGGGGGGGGGGGGGGGGGGGGGGGGGGGGGGGGGGGGGGGGGGGGGGGGGGGGGGGGGGGGGGGGGGGGGGGGGGGGGGGGGGGGGGGGGGGGGGGGGGGGGGGGGGGGGGGGGGGGGGGGGGGGGGGGGGGGGGGGGGGGGGGGGGGGGGGGGGGGGGGGGGGGGGGGGGGGGGGGGGGGGGGGGGGGGGGGGGGGGGGGGGGGGGGGGGGGGGGGGGGGGGGGGGGGGGGGGGGGGGGGGGGGGGGGGGGGGGGGGGGGGGGGGGGGGGGGGGGGGGGGGGGGGGGGGGGGGGGGGGGGGGGGGGGGGGGGGGGGGGGGGGGGGGGGGGGGGGGGGGGGGGGGGGGGGGGGGGGGGGGGGGGGGGGGGGGGGGGGGGGGGGGGGGGGGGGGGGGGGGGGGGGGGGGGGGGGGGGGGGGGGGGGGGGGGGGGGGGGGGGGGGGGGGGGGGGGGGGGGGGGGGGGGGGGGGGGGGGGGGGGGGGGGGGGGGGGGGGGGGGGGGGGGGGGGGGGGGGGGGGGGGGGGGGGGGGGGGGGGGGGGGGGGGGGGGGGGGGGGGGGGGGGGGGGGGGGGGGGGGGGGGGGGGGGGGGGGGGGGGGGGGGGGGGGGGGGGGGGGGGGGGGGGGGGGGGGGGGGGGGGGGGGGGGGGGGGGGGGGGGGGGGGGGGGGGGGGGGGGGGGGGGGGGGGGGGGGGGGGGGGGGGGGGGGGGGGGGGGGGGGGGGGGGGGGGGGGGGGGGGGGGGGGGGGGGGGGGGGGGGGGGGGGGGGGGGGGGGGGGGGGGGGGGGGGGGGGGGGGGGGGGGGGGGGGGGGGGGGGGGGGGGGGGGGGGGGGGGGGGGGGGGGGGGGGGGGGGGGGGGGGGGGGGGGGGGGGGGGGGGGGGGGGGGGGGGGGGGGGGGGGGGGGGGGGGGGGGGGGGGGGGGGGGGGGGGGGGGGGGGGGGGGGGGGGGGGGGGGGGGGGGGGGGGGGGGGGGGGGGGGGGGGGGGGGGGGGGGGGGGGGGGGGGGGGGGGGGGGGGGGGGGGGGGGGGGGGGGGGGGGGGGGGGGGGGGGGGGGGGGGGGGGGGGGGGGGGGGGGGGGGGGGGGGGGGGGGGGGGGGGGGGGGGGGGGGGGGGGGGGGGGGGGGGGGGGGGGGGGGGGGGGGGGGGGGGGGGGGGGGGGGGGGGGGGGGGGGGGGGGGGGGGGGGGGGGGGGGGGGGGGGGGGGGGGGGGGGGGGGGGGGGGGGGGGGGGGGGGGGGGGGGGGGGGGGGGGGGGGGGGGGGGGGGGGGGGGGGGGGGGGGGGGGGGGGGGGGGGGGGGGGGGGGGGGGGGGGGGGGGGGGGGGGGGGGGGGGGGGGGGGGGGGGGGGGGGGGGGGGGGGGGGGGGGGGGGGGGGGGGGGGGGGGGGGGGGGGGGGGGGGGGGGGGGGGGGGGGGGGGGGGGGGGGGGGGGGGGGGGGGGGGGGGGGGGGGGGGGGGGGGGGGGGGGGGGGGGGGGGGGGGGGGGGGGGGGGGGGGGGGGGGGGGGGGGGGGGGGGGGGGGGGGGGGGGGGGGGGGGGGGGGGGGGGGGGGGGGGGGGGGGGGGGGGGGGGGGGGGGGGGGGGGGGGGGGGGGGGGGGGGGGGGGGGGGGGGGGGGGGGGGGGGGGGGGGGGGGGGGGGGGGGGGGGGGGGGGGGGGGGGGGGGGGGGGGGGGGGGGGGGGGGGGGGGGGGGGGGGGGGGGGGGGGGGGGGGGGGGGGGGGGGGGGGGGGGGGGGGGGGGGGGGGGGGGGGGGGGGGGGGGGGGGGGGGGGGGGGGGGGGGGGGGGGGGGGGGGGGGGGGGGGGGGGGGGGGGGGGGGGGGGGGGGGGGGGGGGGGGGGGGGGGGGGGGGGGGGGGGGGGGGGGGGGGGGGGGGGGGGGGGGGGGGGGGGGGGGGGGGGGGGGGGGGGGGGGGGGGGGGGGGGGGGGGGGGGGGGGGGGGGGGGGGGGGGGGGGGGGGGGGGGGGGGGGGGGGGGGGGGGGGGGGGGGGGGGGGGGGGGGGGGGGGGGGGGGGGGGGGGGGGGGGGGGGGGGGGGGGGGGGGGGGGGGGGGGGGGGGGGGGGGGGGGGGGGGGGGGGGGGGGGGGGGGGGGGGGGGGGGGGGGGGGGGGGGGGGGGGGGGGGGGGGGGGGGGGGGGGGGGGGGGGGGGGGGGGGGGGGGGGGGGGGGGGGGGGGGGGGGGGGGGGGGGGGGGGGGGGGGGGGGGGGGGGGGGGGGGGGGGGGGGGGGGGGGGGGGGGGGGGGGGGGGGGGGGGGGGGGGGGGGGGGGGGGGGGGGGGGGGGGGGGGGGGGGGGGGGGGGGGGGGGGGGGGGGGGGGGGGGGGGGGGGGGGGGGGGGGGGGGGGGGGGGGGGGGGGGGGGGGGGGGGGGGGGGGGGGGGGGGGGGGGGGGGGGGGGGGGGGGGGGGGGGGGGGGGGGGGGGGGGGGGGGGGGGGGGGGGGGGGGGGGGGGGGGGGGGGGGGGGGGGGGGGTGGGGGGGGGGGGGGGGGGGGGGGGGGGGGGGGGGGGGGGGGGGGGGGGGGGGGGGGGGGGGGGGGGGGGGGGGGGGGGGGGGGGGGGGGGGGGGGGGGGGGGGGGGGGGGGGGGGGGGGGGGGGGGGGGGGGGGGGGGGGGGGGGGGGGGGGGGGGGGGGGGGGGGGGGGGGGGGGGGGGGGGGGGGGGGGGGGGGGGGGGGGGGGGGGGGGGGGGGGGGGGGGGGGGGGGGGGGGGGGGGGGGGGGGGGGGGGGGGGGGGGGGGGGGGGGGGGGGGGGGGGGGGGGGGGGGGGGGGGGGGGGGGGGGGGGGGGGGGGGGGGGGGGGGGGGGGGGGGGGGGGGGGGGGGGGGGGGGGGGGGGGGGGGGGGGGGGGGGGGGGGGGGGGGGGGGGGGGGGGGGGGGGGGGGGGGGGGGGGGGGGGGGGGGGGGGGGGGGGGGGGGGGGGGGGGGGGGGGGGGGGGGGGGGGGGGGGGGGGGGGGGGGGGGGGGGGGGGGGGGGGGGGGGGGGGGGGGGGGGGGGGGGGGGGGGGGGGGGGGGGGGGGGGGGGGGGGGGGGGGGGGGGGGGGGGGGGGGGGGGGGGGGGGGGGGGGGGGGGGGGGGGGGGGGGGGGGGGGGGGGGGGGGGGGGGGGGGGGGGGGGGGGGGGGGGGGGGGGGGGGGGGGGGGGGGGGGGGGGGGGGGGGGGGGGGGGGGGGGGGGGGGGGGGGGGGGGGGGGGGGGGGGGGGGGGGGGGGGGGGGGGGGGGGGGGGGGGGGGGGGGGGGGGGGGGGGGGGGGGGGGGGGGGGGGGGGGGGGGGGGGGGGGGGGGGGGGGGGGGGGGGGGGGGGGGGGGGGGGGGGGGGGGGGGGGGGGGGGGGGGGGGGGGGGGGGGGGGGGGGGGGGGGGGGGGGGGGGGGGGGGGGGGGGGGGGGGGGGGGGGGGGGGGGGGGGGGGGGGGGGGGGGGGGGGGGGGGGGGGGGGGGGGGGGGGGGGGGGGGGGGGGGGGGGGGGGGGGGGGGGGGGGGGGGGGGGGGGGGGGGGGGGGGGGGGGGGGGGGGGGGGGGGGGGGGGGGGGGGGGGGGGGGGGGGGGGGGGGGGGGGGGGGGGGGGGGGGGGGGGGGGGGGGGGGGGGGGGGGGGGGGGGGGGGGGGGGGGGGGGGGGGGGGGGGGGGGGGGGGGGGGGGGGGGGGGGGGGGGGGGGGGGGGGGGGGGGGGGGGGGGGGGGGGGGGGGGGGGGGGGGGGGGGGGGGGGGGGGGGGGGGGGGGGGGGGGGGGGGGGGGGGGGGGGGGGGGGGGGGGGGGGGGGGGGGGGGGGGGGGGGGGGGGGGGGGGGGGGGGGGGGGGGGGGGGGGGGGGGGGGGGGGGGGGGGGGGGGGGGGGGGGGGGGGGGGGGGGGGGGGGGGGGGGGGGGGGGGGGGGGGGGGGGGGGGGGGGGGGGGGGGGGGGGGGGGGGGGGGGGGGGGGGGGGGGGGGGGGGGGGGGGGGGGGGGGGGGGGGGGGGGGGGGGGGGGGGGGGGGGGGGGGGGGGGGGGGGGGGGGGGGGGGGGGGGGGGGGGGGGGGGGGGGGGGGGGGGGGGGGGGGGGGGGGGGGGGGGGGGGGGGTGGGGGGGGGGGGGGGGGGGGGGGGGGGGGGGGGGGGGGGGGGGGGGGGGGGGGGGGGGGGGGGGGGGGGGGGGGGGGGGGGGGGGGGGGGGGGGGGGGGGGGGGGGGGGGGGGGGGGGGGGGGGGGGGGGGGGGGGGGGGGGGGGGGGGGGGGGGGGGGGGGGGGGGGGGGGGGGGGGGGGGGGGGGGGGGGGGGGGGGGGGGGGGGGGGGGGGGGGGGGGGGGGGGGGGGGGGGGGGGGGGGGGGGGGGGGGGGGGGGGGGGGGGGGGGGGGGGGGGGGGGGGGGGGGGGGGGGGGGGGGGGGGGGGGGGGGGGGGGGGGGGGGGGGGGGGGGGGGGGGGGGGGGGGGGGGGGGGGGGGGGGGGGGGGGGGGGGGGGGGGGGGGGGGGGGGGGGGGGGGGGGGGGGGGGGGGGGGGGGGGGGGGGGGGGGGGGGGGGGGGGGGGGGGGGGGGGGGGGGGGGGGGGGGGGGGGGGGGGGGGGGGGGGGGGGGGGGGGGGGGGGGGGGGGGGGGGGGGGGGGGGGGGGGGGGGGGGGGGGGGGGGGGGGGGGGGGGGGGGGGGGGGGGGGGGGGGGGGGGGGGGGGGGGGGGGGGGGGGGGGGGGGGGGGGGGGGGGGGGGGGGGGGGGGGGGGGGGGGGGGGGGGGGGGGGGGGGGGGGGGGGGGGGGGGGGGGGGGGGGGGGGGGGGGGGGGGGGGGGGGGGGGGGGGGGGGGGGGGGGGGGGGGGGGGGGGGGGGGGGGGGGGGGGGGGGGGGGGGGGGGGGGGGGGGGGGGGGGGGGGGGGGGGGGGGGGGGGGGGGGGGGGGGGGGGGGGGGGGGGGGGGGGGGGGGGGGGGGGGGGGGGGGGGGGGGGGGGGGGGGGGGGGGGGGGGGGGGGGGGGGGGGGGGGGGGGGGGGGGGGGGGGGGGGGGGGGGGGGGGGGGGGGGGGGGGGGGGGGGGGGGGGGGGGGGGGGGGGGGGGGGGGGGGGGGGGGGGGGGGGGGGGGGGGGGGGGGGGGGGGGGGGGGGGGGGGGGGGGGGGGGGGGGGGGGGGGGGGGGGGGGGGGGGGGGGGGGGGGGGGGGGGGGGGGGGGGGGGGGGGGGGGGGGGGGGGGGGGGGGGGGGGGGGGGGGGGGGGGGGGGGGGGGGGGGGGGGGGGGGGGGGGGGGGGGGGGGGGGGGGGGGGGGGGGGGGGGGGGGGGGGGGGGGGGGGGGGGGGGGGGGGGGGGGGGGGGGGGGGGGGGGGGGGGGGGGGGGGGGGGGGGGGGGGGGGGGGGGGGGGGGGGGGGGGGGGGGGGGGGGGGGGGGGGGGGGGGGGGGGGGGGGGGGGGGGGGGGGGGGGGGGGGGGGGGGGGGGGGGGGGGGGGGGGGGGGGGGGGGGGGGGGGGGGGGGGGGGGGGGGGGGGGGGGGGGGGGGGGGGGGGGGGGGGGGGGGGGGGGGGGGGGGGGGGGGGGGGGGGGGGGGGGGGGGGGGGGGGGGGGGGGGGGGGGGGGGGGGGGGGGGGGGGGGGGGGGGGGGGGGGGGGGGGGGGGGGGGGGGGGGGGGGGGGGGGGGGGGGGGGGGGGGGGGGGGGGGGGGGGGGGGGGGGGGGGGGGGGGGGGGGGGGGGGGGGGGGGGGGGGGGGGGGGGGGGGGGGGGGGGGGGGGGGGGGGGGGGGGGGGGGGGGGGGGGGGGGGGGGGGGGGGGGGGGGGGGGGGGGGGGGGGGGGGGGGGGGGGGGGGGGGGGGGGGGGGGGGGGGGGGGGGGGGGGGGGGGGGGGGGGGGGGGGGGGGGGGGGGGGGGGGGGGGGGGGGGGGGGGGGGGGGGGGGGGGGGGGGGGGGGGGGGGGGGGGGGGGGGGGGGGGGGGGGGGGGGGGGGGGGGGGGGGGGGGGGGGGGGGGGGGGGGGGGGGGGGGGGGGGGGGGGGGGGGGGGGGGGGGGGGGGGGGGGGGGGGGGGGGGGGGGGGGGGGGGGGGGGGGGGGGGGGGGGGGGGGGGGGGGGGGGGGGGGGGGGGGGGGGGGGGGGGGGGGGGGGGGGGGGGGGGGGGGGGGGGGGGGGGGGGGGGGGGGGGGGGGGGGGGGGGGGGGGGGGGGGGGGGGGGGGGGGGGGGGGGGGGGGGGGGGGGGGGGGGGGGGGGGGGGGGGGGGGGGGGGGGGGGGGGGGGGGGGGGGGGGGGGGGGGGGGGGGGGGGGGGGGGGGGGGGGGGGGGGGGGGGGGGGGGGGGGGGGGGGGGGGGGGGGGGGGGGGGGGGGGGGGGGGGGGGGGGGGGGGGGGGGGGGGGGGGGGGGGGGGGGGGGGGGGGGGGGGGGGGGGGGGGGGGGGGGGGGGGGGGGGGGGGGGGGGGGGGGGGGGGGGGGGGGGGGGGGGGGGGGGGGGGGGGGGGGGGGGGGGGGGGGGGGGGGGGGGGGGGGGGGGGGGGGGGGGGGGGGGGGGGGGGGGGGGGGGGGGGGGGGGGGGGGGGGGGGGGGGGGGGGGGGGGGGGGGGGGGGGGGGGGGGGGGGGGGGGGGGGGGGGGGGGGGGGGGGGGGGGGGGGGGGGGGGGGGGGGGGGGGGGGGGGGGGGGGGGGGGGGGGGGGGGGGGGGGGGGGGGGGGGGGGGGGGGGGGGGGGGGGGGGGGGGGGGGGGGGGGGGGGGGGGGGGGGGGGGGGGGGGGGGGGGGGGGGGGGGGGGGGGGGGGGGGGGGGGGGGGGGGGGGGGGGGGGGGGGGGGGGGGGGGGGGGGGGGGGGGGGGGGGGGGGGGGGGGGGGGGGGGGGGGGGGGGGGGGGGGGGGGGGGGGGGGGGGGGGGGGGGGGGGGGGGGGGGGGGGGGGGGGGGGGGGGGGGGGGGGGGGGGGGGGGGGGGGGGGGGGGGGGGGGGGGGGGGGGGGGGGGGGGGGGGGGGGGGGGGGGGGGGGGGGGGGGGGGGGGGGGGGGGGGGGGGGGGGGGGGGGGGGGGGGGGGGGGGGGGGGGGGGGGGGGGGGGGGGGGGGGGGGGGGGGGGGGGGGGGGGGGGGGGGGGGGGGGGGGGGGGGGGGGGGGGGGGGGGGGGGGGGGGGGGGGGGGGGGGGGGGGGGGGGGGGGGGGGGGGGGGGGGGGGGGGGGGGGGGGGGGGGGGGGGGGGGGGGGGGGGGGGGGGGGGGGGGGGGGGGGGGGGGGGGGGGGGGGGGGGGGGGGGGGGGGGGGGGGGGGGGGGGGGGGGGGGGGGGGGGGGGGGGGGGGGGGGGGGGGGGGGGGGGGGGGGGGGGGGGGGGGGGGGGGGGGGGGGGGGGGGGGGGGGGGGGGGGGGGGGGGGGGGGGGGGGGGGGGGGGGGGGGGGGGGGGGGGGGGGGGGGGGGGGGGGGGGGGGGGGGGGGGGGGGGGGGGGGGGGGGGGGGGGGGGGGGGGGGGGGGGGGGGGGGGGGGGGGGGGGGGGGGGGGGGGGGGGGGGGGGGGGGGGGGGGGGGGGGGGGGGGGGGGGGGGGGGGGGGGGGGGGGGGGGGGGGGGGGGGGGGGGGGGGGGGGGGGGGGGGGGGGGGGGGGGGGGGGGGGGGGGGGGGGGGGGGGGGGGGGGGGGGGGGGGGGGGGGGGGGGGGGGGGGGGGGGGGGGGGGGGGGGGGGGGGGGGGGGGGGGGGGGGGGGGGGGGGGGGGGGGGGGGGGGGGGGGGGGGGGGGGGGGGGGGGGGGGGGGGGGGGGGGGGGGGGGGGGGGGGGGGGGGGGGGGGGGGGGGGGGGGGGGGGGGGGGGGGGGGGGGGGGGGGGGGGGGGGGGGGGGGGGGGGGGGGGGGGGGGGGGGGGGGGGGGGGGGGGGGGGGGGGGGGGGGGGGGGGGGGGGGGGGGGGGGGGGGGGGGGGGGGGGGGGGGGGGGGGGGGGGGGGGGGGGGGGGGGGGGGGGGGGGGGGGGGGGGGGGGGGGGGGGGGGGGGGGGGGGGGGGGGGGGGGGGGGGGGGGGGGGGGGGGGGGGGGGGGGGGGGGGGGGGGGGGGGGGGGGGGGGGGGGGGGGGGGGGGGGGGGGGGGGGGGGGGGGGGGGGGGGGGGGGGGGGGGGGGGGGGGGGGGGGGGGGGGGGGGGGGGGGGGGGGGGGGGGGGGGGGGGGGGGGGGGGGGGGGGGGGGGGGGGGGGGGGGGGGGGGGGGGGGGGGGGGGGGGGGGGGGGGTGGGGGGGGGGGGGGGGGGGGGGGGGGGGGGGGGGGGGGGGGGGGGGGGGGGGGGGGGGGGGGGGGGGGGGGGGGGGGGGGGGGGGGGGGGGGGGGGGGGGGGGGGGGGGGGGGGGGGGGGGGGGGGGGGGGGGGGGGGGGGGGGGGGGGGGGGGGGGGGGGGGGGGGGGGGGGGGGGGGGGGGGGGGGGGGGGGGGGGGGGGGGGGGGGGGGGGGGGGGGGGGGGGGGGGGGGGGGGGGGGGGGGGGGGGGGGGGGGGGGGGGGGGGGGGGGGGGGGGGGGGGGGGGGGGGGGGGGGGGGGGGGGGGGGGGGGGGGGGGGGGGGGGGGGGGGGGGGGGGGGGGGGGGGGGGGGGGGGGGGGGGGGGGGGGGGGGGGGGGGGGGGGGGGGGGGGGGGGGGGGGGGGGGGGGGGGGGGGGGGGGGGGGGGGGGGGGGGGGGGGGGGGGGGGGGGGGGGGGGGGGGGGGGGGGGGGGGGGGGGGGGGGGGGGGGGGGGGGGGGGGGGGGGGGGGGGGGGGGGGGGGGGGGGGGGGGGGGGGGGGGGGGGGGGGGGGGGGGGGGGGGGGGGGGGGGGGGGGGGGGGGGGGGGGGGGGGGGGGGGGGGGGGGGGGGGGGGGGGGGGGGGGGGGGGGGGGGGGGGGGGGGGGGGGGGGGGGGGGGGGGGGGGGGGGGGGGGGGGGGGGGGGGGGGGGGGGGGGGGGGGGGGGGGGGGGGGGGGGGGGGGGGGGGGGGGGGGGGGGGGGGGGGGGGGGGGGGGGGGGGGGGGGGGGGGGGGGGGGGGGGGGGGGGGGGGGGGGGGGGGGGGGGGGGGGGGGGGGGGGGGGGGGGGGGGGGGGGGGGGGGGGGGGGGGGGGGGGGGGGGGGGGGGGGGGGGGGGGGGGGGGGGGGGGGGGGGGGGGGGGGGGGGGGGGGGGGGGGGGGGGGGGGGGGGGGGGGGGGGGGGGGGGGGGGGGGGGGGGGGGGGGGGGGGGGGGGGGGGGGGGGGGGGGGGGGGGGGGGGGGGGGGGGGGGGGGGGGGGGGGGGGGGGGGGGGGGGGGGGGGGGGGGGGGGGGGGGGGGGGGGGGGGGGGGGGGGGGGGGGGGGGGGGGGGGGGGGGGGGGGGGGGGGGGGGGGGGGGGGGGGGGGGGGGGGGGGGGGGGGGGGGGGGGGGGGGGGGGGGGGGGGGGGGGGGGGGGGGGGGGGGGGGGGGGGGGGGGGGGGGGGGGGGGGGGGGGGGGGGGGGGGGGGGGGGGGGGGGGGGGGGGGGGGGGGGGGGGGGGGGGGGGGGGGGGGGGGGGGGGGGGGGGGGGGGGGGGGGGGGGGGGGGGGGGGGGGGGGGGGGGGGGGGGGGGGGGGGGGGGGGGGGGGGGGGGGGGGGGGGGGGGGGGGGGGGGGGGGGGGGGGGGGGGGGGGGGGGGGGGGGGGGGGGGGGGGGGGGGGGGGGGGGGGGGGGGGGGGGGGGGGGGGGGGGGGGGGGGGGGGGGGGGGGGGGGGGGGGGGGGGGGGGGGGGGGGGGGGGGGGGGGGGGGGGGGGGGGGGGGGGGGGGGGGGGGGGGGGGGGGGGGGGGGGGGGGGGGGGGGGGGGGGGGGGGGGGGGGGGGGGGGGGGGGGGGGGGGGGGGGGGGGGGGGGGGGGGGGGGGGGGGGGGGGGGGGGGGGGGGGGGGGGGGGGGGGGGGGGGGGGGGGGGGGGGGGGGGGGGGGGGGGGGGGGGGGGGGGGGGGGGGGGGGGGGGGGGGGGGGGGGGGGGGGGGGGGGGGGGGGGGGGGGGGGGGGGGGGGGGGGGGGGGGGGGGGGGGGGGGGGGGGGGGGGGGGGGGGGGGGGGGGGGGGGGGGGGGGGGGGGGGGGGGGGGGGGGGGGGGGGGGGGGGGGGGGGGGGGGGGGGGGGGGGGGGGGGGGGGGGGGGGGGGGGGGGGGGGGGGGGGGGGGGGGGGGGGGGGGGGGGGGGGGGGGGGGGGGGGGGGGGGGGGGGGGGGGGGGGGGGGGGGGGGGGGGGGGGGGGGGGGGGGGGGGGGGGGGGGGGGGGGGGGGGGGGGGGGGGGGGGGGGGGGGGGGGGGGGGGGGGGGGGGGGGGGGGGGGGGGGGGGGGGGGGGGGGGGGGGGGGGGGGGGGGGGGGGGGGGGGGGGGGGGGGGGGGGGGGGGGGGGGGGGGGGGGGGGGGGGGGGGGGGGGGGGGGGGGGGGGGGGGGGGGGGGGGGGGGGGGGGGGGGGGGGGGGGGGGGGGGGGGGGGGGGGGGGGGGGGGGGGGGGGGGGGGGGGGGGGGGGGGGGGGGGGGGGGGGGGGGGGGGGGGGGGGGGGGGGGGGGGGGGGGGGGGGGGGGGGGGGGGGGGGGGGGGGGGGGGGGGGGGGGGGGGGGGGGGGGGGGGGGGGGGGGGGGGGGGGGGGGGGGGGGGGGGGGGGGGGGGGGGGGGGGGGGGGGGGGGGGGGGGGGGGGGGGGGGGGGGGGGGGGGGGGGGGGGGGGGGGGGGGGGGGGGGGGGGGGGGGGGGGGGGGGGGGGGGGGGGGGGGGGGGGGGGGGGGGGGGGGGGGGGGGGGGGGGGGGGGGGGGGGGGGGGGGGGGGGGGGGGGGGGGGGGGGGGGGGGGGGGGGGGGGGGGGGGGGGGGGGGGGGGGGGGGGGGGGGGGGGGGGGGGGGGGGGGGGGGGGGGGGGGGGGGGGGGGGGGGGGGGGGGGGGGGGGGGGGGGGGGGGGGGGGGGGGGGGGGGGGGGGGGGGGGGGGGGGGGGGGGGGGGGGGGGGGGGGGGGGGGGGGGGGGGGGGGGGGGGGGGGGGGGGGGGGGGGGGGGGGGGGGGGGGGGGGGGGGGGGGGGGGGGGGGGGGGGGGGGGGGGGGGGGGGGGGGGGGGGGGGGGGGGGGGGGGGGGGGGGGGGGGGGGGGGGGGGGGGGGGGGGGGGGGGGGGGGGGGGGGGGGGGGGGGGGGGGGGGGGGGGGGGGGGGGGGGGGGGGGGGGGGGGGGGGGGGGGGGGGGGGGGGGGGGGGGGGGGGGGGGGGGGGGGGGGGGGGGGGGGGGGGGGGGGGGGGGGGGGGGGGGGGGGGGGGGGGGGGGGGGGGGGGGGGGGGGGGGGGGGGGGGGGGGGGGGGGGGGGGGGGGGGGGGGGGGGGGGGGGGGGGGGGGGGGGGGGGGGGGGGGGGGGGGGGGGGGGGGGGGGGGGGGGGGGGGGGGGGGGGGGGGGGGGGGGGGGGGGGGGGGGGGGGGGGGGGGGGGGGGGGGGGGGGGGGGGGGGGGGGGGGGGGGGGGGGGGGGGGGGGGGGGGGGGGGGGGGGGGGGGGGGGGGGGGGGGGGGGGGGGGGGGGGGGGGGGGGGGGGGGGGGGGGGGGGGGGGGGGGGGGGGGGGGGGGGGGGGGGGGGGGGGGGGGGGGGGGGGGGGGGGGGGGGGGGGGGGGGGGGGGGGGGGGGGGGGGGGGGGGGGGGGGGGGGGGGGGGGGGGGGGGGGGGGGGGGGGGGGGGGGGGGGGGGGGGGGGGGGGGGGGGGGGGGGGGGGGGGGGGGGGGGGGGGGGGGGGGGGGGGGGGGGGGGGGGGGGGGGGGGGGGGGGGGGGGGGGGGGGGGGGGGGGGGGGGGGGGGGGGGGGGGGGGGGGGGGGGGGGGGGGGGGGGGGGGGGGGGGGGGGGGGGGGGGGGGGGGGGGGGGGGGGGGGGGGGGGGGGGGGGGGGGGGGGGGGGGGGGGGGGGGGGGGGGGGGGGGGGGGGGGGGGGGGGGGGGGGGGGGGGGGGGGGGGGGGGGGGGGGGGGGGGGGGGGGGGGGGGGGGGGGGGGGGGGGGGGGGGGGGGGGGGGGGGGGGGGGGGGGGGGGGGGGGGGGGGGGGGGGGGGGGGGGGGGGGGGGGGGGGGGGGGGGGGGGGGGGGGGGGGGGGGGGGGGGGGGGGGGGGGGGGGGGGGGGGGGGGGGGGGGGGGGGGGGGGGGGGGGGGGGGGGGGGGGGGGGGGGGGGGGGGGGGGGGGGGGGGGGGGGGGGGGGGGGGGGGGGGGGGGGGGGGGGGGGGGGGGGGGGGGGGGGGGGGGGGGGGGGGGGGGGGGGGGGGGGGGGGGGGGGGGGGGGGGGGGGGGGGGGGGGGGGGGGGGGGGGGGGGGGGGGGGGGGGGGGGGGGGGGGGGGGGGGGGGGGGGGGGGGGGGGGGGGGGGGGGGGGGGGGGGGGGGGGGGGGGGGGGGGGGGGGGGGGGGGGGGGGGGGGGGGGGGGGGGGGGGGGGGGGGGGGGGGGGGGGGGGGGGGGGGGGGGGGGGGGGGGGGGGGGGGGGGGGGGGGGGGGGGGGGGGGGGGGGGGGGGGGGTGGGGGGGGGGGGGGGGGGGGGGGGGGGGGGGGGGGGGGGGGGGGGGGGGGGGGGGGGGGGGGGGGGGGGGGGGGGGGGGGGGGGGGGGGGGGGGGGGGGGGGGGGGGGGGGGGGGGGGGGGGGGGGGGGGGGGGGGGGGGGGGGGGGGGGGGGGGGGGGGGGGGGGGGGGGGGGGGGGGGGGGGGGGGGGGGGGGGGGGGGGGGGGGGGGGGGGGGGGGGGGGGGGGGGGGGGGGGGGGGGGGGGGGGGGGGGGGGGGGGGGGGGGGGGGGGGGGGGGGGGGGGGGGGGGGGGGGGGGGGGGGGGGGGGGGGGGGGGGGGGGGGGGGGGGGGGGGGGGGGGGGGGGGGGGGGGGGGGGGGGGGGGGGGGGGGGGGGGGGGGGGGGGGGGGGGGGGGGGGGGGGGGGGGGGGGGGGGGGGGGGGGGGGGGGGGGGGGGGGGGGGGGGGGGGGGGGGGGGGGGGGGGGGGGGGGGGGGGGGGGGGGGGGGGGGGGGGGGGGGGGGGGGGGGGGGGGGGGGGGGGGGGGGGGGGGGGGGGGGGGGGGGGGGGGGGGGGGGGGGGGGGGGGGGGGGGGGGGGGGGGGGGGGGGGGGGGGGGGGGGGGGGGGGGGGGGGGGGGGGGGGGGGGGGGGGGGGGGGGGGGGGGGGGGGGGGGGGGGGGGGGGGGGGGGGGGGGGGGGGGGGGGGGGGGGGGGGGGGGGGGGGGGGGGGGGGGGGGGGGGGGGGGGGGGGGGGGGGGGGGGGGGGGGGGGGGGGGGGGGGGGGGGGGGGGGGGGGGGGGGGGGGGGGGGGGGGGGGGGGGGGGGGGGGGGGGGGGGGGGGGGGGGGGGGGGGGGGGGGGGGGGGGGGGGGGGGGGGGGGGGGGGGGGGGGGGGGGGGGGGGGGGGGGGGGGGGGGGGGGGGGGGGGGGGGGGGGGGGGGGGGGGGGGGGGGGGGGGGGGGGGGGGGGGGGGGGGGGGGGGGGGGGGGGGGGGGGGGGGGGGGGGGGGGGGGGGGGGGGGGGGGGGGGGGGGGGGGGGGGGGGGGGGGGGGGGGGGGGGGGGGGGGGGGGGGGGGGGGGGGGGGGGGGGGGGGGGGGGGGGGGGGGGGGGGGGGGGGGGGGGGGGGGGGGGGGGGGGGGGGGGGGGGGGGGGGGGGGGGGGGGGGGGGGGGGGGGGGGGGGGGGGGGGGGGGGGGGGGGGGGGGGGGGGGGGGGGGGGGGGGGGGGGGGGGGGGGGGGGGGGGGGGGGGGGGGGGGGGGGGGGGGGGGGGGGGGGGGGGGGGGGGGGGGGGGGGGGGGGGGGGGGGGGGGGGGGGGGGGGGGGGGGGGGGGGGGGGGGGGGGGGGGGGGGGGGGGGGGGGGGGGGGGGGGGGGGGGGGGGGGGGGGGGGGGGGGGGGGGGGGGGGGGGGGGGGGGGGGGGGGGGGGGGGGGGGGGGGGGGGGGGGGGGGGGGGGGGGGGGGGGGGGGGGGGGGGGGGGGGGGGGGGGGGGGGGGGGGGGGGGGGGGGGGGGGGGGGGGGGGGGGGGGGGGGGGGGGGGGGGGGGGGGGGGGGGGGGGGGGGGGGGGGGGGGGGGGGGGGGGGGGGGGGGGGGGGGGGGGGGGGGGGGGGGGGGGGGGGGGGGGGGGGGGGGGGGGGGGGGGGGGGGGGGGGGGGGGGGGGGGGGGGGGGGGGGGGGGGGGGGGGGGGGGGGGGGGGGGGGGGGGGGGGGGGGGGGGGGGGGGGGGGGGGGGGGGGGGGGGGGGGGGGGGGGGGGGGGGGGGGGGGGGGGGGGGGGGGGGGGGGGGGGGGGGGGGGGGGGGGGGGGGGGGGGGGGGGGGGGGGGGGGGGGGGGGGGGGGGGGGGGGGGGGGGGGGGGGGGGGGGGGGGGGGGGGGGGGGGGGGGGGGGGGGGGGGGGGGGGGGGGGGGGGGGGGGGGGGGGGGGGGGGGGGGGGGGGGGGGGGGGGGGGGGGGGGGGGGGGGGGGGGGGGGGGGGGGGGGGGGGGGGGGGGGGGGGGGGGGGGGGGGGGGGGGGGGGGGGGGGGGGGGGGGGGGGGGGGGGGGGGGGGGGGGGGGGGGGGGGGGGGGGGGGGGGGGGGGGGGGGGGGGGGGTGGGGGGGGGGGGGGGGGGGGGGGGGGGGGGGGGGGGGGGGGGGGGGGGGGGGGGGGGGGGGGGGGGGGGGGGGGGGGGGGGGGGGGGGGGGGGGGGGGGGGGGGGGGGGGGGGGGGGGGGGGGGGGGGGGGGGGGGGGGGGGGGGGGGGGGGGGGGGGGGGGGGGGGGGGGGGGGGGGGGGGGGGGGGGGGGGGGGGGGGGGGGGGGGGGGGGGGGGGGGGGGGGGGGGGGGGGGGGGGGGGGGGGGGGGGGGGGGGGGGGGGGGGGGGGGGGGGGGGGGGGGGGGGGGGGGGGGGGGGGGGGGGGGGGGGGGGGGGGGGGGGGGGGGGGGGGGGGGGGGGGGGGGGGGGGGGGGGGGGGGGGGGGGGGGGGGGGGGGGGGGGGGGGGGGGGGGGGGGGGGGGGGGGGGGGGGGGGGGGGGGGGGGGGGGGGGGGGGGGGGGGGGGGGGGGGGGGGGGGGGGGGGGGGGGGGGGGGGGGGGGGGGGGGGGGGGGGGGGGGGGGGGGGGGGGGGGGGGGGGGGGGGGGGGGGGGGGGGGGGGGGGGGGGGGGGGGGGGGGGGGGGGGGGGGGGGGGGGGGGGGGGGGGGGGGGGGGGGGGGGGGGGGGGGGGGGGGGGGGGGGGGGGGGGGGGGGGGGGGGGGGGGGGGGGGGGGGGGGGGGGGGGGGGGGGGGGGGGGGGGGGGGGGGGGGGGGGGGGGGGGGGGGGGGGGGGGGGGGGGGGGGGGGGGGGGGGGGGGGGGGGGGGGGGGGGGGGGGGGGGGGGGGGGGGGGGGGGGGGGGGGGGGGGGGGGGGGGGGGGGGGGGGGGGGGGGGGGGGGGGGGGGGGGGGGGGGGGGGGGGGGGGGGGGGGGGGGGGGGGGGGGGGGGGGGGGGGGGGGGGGGGGGGGGGGGGGGGGGGGGGGGGGGGGGGGGGGGGGGGGGGGGGGGGGGGGGGGGGGGGGGGGGGGGGGGGGGGGGGGGGGGGGGGGGGGGGGGGGGGGGGGGGGGGGGGGGGGGGGGGGGGGGGGGGGGGGGGGGGGGGGGGGGGGGGGGGGGGGGGGGGGGGGGGGGGGGGGGGGGGGGGGGGGGGGGGGGGGGGGGGGGGGGGGGGGGGGGGGGGGGGGGGGGGGGGGGGGGGGGGGGGGGGGGGGGGGGGGGGGGGGGGGGGGGGGGGGGGGGGGGGGGGGGGGGGGGGGGGGGGGGGGGGGGGGGGGGGGGGGGGGGGGGGGGGGGGGGGGGGGGGGGGGGGGGGGGGGGGGGGGGGGGGGGGGGGGGGGGGGGGGGGGGGGGGGGGGGGGGGGGGGGGGGGGGGGGGGGGGGGGGGGGGGGGGGGGGGGGGGGGGGGGGGGGGGGGGGGGGGGGGGGGGGGGGGGGGGGGGGGGGGGGGGGGGGGGGGGGGGGGGGGGGGGGGGGGGGGGGGGGGGGGGGGGGGGGGGGGGGGGGGGGGGGGGGGGGGGGGGGGGGGGGGGGGGGGGGGGGGGGGGGGGGGGGGGGGGGGGGGGGGGGGGGGGGGGGGGGGGGGGGGGGGGGGGGGGGGGGGGGGGGGGGGGGGGGGGGGGGGGGGGGGGGGGGGGGGGGGGGGGGGGGGGGGGGGGGGGGGGGGGGGGGGGGGGGGGGGGGGGGGGGGGGGGGGGGGGGGGGGGGGGGGGGGGGGGGGGGGGGGGGGGGGGGGGGGGGGGGGGGGGGGGGGGGGGGGGGGGGGGGGGGGGGGGGGGGGGGGGGGGGGGGGGGGGGGGGGGGGGGGGGGGGGGGGGGGGGGGGGGGGGGGGGGGGGGGGGGGGGGGGGGGGGGGGGGGGGGGGGGGGGGGGGGGGGGGGGGGGGGGGGGGGGGGGGGGGGGGGGGGGGGGGGGGGGGGGGGGGGGGGGGGGGGGGGGGGGGGGGGGGGGGGGGGGGGGGGGGGGGGGGGGGGGGGGGGGGGGGGGGGGGGGGGGGGGGGGGGGGGGGGGGGGGGGGGGGGGGGGGGGGGGGGGGGGGGGGGGGGGGGGGGGGGGGGGGGGGGGGGGGGGGGGGGGGGGGGGGGGGGGGGGGGGGGGGGGGGGGGGGGGGGGGGGGGGGGGGGGGGGGGGGGGGGGGGGGGGGGGGGGGGGGGGGGGGGGGGGGGGGGGGGGGGGGGGGGGGGGGGGGGGGGGGGGGGGGGGGGGGGGGGGGGGGGGGGGGGGGGGGGGGGGGGGGGGGGGGGGGGGGGGGGGGGGGGGGGGGGGGGGGGGGGGGGGGGGGGGGGGGGGGGGGGGGGGGGGGGGGGGGGGGGGGGGGGGGGGGGGGGGGGGGGGGGGGGGGGGGGGGGGGGGGGGGGGGGGGGGGGGGGGGGGGGGGGGGGGGGGGGGGGGGGGGGGGGGGGGGGGGGGGGGGGGGGGGGGGGGGGGGGGGGGGGGGGGGGGGGGGGGGGGGGGGGGGGGGGGGGGGGGGGGGGGGGGGGGGGGGGGGGGGGGGGGGGGGGGGGGGGGGGGGGGGGGGGGGGGGGGGGGGGGGGGGGGGGGGGGGGGGGGGGGGGGGGGGGGGGGGGGGGGGGGGGGGGGGGGGGGGGGGGGGGGGGGGGGGGGGGGGGGGGGGGGGGGGGGGGGGGGGGGGGGGGGGGGGGGGGGGGGGGGGGGGGGGGGGGGGGGGGGGGGGGGGGGGGGGGGGGGGGGGGGGGGGGGGGGGGGGGGGGGGGGGGGGGGGGGGGGGGGGGGGGGGGGGGGGGGGGGGGGGGGGGGGGGGGGGGGGGGGGGGGGGGGGGGGGGGGGGGGGGGGGGGGGGGGGGGGGGGGGGGGGGGGGGGGGGGGGGGGGGGGGGGGGGGGGGGGGGGGGGGGGGGGGGGGGGGGGGGGGGGGGGGGGGGGGGGGGGGGGGGGGGGGGGGGGGGGGGGGGGGGGGGGGGGGGGGGGGGGGGGGGGGGGGGGGGGGGGGGGGGGGGGGGGGGGGGGGGGGGGGGGGGGGGGGGGGGGGGGGGGGGGGGGGGGGGGGGGGGGGGGGGGGGGGGGGGGGGGGGGGGGGGGGGGGGGGGGGGGGGGGGGGGGGGGGGGGGGGGGGGGGGGGGGGGGGGGGGGGGGGGGGGGGGGGGGGGGGGGGGGGGGGGGGGGGGGGGGGGGGGGGGGGGGGGGGGGGGGGGGGGGGGGGGGGGGGGGGGGGGGGGGGGGGGGGGGGGGGGGGGGGGGGGGGGGGGGGGGGGGGGGGGGGGGGGGGGGGGGGGGGGGGGGGGGGGGGGGGGGGGGGGGGGGGGGGGGGGGGGGGGGGGGGGGGGGGGGGGGGGGGGGGGGGGGGGGGGGGGGGGGGGGGGGGGGGGGGGGGGGGGGGGGGGGGGGGGGGGGGGGGGGGGGGGGGGGGGGGGGGGGGGGGGGGGGGGGGGGGGGGGGGGGGGGGGGGGGGGGGGGGGGGGGGGGGGGGGGGGGGGGGGGGGGGGGGGGGGGGGGGGGGGGGGGGGGGGGGGGGGGGGGGGGGGGGGGGGGGGGGGGGGGGGGGGGGGGGGGGGGGGGGGGGGGGGGGGGGGGGGGGGGGGGGGGGGGGGGGGGGGGGGGGGGGGGGGGGGGGGGGGGGGGGGGGGGGGGGGGGGGGGGGGGGGGGGGGGGGGGGGGGGGGGGGGGGGGGGGGGGGGGGGGGGGGGGGGGGGGGGGGGGGGGGGGGGGGGGGGGGGGGGGGGGGGGGGGGGGGGGGGGGGGGGGGGGGGGGGGGGGGGGGGGGGGGGGGGGGGGGGGGGGGGGGGGGGGGGGGGGGGGGGGGGGGGGGGGGGGGGGGGGGGGGGGGGGGGGGGGGGGGGGGGGGGGGGGGGGGGGGGGGGGGGGGGGGGGGGGGGGGGGGGGGGGGGGGGGGGGGGGGGGGGGGGGGGGGGGGGGGGGGGGGGGGGGGGGGGGGGGGGGGGGGGGGGGGGGGGGGGGGGGGGGGGGGGGGGGGGGGGGGGGGGGGGGGGGGGGGGGGGGGGGGGGGGGGGGGGGGGGGGGGGGGGGGGGGGGGGGGGGGGGGGGGGGGGGGGGGGGGGGGGGGGGGGGGGGGGGGGGGGGGGGGGGGGGGGGGGTGGGGGGGGGGGGGGGGGGGGGGGGGGGGGGGGGGGGGGGGGGGGGGGGGGGGGGGGGGGGGGGGGGGGGGGGGGGGGGGGGGGGGGGGGGGGGGGGGGGGGGGGGGGGGGGGGGGGGGGGGGGGGGGGGGGGGGGGGGGGGGGGGGGGGGGGGGGGGGGGGGGGGGGGGGGGGGGGGGGGGGGGGGGGGGGGGGGGGGGGGGGGGGGGGGGGGGGGGGGGGGGGGGGGGGGGGGGGGGGGGGGGGGGGGGGGGGGGGGGGGGGGGGGGGGGGGGGGGGGGGGGGGGGGGGGGGGGGGGGGGGGGGGGGGGGGGGGGGGGGGGGGGGGGGGGGGGGGGGGGGGGGGGGGGGGGGGGGGGGGGGGGGGGGGGGGGGGGGGGGGGGGGGGGGGGGGGGGGGGGGGGGGGGGGGGGGGGGGGGGGGGGGGGGGGGGGGGGGGGGGGGGGGGGGGGGGGGGGGGGGGGGGGGGGGGGGGGGGGGGGGGGGGGGGGGGGGGGGGGGGGGGGGGGGGGGGGGGGGGGGGGGGGGGGGGGGGGGGGGGGGGGGGGGGGGGGGGGGGGGGGGGGGGGGGGGGGGGGGGGGGGGGGGGGGGGGGGGGGGGGGGGGGGGGGGGGGGGGGGGGGGGGGGGGGGGGGGGGGGGGGGGGGGGGGGGGGGGGGGGGGGGGGGGGGGGGGGGGGGGGGGGGGGGGGGGGGGGGGGGGGGGGGGGGGGGGGGGGGGGGGGGGGGGGGGGGGGGGGGGGGGGGGGGGGGGGGGGGGGGGGGGGGGGGGGGGGGGGGGGGGGGGGGGGGGGGGGGGGGGGGGGGGGGGGGGGGGGGGGGGGGGGGGGGGGGGGGGGGGGGGGGGGGGGGGGGGGGGGGGGGGGGGGGGGGGGGGGGGGGGGGGGGGGGGGGGGGGGGGGGGGGGGGGGGGGGGGGGGGGGGGGGGGGGGGGGGGGGGGGGGGGGGGGGGGGGGGGGGGGGGGGGGGGGGGGGGGGGGGGGGGGGGGGGGGGGGGGGGGGGGGGGGGGGGGGGGGGGGGGGGGGGGGGGGGGGGGGGGGGGGGGGGGGGGGGGGGGGGGGGGGGGGGGGGGGGGGGGGGGGGGGGGGGGGGGGGGGGGGGGGGGGGGGGGGGGGGGGGGGGGGGGGGGGGGGGGGGGGGGGGGGGGGGGGGGGGGGGGGGGGGGGGGGGGGGGGGGGGGGGGGGGGGGGGGGGGGGGGGGGGGGGGGGGGGGGGGGGGGGGGGGGGGGGGGGGGGGGGGGGGGGGGGGGGGGGGGGGGGGGGGGGGGGGGGGGGGGGGGGGGGGGGGGGGGGGGGGGGGGGGGGGGGGGGGGGGGGGGGGGGGGGGGGGGGGGGGGGGGGGGGGGGGGGGGGGGGGGGGGGGGGGGGGGGGGGGGGGGGGGGGGGGGGGGGGGGGGGGGGGGGGGGGGGGGGGGGGGGGGGGGGGGGGGGGGGGGGGGGGGGGGGGGGGGGGGGGGGGGGGGGGGGGGGGGGGGGGGGGGGGGGGGGGGGGGGGGGGGGGGGGGGGGGGGGGGGGGGGGGGGGGGGGGGGGGGGGGGGGGGGGGGGGGGGGGGGGGGGGGGGGGGGGGGGGGGGGGGGGGGGGGGGGGGGGGGGGGGGGGGGGGGGGGGGGGGGGGGGGGGGGGGGGGGGGGGGGGGGGGGGGGGGGGGGGGGGGGGGGGGGGGGGGGGGGGGGGGGGGGGGGGGGGGGGGGGGGGGGGGGGGGGGGGGGGGGGGGGGGGGGGGGGGGGGGGGGGGGGGGGGGGGGGGGGGGGGGGGGGGGGGGGGGGGGGGGGGGGGGGGGGGGGGGGGGGGGGGGGGGGGGGGGGGGGGGGGGGGGGGGGGGGGGGGGGGGGGGGGGGGGGGGGGGGGGGGGGGGGGGGGGGGGGGGGGGGGGGGGGGGGGGGGGGGGGGGGGGGGGGGGGGGGGGGGGGGGGGGGGGGGGGGGGGGGGGGGGGGGGGGGGGGGGGGGGGGGGGGGGGGGGGGGGGGGGGGGGGGGGGGGGGGGGGGGGGGGGGGGGGGGGGGGGGGGGGGGGGGGGGGGGGGGGGGGGGGGGGGGGGGGGGGGGGGGGGGGGGGGGGGGGGGGGGGGGGGGGGGGGGGGGGGGGGGGGGGGGGGGGGGGGGGGGGGGGGGGGGGGGGGGGGGGGGGGGGGGGGGGGGGGGGGGGGGGGGGGGGGGGGGGGGGGGGGGGGGGGGGGGGGGGGGGGGGGGGGGGGGGGGGGGGGGGGGGGGGGGGGGGGGGGGGGGGGGGGGGGGGGGGGGGGGGGGGGGGGGGGGGGGGGGGGGGGGGGGGGGGGGGGGGGGGGGGGGGGGGGGGGGGGGGGGGGGGGGGGGGGGGGGGGGGGGGGGGGGGGGGGGGGGGGGGGGGGGGGGGGGGGGGGGGGGGGGGGGGGGGGGGGGGGGGGGGGGGGGGGGGGGGGGGGGGGGGGGGGGGGGGGGGGGGGGGGGGGGGGGGGGGGGGGGGGGGGGGGGGGGGGGGGGGGGGGGGGGGGGGGGGGGGGGGGGGGGGGGGGGGGGGGGGGGGGGGGGGGGGGGGGGGGGGGGGGGGGGGGGGGGGGGGGGGGGGGGGGGGGGGGGGGGGGGGGGGGGGGGGGGGGGGGGGGGGGGGGGGGGGGGGGGGGGGGGGGGGGGGGGGGGGGGGGGGGGGGGGGGGGGGGGGGGGGGGGGGGGGGGGGGGGGGGGGGGGGGGGGGGGGGGGGGGGGGGGGGGGGGGGGGGGGGGGGGGGGGGGGGGGGGGGGGGGGGGGGGGGGGGGGGGGGGGGGGGGGGGGGGGGGGGGGGGGGGGGGGGGGGGGGGGGGGGGGGGGGGGGGGGGGGGGGGGGGGGGGGGGGGGGGGGGGGGGGGGGGGGGGGGGGGGGGGGGGGGGGGGGGGGGGGGGGGGGGGGGGGGGGGGGGGGGGGGGGGGGGGGGGGGGGGGGGGGGGGGGGGGGGGGGGGGGGGGGGGGGGGGGGGGGGGGGGGGGGGGGGGGGGGGGGGGGGGGGGGGGGGGGGGGGGGGGGGGGGGGGGGGGGGGGGGGGGGGGGGGGGGGGGGGGGGGGGGGGGGGGGGGGGGGGGGGGGGGGGGGGGGGGGGGGGGGGGGGGGGGGGGGGGGGGGGGGGGGGGGGGGGGGGGGGGGGGGGGGGGGGGGGGGGGGGGGGGGGGGGGGGGGGGGGGGGGGGGGGGGGGGGGGGGGGGGGGGGGGGGGGGGGGGGGGGGGGGGGGGGGGGGGGGGGGGGGGGGGGGGGGGGGGGGGGGGGGGGGGGGGGGGGGGGGGGGGGGGGGGGGGGGGGGGGGGGGGGGGGGGGGGGGGGGGGGGGGGGGGGGGGGGGGGGGGGGGGGGGGGGGGGGGGGGGGGGGGGGGGGGGGGGGGGGGGGGGGGGGGGGGGGGGGGGGGGGGGGGGGGGGGGGGGGGGGGGGGGGGGGGGGGGGGGGGGGGGGGGGGGGGGGGGGGGGGGGGGGGGGGGGGGGGGGGGGGGGGGGGGGGGGGGGGGGGGGGGGGGGGGGGGGGGGGGGGGGGGGGGGGGGGGGGGGGGGGGGGGGGGGGGGGGGGGGGGGGGGGGGGGGGGGGGGGGGGGGGGGGGGGGGGGGGGGGGGGGGGGGGGGGGGGGGGGGGGGGGGGGGGGGGGGGGGGGGGGGGGGGGGGGGGGGGGGGGGGGGGGGGGGGGGGGGGGGGGGGGGGGGGGGGGGGGGGGGGGGGGGGGGGGGGGGGGGGGGGGGGGGGGGGGGGGGGGGGGGGGGGGGGGGGGGGGGGGGGGGGGGGGGGGGGGGGGGGGGGGGGGGGGGGGGGGGGGGGGGGGGGGGGGGGGGGGGGGGGGGGGGGGGGGGGGGGGGGGGGGGGGGGGGGGGGGGGGGGGGGGGGGGGGGGGGGGGGGGGGGGGGGGGGGGGGGGGGGGGGGGGGGGGGGGGGGGGGGGGGGGGGGGGGGGGGGGGGGGGGGGGGGGGGGGGGGGGGGGGGGGGGGGGGGGGGGGGGGGGGGGGGGGGGGGGGGGGGGGGGGGGGGGGGGGGGGGGGGGGGGGGGGGGGGGGGGGGGGGGGGGGGGGGGGGGGGGGGGGGGGGGGGGGGGGGGGGGGGGGGGGGGGGGGGGGGGGGGGGGGGGGGGGGGGGGGGGGGGGGGGGGGGGGGGGGGGGGGGGGGGGGGGGGGGGGGGGGGGGGGGGGGGGGGGGGGGGGGGGGGGGGGGGGGGGGGGGGGGGGGGGGGGGGGGGGGGGGGGGGGGGGGGGGGGGGGGGGGGGGGGGGGGGGGGGGGGGGGGGGGGGGGGGGGGGGGGGGGGGGGGGGGGGGGGGGGGGGGGGGGGGGGGGGGGGGGGGGGGGGGGGGGGGGGGGGGGGGGGGGGGGGGGGGGGGGGGGGGGGGGGGGGGGGGGGGGGGGGGGGGGGGGGGGGGGGGGGGGGGGGGGGGGGGGGGGGGGGGGGGGGGGGGGGGGGGGGGGGGGGGGGGGGGGGGGGGGGGGGGGGGGGGGGGGGGGGGGGGGGGGGGGGGGGGGGGGGGGGGGGGGGGGGGGGGGGGGGGGGGGGGGGGGGGGGGGGGGGGGGGGGGGGGGGGGGGGGGGGGGGGGGGGGGGGGGGGGGGGGGGGGGGGGGGGGGGGGGGGGGGGGGGGGGGGGGGGGGGGGGGGGGGGGGGGGGGGGGGGGGGGGGGGGGGGGGGGGGGGGGGGGGGGGGGGGGGGGGGGGGGGGGGGGGGGGGGGGGGGGGGGGGGGGGGGGGGGGGGGGGGGGGGGGGGGGGGGGGGGGGGGGGGGGGGGGGGGGGGGGGGGGGGGGGGGGGGGGGGGGGGGGGGGGGGGGGGGGGGGGGGGGGGGGGGGGGGGGGGGGGGGGGGGGGGGGGGGGGGGGGGGGGGGGGGGGGGGGGGGGGGGGGGGGGGGGGGGGGGGGGGGGGGGGGGGGGGGGGGGGGGGGGGGGGGGGGGGGGGGGGGGGGGGGGGGGGGGGGGGGGGGGGGGGGGGGGGGGGGGGGGGGGGGGGGGGGGGGGGGGGGGGGGGGGGGGGGGGGGGGGGGGGGGGGGGGGGGGGGGGGGGGGGGGGGGGGGGGGGGGGGGGGGGGGGGGGGGGGGGGGGGGGGGGGGGGGGGGGGGGGGGGGGGGGGGGGGGGGGGGGGGGGGGGGGGGGGGGGGGGGGGGGGGGGGGGGGGGGGGGGGGGGGGGGGGGGGGGGGGGGGGGGGGGGGGGGGGGGGGGGGGGGGGGGGGGGGGGGGGGGGGGGGGGGGGGGGGGGGGGGGGGGGGGGGGGGGGGGGGGGGGGGGGGGGGGGGGGGGGGGGGGGGGGGGGGGGGGGGGGGGGGGGGGGGGGGGGGGGGGGGGGGGGGGGGGGGGGGGGGGGGGGGGGGGGGGGGGGGGGGGGGGGGGGGGGGGGGGGGGGGGGGGGGGGGGGGGGGGGGGGGGGGGGGGGGGGGGGGGGGGGGGGGGGGGGGGGGGGGGGGGGGGGGGGGGGGGGGGGGGGGGGGGGGGGGGGGGGGGGGGGGGGGGGGGGGGGGGGGGGGGGGGGGGGGGGGGGGGGGGGGGGGGGGGGGGGGGGGGGGGGGGGGGGGGGGGGGGGGGGGGGGGGGGGGGGGGGGGGGGGGGGGGGGGGGGGGGGGGGGGGGGGGGGGGGGGGGGGGGGGGGGGGGGGGGGGGGGGGGGGGGGGGGGGGGGGGGGGGGGGGGGGGGGGGGGGGGGGGGGGGGGGGGGGGGGGGGGGGGGGGGGGGGGGGGGGGGGGGGGGGGGGGGGGGGGGGGGGGGGGGGGGGGGGGGGGGGGGGGGGGGGGGGGGGGGGGGGGGGGGGGGGGGGGGGGGGGGGGGGGGGGGGGGGGGGGGGGGGGGGGGGGGGGGGGGGGGGGGGGGGGGGGGGGGGGGGGGGGGGGGGGGGGGGGGGGGGGGGGGGGGGGGGGGGGGGGGGGGGGGGGGGGGGGGGGGGGGGGGGGGGGGGGGGGGGGGGGGGGGGGGGGGGGGGGGGGGGGGGGGGGGGGGGGGGGGGGGGGGGGGGGGGGGGGGGGGGGGGGGGGGGGGGGGGGGGGGGG
This sequence comes from Ambrosia x helenae, assembly GCA_030844895.1. Taxonomy (NCBI): domain Eukaryota; kingdom Viridiplantae; phylum Streptophyta; class Magnoliopsida; order Asterales; family Asteraceae; genus Ambrosia; species Ambrosia x helenae. Next base: position 50,477 of record JAUTDX010005059.1, on the reverse strand, counting down.
GGGGGGGGGGGGGGGGGGGGGGGGGGGGGGGGGGGGGGGGGGGGGGGGGGGGGGGGGGGGGGGGGGGGGGGGGGGGGGGGGGGGGGGGGGGGGGGGGGGGGGGGGGGGGGGGGGGGGGGGGGGGGGGGGGGGGGGGGGGGGGGGGGGGGGGGGGGGGGGGGGGGGGGGGGGGGGGGGGGGGGGGGGGGGGGGGGGGGGGGGGGGGGGGGGGGGGGGGGGGGGGGGGGGGGGGGGGGGGGGGGGGGGGGGGGGGGGGGGGGGGGGGGGGGGGGGGGGGGGGGGGGGGGGGGGGGGGGGGGGGGGGGGGGGGGGGGGGGGGGGGGGGGGGGGGGGGGGGGGGGGGGGGGGGGGGGGGGGGGGGGGGGGGGGGGGGGGGGGGGGGGGGGGGGGGGGGGGGGGGGGGGGGGGGGGGGGGGGGGGGGGGGGGGGGGGGGGGGGGGGGGGGGGGGGGGGGGGGGGGGGGGGGGGGGGGGGGGGGGGGGGGGGGGGGGGGGGGGGGGGGGGGGGGGGGGGGGGGGGGGGGGGGGGGGGGGGGGGGGGGGGGGGGGGGGGGGGGGGGGGGGGGGGGGGGGGGGGGGGGGGGGGGGGGGGGGGGGGGGGGGGGGGGGGGGGGGGGGGGGGGGGGGGGGGGGGGGGGGGGGGGGGGGGGGGGGGGGGGGGGGGGGGGGGGGGGGGGGGGGGGGGGGGGGGGGGGGGGGGGGGGGGGGGGGGGGGGGGGGGGGGGGGGGGGGGGGGGGGGGGGGGGGGGGGGGGGGGGGGGGGGGGGGGGGGGGGGGGGGGGGGGGGGGGGGGGGGGGGGGGGGGGGGGGGGGGGGGGGGGGGGGGGGGGGGGGGGGGGGGGGGGGGGGGGGGGGGGGGGGGGGGGGGGGGGGGGGGGGGGGGGGGGGGGGGGGGGGGGGGGGGGGGGGGGGGGGGGGGGGGGGGGGGGGGGGGGGGGGGGGGGGGGGGGGGGGGGGGGGGGGGGGGGGGGGGGGGGGGGGGGGGGGGGGGGGGGGGGGGGGGGGGGGGGGGGGGGGGGGGGGGGGGGGGGGGGGGGGGGGGGGGGGGGGGGGGGGGGGGGGGGGGGGGGGGGGGGGGGGGGGGGGGGGGGGGGGGGGGGGGGGGGGGGGGGGGGGGGGGGGGGGGGGGGGGGGGGGGGGGGGGGGGGGGGGGGGGGGGGGGGGGGGGGGGGGGGGGGGGGGGGGGGGGGGGGGGGGGGGGGGGGGGGGGGGGGGGGGGGGGGGGGGGGGGGGGGGGGGGGGGGGGGGGGGGGGGGGGGGGGGGGGGGTGGGGGGGGGGGGGGGGGGGGGGGGGGGGGGGGGGGGGGGGGGGGGGGGGGGGGGGGGGGGGGGGGGGGGGGGGGGGGGGGGGGGGGGGGGGGGGGGGGGGGGGGGGGGGGGGGGGGGGGGGGGGGGGGGGGGGGGGGGGGGGGGGGGGGGGGGGGGGGGGGGGGGGGGGGGGGGGGGGGGGGGGGGGGGGGGGGGGGGGGGGGGGGGGGGGGGGGGGGGGGGGGGGGGGGGGGGGGGGGGGGGGGGGGGGGGGGGGGGGGGGGGGGGGGGGGGGGGGGGGGGGGGGGGGGGGGGGGGGGGGGGGGGGGGGGGGGGGGGGGGGGGGGGGGGGGGGGGGGGGGGGGGGGGGGGGGGGGGGGGGGGGGGGGGGGGGGGGGGGGGGGGGGGGGGGGGGGGGGGGGGGGGGGGGGGGGGGGGGGGGGGGGGGGGGGGGGGGGGGGGGGGGGGGGGGGGGGGGGGGGGGGGGGGGGGGGGGGGGGGGGGGGGGGGGGGGGGGGGGGGGGGGGGGGGGGGGGGGGGGGGGGGGGGGGGGGGGGGGGGGGGGGGGGGGGGGGGGGGGGGGGGGGGGGGGGGGGGGGGGGGGGGGGGGGGGGGGGGGGGGGGGGGGGGGGGGGGGGGGGGGGGGGGGGGGGGGGGGGGGGGGGGGGGGGGGGGGGGGGGGGGGGGGGGGGGGGGGGGGGGGGGGGGGGGGGGGGGGGGGGGGGGGGGGGGGGGGGGGGGGGGGGGGGGGGGGGGGGGGGGGGGGGGGGGGGGGGGGGGGGGGGGGGGGGGGGGGGGGGGGGGGGGGGGGGGGGGGGGGGGGGGGGGGGGGGGGGGGGGGGGGGGGGGGGGGGGGGGGGGGGGGGGGGGGGGGGGGGGGGGGGGGGGGGGGGGGGGGGGGGGGGGGGGGGGGGGGGGGGGGGGGGGGGGGGGGGGGGGGGGGGGGGGGGGGGGGGGGGGGGGGGGGGGGGGGGGGGGGGGGGGGGGGGGGGGGGGGGGGGGGGGGGGGGGGGGGGGGGGGGGGGGGGGGGGGGGGGGGGGGGGGGGGGGGGGGGGGGGGGGGGGGGGGGGGGGGGGGGGGGGGGGGGGGGGGGGGGGGGGGGGGGGGGGGGGGGGGGGGGGGGGGGGGGGGGGGGGGGGGGGGGGGGGGGGGGGGGGGGGGGGGGGGGGGGGGGGGGGGGGGGGGGGGGGGGGGGGGGGGGGGGGGGGGGGGGGGGGGGGGGGGGGGGGGGGGGGGGGGGGGGGGGGGGGGGGGGGGGGGGGGGGGGGGGGGGGGGGGGGGGGGGGGGGGGGGGGGGGGGGGGGGGGGGGGGGGGGGGGGGGGGGGGGGGGGGGGGGGGGGGGGGGGGGGGGGGGGGGGGGGGGGGGGGGGGGGGGGGGGGGGGGGGGGGGGGGGGGGGGGGGGGGGGGGGGGGGGGGGGGGGGGGGGGGGGGGGGGGGGGGGGGGGGGGGGGGGGGGGGGGGGGGGGGGGGGGGGGGGGGGGGGGGGGGGGGGGGGGGGGGGGGGGGGGGGGGGGGGGGGGGGGGGGGGGGGGGGGGGGGGGGGGGGGGGGGGGGGGGGGGGGGGGGGGGGGGGGGGGGGGGGGGGGGGGGGGGGGGGGGGGGGGGGGGGGGGGGGGGGGGGGGGGGGGGGGGGGGGGGGGGGGGGGGGGGGGGGGGGGGGGGGGGGGGGGGGGGGGGGGGGGGGGGGGGGGGGGGGGGGGGGGGGGGGGGGGGGGGGGGGGGGGGGGGGGGGGGGGGGGGGGGGGGGGGGGGGGGGGGGGGGGGGGGGGGGGGGGGGGGGGGGGGGGGGGGGGGGGGGGGGGGGGGGGGGGGGGGGGGGGGGGGGGGGGGGGGGGGGGGGGGGGGGGGGGGGGGGGGGGGGGGGGGGGGGGGGGGGGGGGGGGGGGGGGGGGGGGGGGGGGGGGGGGGGGGGGGGGGGGGGGGGGGGGGGGGGGGGGGGGGGGGGGGGGGGGGGGGGGGGGGGGGGGGGGGGGGGGGGGGGGGGGGGGGGGGGGGGGGGGGGGGGGGGGGGGGGGGGGGGGGGGGGGGGGGGGGGGGGGGGGGGGGGGGGGGGGGGGGGGGGGGGGGGGGGGGGGGGGGGGGGGGGGGGGGGGGGGGGGGGGGGGGGGGGGGGGGGGGGGGGGGGGGGGGGGGGGGGGGGGGGGGGGGGGGGGGGGGGGGGGGGGGGGGGGGGGGGGGGGGGGGGGGGGGGGGGGGGGGGGGGGGGGGGGGGGGGGGGGGGGGGGGGGGGGGGGGGGGGGGGGGGGGGGGGGGGGGGGGGGGGGGGGGGGGGGGGGGGGGGGGGGGGGGGGGGGGGGGGGGGGGGGGGGGGGGGGGGGGGGGGGGGGGGGGGGGGGGGGGGGGGGGGGGGGGGGGGGGGGGGGGGGGGGGGGGGGGGGGGGGGGGGGGGGGGGGGGGGGGGGGGGGGGGGGGGGGGGGGGGGGGGGGGGGGGGGGGGGGGGGGGGGGGGGGGGGGGGGGGGGGGGGGGGGGGGGGGGGGGGGGGGGGGGGGGGGGGGGGGGGGGGGGGGGGGGGGGGGGGGGGGGGGGGGGGGGGGGGGGGGGGGGGGGGGGGGGGGGGGGGGGGGGGGGGGGGGGGGGGGGGGGGGGGGGGGGGGGGGGGGGGGGGGGGGGGGGGGGGGGGGGGGGGGGGGGGGGGGGGGGGGGGGGGGGGGGGGGGGGGGGGGGGGGGGGGGGGGGGGGGGGGGGGGGGGGGGGGGGGGGGGGGGGGGGGGGGGGGGGGGGGGGGGGGGGGGGGGGGGGGGGGGGGGGGGGGGGGGGGGGGGGGGGGGGGGGGGGGGGGGGGGGGGGGGGGGGGGGGGGGGGGGGGGGGGGGGGGGGGGGGGGGGGGGGGGGGGGGGGGGGGGGGGGGGGGGGGGGGGGGGGGGGGGGGGGGGGGGGGGGGGGGGGGGGGGGGGGGGGGGGGGGGGGGGGGGGGGGGGGGGGGGGGGGGGGGGGGGGGGGGGGGGGGGGGGGGGGGGGGGGGGGGGGGGGGGGGGGGGGGGGGGGGGGGGGGGGGGGGGGGGGGGGGGGGGGGGGGGGGGGGGGGGGGGGGGGGGGGGGGGGGGGGGGGGGGGGGGGGGGGGGGGGGGGGGGGGGGGGGGGGGGGGGGGGGGGGGGGGGGGGGGGGGGGGGGGGGGGGGGGGGGGGGGGGGGGGGGGGGGGGGGGGGGGGGGGGGGGGGGGGGGGGGGGGGGGGGGGGGGGGGGGGGGGGGGGGGGGGGGGGGGGGGGGGGGGGGGGGGGGGGGGGGGGGGGGGGGGGGGGGGGGGGGGGGGGGGGGGGGGGGGGGGGGGGGGGGGGGGGGGGGGGGGGGGGGGGGGGGGGGGGGGGGGGGGGGGGGGGGGGGGGGGGGGGGGGGGGGGGGGGGGGGGGGGGGGGGGGGGGGGGGGGGGGGGGGGGGGGGGGGGGGGGGGGGGGGGGGGGGGGGGGGGGGGGGGGGGGGGGGGGGGGGGGGGGGGGGGGGGGGGGGGGGGGGGGGGGGGGGGGGGGGGGGGGGGGGGGGGGGGGGGGGGGGGGGGGGGGGGGGGGGGGGGGGGGGGGGGGGGGGGGGGGGGGGGGGGGGGGGGGGGGGGGGGGGGGGGGGGGGGGGGGGGGGGGGGGGGGGGGGGGGGGGGGGGGGGGGGGGGGGGGGGGGGGGGGGGGGGGGGGGGGGGGGGGGGGGGGGGGGGGGGGGGGGGGGGGGGGGGGGGGGGGGGGGGGGGGGGGGGGGGGGGGGGGGGGGGGGGGGGGGGGGGGGGGGGGGGGGGGGGGGGGGGGGGGGGGGGGGGGGGGGGGGGGGGGGGGGGGGGGGGGGGGGGGGGGGGGGGGGGGGGGGGGGGGGGGGGGGGGGGGGGGGGGGGGGGGGGGGGGGGGGGGGGGGGGGGGGGGGGGGGGGGGGGGGGGGGGGGGGGGGGGGGGGGGGGGGGGGGGGGGGGGGGGGGGGGGGGGGGGGGGGGGGGGGGGGGGGGGGGGGGGGGGGGGGGGGGGGGGGGGGGGGGGGGGGGGGGGGGGGGGGGGGGGGGGGGGGGGGGGGGGGGGGGGGGGGGGGGGGGGGGGGGGGGGGGGGGGGGGGGGGGGGGGGGGGGGGGGGGGGGGGGGGGGGGGGGGGGGGGGGGGGGGGGGGGGGGGGGGGGGGGGGGGGGGGGGGGGGGGGGGGGGGGGGGGGGGGGGGGGGGGGGGGGGGGGGGGGGGGGGGGGGGGGGGGGGGGGGGGGGGGGGGGGGGGGGGGGGGGGGGGGGGGGGGGGGGGGGGGGGGGGGGGGGGGGGGGGGGGGGGGGGGGGGGGGGGGGGGGGGGGGGGGGGGGGGGGGGGGGGGGGGGGGGGGGGGGGGGGGGGGGGGGGGGGGGGGGGGGGGGGGGGGGGGGGGGGGGGGGGGGGGGGGGGGGGGGGGGGGGGGGGGGGGGGGGGGGGGGGGGGGGGGGGGGGGGGGGGGGGGGGGGGGGGGGGGGGGGGGGGGGGGGGGGGGGGGGGGGGGGGGGGGGGGGGGGGGGGGGGGGGGGGGGGGGGGGGGGGGGGGGGGGGGGGGGGGGGGGGGGGGGGGGGGGGGGGGGGGGGGGGGGGGGGGGGGGGGGGGGGGGGGGGGGGGGGGGGGGGGGGGGGGGGGGGGGGGGGGGGGGGGGGGGGGGGGGGGGGGGGGGGGGGGGGGGGGGGGGGGGGGGGGGGGGGGGGGGGGGGGGGGGGGGGGGGGGGGGGGGGGGGGGGGGGGGGGGGGGGGGGGGGGGGGGGGGGGGGGGGGGGGGGGGGGGGGGGGGGGGGGGGGGGGGGGGGGGGGGGGGGGGGGGGGGGGGGGGGGGGGGGGGGGGGGGGGGGGGGGGGGGGGGGGGGGGGGGGGGGGGGGGGGGGGGGGGGGGGGGGGGGGGGGGGGGGGGGGGGGGGGGGGGGGGGGGGGGGGGGGGGGGGGGGGGGGGGGGGGGGGGGGGGGGGGGGGGGGGGGGGGGGGGGGGGGGGGGGGGGGGGGGGGGGGGGGGGGGGGGGGGGGGGGGGGGGGGGGGGGGGGGGGGGGGGGGGGGGGGGGGGGGGGGGGGGGGGGGGGGGGGGGGGGGGGGGGGGGGGGGGGGGGGGGGGGGGGGGGGGGGGGGGGGGGGGGGGGGGGGGGGGGGGGGGGGGGGGGGGGGGGGGGGGGGGGGGGGGGGGGGGGGGGGGGGGGGGGGGGGGGGGGGGGGGGGGGGGGGGGGGGGGGGGGGGGGGGGGGGGGGGGGGGGGGGGGGGGGGGGGGGGGGGGGGGGGGGGGGGGGGGGGGGGGGGGGGGGGGGGGGGGGGGGGGGGGGGGGGGGGGGGGGGGGGGGGGGGGGGGGGGGGGGGGGGGGGGGGGGGGGGGGGGGGGGGGGGGGGGGGGGGGGGGGGGGGGGGGGGGGGGGGGGGGGGGGGGGGGGGGGGGGGGGGGGGGGGGGGGGGGGGGGGGGGGGGGGGGGGGGGGGGGGGGGGGGGGGGGGGGGGGGGGGGGGGGGGGGGGGGGGGGGGGGGGGGGGGGGGGGGGGGGGGGGGGGGGGGGGGGGGGGGGGGGGGGGGGGGGGGGGGGGGGGGGGGGGGGGGGGGGGGGGGGGGGGGGGGGGGGGGGGGGGGGGGGGGGGGGGGGGGGGGGGGGGGGGGGGGGGGGGGGGGGGGGGGGGGGGGGGGGGGGGGGGGGGGGGGGGGGGGGGGGGGGGGGGGGGGGGGGGGGGGGGGGGGGGGGGGGGGGGGGGGGGGGGGGGGGGGGGGGGGGGGGGGGGGGGGGGGGGGGGGGGGGGGGGGGGGGGGGGGGGGGGGGGGGGGGGGGGGGGGGGGGGGGGGGGGGGGGGGGGGGGGGGGGGGGGGGGGGGGGGGGGGGGGGGGGGGGGGGGGGGGGGGGGGGGGGGGGGGGGGGGGGGGGGGGGGGGGGGGGGGGGGGGGGGGGGGGGGGGGGGGGGGGGGGGGGGGGGGGGGGGGGGGGGGGGGGGGGGGGGGGGGGGGGGGGGGGGGGGGGGGGGGGGGGGGGGGGGGGGGGGGGGGGGGGGGGGGGGGGGGGGGGGGGGGGGGGGGGGGGGGGGGGGGGGGGGGGGGGGGGGGGGGGGGGGGGGGGGGGGGGGGGGGGGGGGGGGGGGGGGGGGGGGGGGGGGGGGGGGGGGGGGGGGGGGGGGGGGGGGGGGGGGGGGGGGGGGGGGGGGGGGGGGGGGGGGGGGGGGGGGGGGGGGGGGGGGGGGGGGGGGGGGGGGGGGGGGGGGGGGGGGGGGGGGGGGGGGGGGGGGGGGGGGGGGGGGGGGGGGGGGGGGGGGGGGGGGGGGGGGGGGGGGGGGGGGGGGGGGGGGGGGGGGGGGGGGGGGGGGGGGGGGGGGGGGGGGGGGGGGGGGGGGGGGGGGGGGGGGGGGGGGGGGGGGGGGGGGGGGGGGGGGGGGGGGGGGGGGGGGGGGGGGGGGGGGGGGGGGGGGGGGGGGGGGGGGGGGGGGGGGGGGGGGGGGGGGGGGGGGGGGGGGGGGGGGGGGGGGGGGGGGGGGGGGGGGGGGGGGGGGGGGGGGGGGGGGGGGGGGGGGGGGGGGGGGGGGGGGGGGGGGGGGGGGGGGGGGGGGGGGGGGGGGGGGGGGGGGGGGGGGGGGGGGGGGGGGGGGGGGGGGGGGGGGGGGGGGGGGGGGGGGGGGGGGGGGGGGGGGGGGGGGGGGGGGGGGGGGGGGGGGGGGGGGGGGGGGGGGGGGGGGGGGGGGGGGGGGGGGGGGGGGGGGGGGGGGGGGGGGGGGGGGGGGGGGGGGGGGGGGGGGGGGGGGGGGGGGGGGGGGGGGGGGGGGGGGGGGGGGGGGGGGGGGGGGGGGGGGGGGGGGGGGGGGGGGGGGGGGGGGGGGGGGGGGGGGGGGGGGGGGGGGGGGGGGGGGGGGGGGGGGGGGGGGGGGGGGGGGGGGGGGGGGGGGGGGGGGGGGGGGGGGGGGGGGGGGGGGGGGGGGGGGGGGGGGGGGGGGGGGGGGGGGGGGGGGGGGGGGGGGGGGGGGGGGGGGGGGGGGGGGGGGGGGGGGGGGGGGGGGGGGGGGGGGGGGGGGGGGGGGGGGGGGGGGGGGGGGGGGGGGGGGGGGGGGGGGGGGGGGGGGGGGGGGGGGGGGGGGGGGGGGGGGGGGGGGGGGGGGGGGGGGGGGGGGGGGGGGGGGGGGGGGGGGGGGGGGGGGGGGGGGGGGGGGGGGGGGGGGGGGGGGGGGGGGGGGGGGGGGGGGGGGGGGGGGGGGGGGGGGGGGGGGGGGGGGGGGGGGGGGGGGGGGGGGGGGGGGGGGGGGGGGGGGGGGGGGGGGGGGGGGGGGGGGGGGGGGGGGGGGGGGGGGGGGGGGGGGGGGGGGGGGGGGGGGGGGGGGGGGGGGGGGGGGGGGGGGGGGGGGGGGGGGGGGGGGGGGGGGGGGGGGGGGGGGGGGGGGGGGGGGGGGGGGGGGGGGGGGGGGGGGGGGGGGGGGGGGGGGGGGGGGGGGGGGGGGGGGGGGGGGGGGGGGGGGGGGGGGGGGGGGGGGGGGGGGGGGGGGGGGGGGGGGGGGGGGGGGGGGGGGGGGGGGGGGGGGGGGGGGGGGGGGGGGGGGGGGGGGGGGGGGGGGGGGGGGGGGGGGGGGGGGGGGGGGGGGGGGGGGGGGGGGGGGGGGGGGGGGGGGGGGGGGGGGGGGGGGGGGGGGGGGGGGGGGGGGGGGGGGGGGGGGGGGGGGGGGGGGGGGGGGGGGGGGGGGGGGGGGGGGGGGGGGGGGGGGGGGGGGGGGGGGGGGGGGGGGGGGGGGGGGGGGGGGGGGGGGGGGGGGGGGGGGGGGGGGGGGGGGGGGGGGGGGGGGGGGGGGGGGGGGGGGGGGGGGGGGGGGGGGGGGGGGGGGGGGGGGGGGGGGGGGGGGGGGGGGGGGGGGGGGGGGGGGGGGGGGGGGGGGGGGGGGGGGGGGGGGGGGGGGGGGGGGGGGGGGGGGGGGGGGGGGGGGGGGGGGGGGGGGGGGGGGGGGGGGGGGGGGGGGGGGGGGGGGGGGGGGGGGGGGGGGGGGGGGGGGGGGGGGGGGGGGGGGGGGGGGGGGGGGGGGGGGGGGGGGGGGGGGGGGGGGGGGGGGGGGGGGGGGGGGGGGGGGGGGGGGGGGGGGGGGGGGGGGGGGGGGGGGGGGGGGGGGGGGGGGGGGGGGGGGGGGGGGGGGGGGGGGGGGGGGGGGGGGGGGGGGGGGGGGGGGGGGGGGGGGGGGGGGGGGGGGGGGGGGGGGGGGGGGGGGGGGGGGGGGGGGGGGGGGGGGGGGGGGGGGGGGGGGGGGGGGGGGGGGGGGGGGGGGGGGGGGGGGGGGGGGGGGGGGGGGGGGGGGGGGGGGGGGGGGGGGGGGGGGGGGGGGGGGGGGGGGGGGGGGGGGGGGGGGGGGGGGGGGGGGGGGGGGGGGGGGGGGGGGGGGGGGGGGGGGGGGGGGGGGGGGGGGGGGGGGGGGGGGGGGGGGGGGGGGGGGGGGGGGGGGGGGGGGGGGGGGGGGGGGGGGGGGGGGGGGGGGGGGGGGGGGGGGGGGGGGGGGGGGGGGGGGGGGGGGGGGGGGGGGGGGGGGGGGGGGGGGGGGGGGGGGGGGGGGGGGGGGGGGGGGGGGGGGGGGGGGGGGGGGGGGGGGGGGGGGGGGGGGGGGGGGGGGGGGGGGGGGGGGGGGGGGGGGGGGGGGGGGGGGGGGGGGGGGGGGGGGGGGGGGGGGGGGGGGGGGGGGGGGGGGGGGGGGGGGGGGGGGGGGGGGGGGGGGGGGGGGGGGGGGGGGGGGGGGGGGGGGGGGGGGGGGGGGGGGGGGGGGGGGGGGGGGGGGGGGGGGGGGGGGGGGGGGGGGGGGGGGGGGGGGGGGGGGGGGGGGGGGGGGGGGGGGGGGGGGGGGGGGGGGGGGGGGGGGGGGGGGGGGGGGGGGGGGGGGGGGGGGGGGGGGGGGGGGGGGGGGGGGGGGGGGGGGGGGGGGGGGGGGGGGGGGGGGGGGGGGGGGGGGGGGGGGGGGGGGGGGGGGGGGGGGGGGGGGGGGGGGGGGGGGGGGGGGGGGGGGGGGGGGGGGGGGGGGGGGGGGGGGGGGGGGGGGGGGGGGGGGGGGGGGGGGGGGGGGGGGGGGGGGGGGGGGGGGGGGGGGGGGGGGGGGGGGGGGGGGGGGGGGGGGGGGGGGGGGGGGGGGGGGGGGGGGGGGGGGGGGGGGGGGGGGGGGGGGGGGGGGGGGGGGGGGGGGGGGGGGGGGGGGGGGGGGGGGGGGGGGGGGGGGGGGGGGGGGGGGGGGGGGGGGGGGGGGGGGGGGGGGGGGGGGGGGGGGGGGGGGGGGGGGGGGGGGGGGGGGGGGGGGGGGGGGGGGGGGGGGGGGGGGGGGGGGGGGGGGGGGGGGGGGGGGGGGGGGGGGGGGGGGGGGGGGGGGGGGGGGGGGGGGGGGGGGGGGGGGGGGGGGGGGGGGGGGGGGGGGGGGGGGGGGGGGGGGGGGGGGGGGGGGGGGGGGGGGGGGGGGGGGGGGGGGGGGGGGGGGGGGGGGGGGGGGGGGGGGGGGGGGGGGGGGGGGGGGGGGGGGGGGGGGGGGGGGGGGGGGGGGGGGGGGGGGGGGGGGGGGGGGGGGGGGGGGGGGGGGGGGGGGGGGGGGGGGGGGGGGGGGGGGGGGGGGGGGGGGGGGGGGGGGGGGGGGGGGGGGGGGGGGGGGGGGGGGGGGGGGGGGGGGGGGGGGGGGGGGGGGGGGGGGGGGGGGGGGGGGGGGGGGGGGGGGGGGGGGGGGGGGGGGGGGGGGGGGGGGGGGGGGGGGGGGGGGGGGGGGGGGGGGGGGGGGGGGGGGGGGGGGGGGGGGGGGGGGGGGGGGGGGGGGGGGGGGGGGGGGGGGGGGGGGGGGGGGGGGGGGGGGGGGGGGGGGGGGGGGGGGGGGGGGGGGGGGGGGGGGGGGGGGGGGGGGGGGGGGGGGGGGGGGGGGGGGGGGGGGGGGGGGGGGGGGGGGGGGGGGGGGGGGGGGGGGGGGGGGGGGGGGGGGGGGGGGGGGGGGGGGGGGGGGGGGGGGGGGGGGGGGGGGGGGGGGGGGGGGGGGGGGGGGGGGGGGGGGGGGGGGGGGGGGGGGGGGGGGGGGGGGGGGGGGGGGGGGGGGGGGGGGGGGGGGGGGGGGGGGGGGGGGGGGGGGGGGGGGGGGGGGGGGGGGGGGGGGGGGGGGGGGGGGGGGGGGGGGGGGGGGGGGGGGGGGGGGGGGGGGGGGGGGGGGGGGGGGGGGGGGGGGGGGGGGGGGGGGGGGGGGGGGGGGGGGGGGGGGGGGGGGGGGGGGGGGGGGGGGGGGGGGGGGGGGGGGGGGGGGGGGGGGGGGGGGGGGGGGGGGGGGGGGGGGGGGGGGGGGGGGGGGGGGGGGGGGGGGGGGGGGGGGGGGGGGGGGGGGGGGGGGGGGGGGGGGGGGGGGGGGGGGGGGGGGGGGGGGGGGGGGGGGGGGGGGGGGGGGGGGGGGGGGGGGGGGGGGGGGGGGGGGGGGGGGGGGGGGGGGGGGGGGGGGGGGGGGGGGGGGGGGGGGGGGGGGGGGGGGGGGGGGGGGGGGGGGGGGGGGGGGGGGGGGGGGGGGGGGGGGGGGGGGGGGGGGGGGGGGGGGGGGGGGGGGGGGGGGGGGGGGGGGGGGGGGGGGGGGGGGGGGGGGGGGGGGGGGGGGGGGGGGGGGGGGGGGGGGGGGGGGGGGGGGGGGGGGGGGGGGGGGGGGGGGGGGGGGGGGGGGGGGGGGGGGGGGGGGGGGGGGGGGGGGGGGGGGGGGGGGGGGGGGGGGGGGGGGGGGGGGGGGGGGGGGGGGGGGGGGGGGGGGGGGGGGGGGGGGGGGGGGGGGGGGGGGGGGGGGGGGGGGGGGGGGGGGGGGGGGGGGGGGGGGGGGGGGGGGGGGGGGGGGGGGGGGGGGGGGGGGGGGGGGGGGGGGGGGGGGGGGGGGGGGGGGGGGGGGGGGGGGGGGGGGGGGGGGGGGGGGGGGGGGGGGGGGGGGGGGGGGGGGGGGGGGGGGGGGGGGGGGGGGGGGGGGGGGGGGGGGGGGGGGGGGGGGGGGGGGGGGGGGGGGGGGGGGGGGGGGGGGGGGGGGGGGGGGGGGGGGGGGGGGGGGGGGGGGGGGGGGGGGGGGGGGGGGGGGGGGGGGGGGGGGGGGGGGGGGGGGGGGGGGGGGGGGGGGGGGGGGGGGGGGGGGGGGGGGGGGGGGGGGGGGGGGGGGGGGGGGGGGGGGGGGGGGGGGGGGGGGGGGGGGGGGGGGGGGGGGGGGGGGGGGGGGGGGGGGGGGGGGGGGGGGGGGGGGGGGGGGGGGGGGGGGGGGGGGGGGGGGGGGGGGGGGGGGGGGGGGGGGGGGGGGGGGGGGGGGGGGGGGGGGGGGGGGGGGGGGGGGGGGGGGGGGGGGGGGGGGGGGGGGGGGGGGGGGGGGGGGGGGGGGGGGGGGGGGGGGGGGGGGGGGGGGGGGGGGGGGGGGGGGGGGGGGGGGGGGGGGGGGGGGGGGGGGGGGGGGGGGGGGGGGGGGGGGGGGGGGGGGGGGGGGGGGGGGGGGGGGGGGGGGGGGGGGGGGGGGGGGGGGGGGGGGGGGGGGGGGGGGGGGGGGGGGGGGGGGGGGGGGGGGGGGGGGGGGGGGGGGGGGGGGGGGGGGGGGGGGGGGGGGGGGGGGGGGGGGGGGGGGGGGGGGGGGGGGGGGGGGGGGGGGGGGGGGGGGGGGGGGGGGGGGGGGGGGGGGGGGGGGGGGGGGGGGGGGGGGGGGGGGGGGGGGGGGGGGGGGGGGGGGGGGGGGGGGGGGGGGGGGGGGGGGGGGGGGGGGGGGGGGGGGGGGGGGGGGGGGGGGGGGGGGGGGGGGGGGGGGGGGGGGGGGGGGGGGGGGGGGGGGGGGGGGGGGGGGGGGGGGGGGGGGGGGGGGGGGGGGGGGGGGGGGGGGGGGGGGGGGGGGGGGGGGGGGGGGGGGGGGGGGGGGGGGGGGGGGGGGGGGGGGGGGGGGGGGGGGGGGGGGGGGGGGGGGGGGGGGGGGGGGGGGGGGGGGGGGGGGGGGGGGGGGGGGGGGGGGGGGGGGGGGGGGGGGGGGGGGGGGGGGGGGGGGGGGGGGGGGGGGGGGGGGGGGGGGGGGGGGGGGGGGGGGGGGGGGGGGGGGGGGGGGGGGGGGGGGGGGGGGGGGGGGGGGGGGGGGGGGGGGGGGGGGGGGGGGGGGGGGGGGGGGGGGGGGGGGGGGGGGGGGGGGGGGGGGGGGGGGGGGGGGGGGGGGGGGGGGGGGGGGGGGGGGGGGGGGGGGGGGGGGGGGGGGGGGGGGGGGGGGGGGGGGGGGGGGGGGGGGGGGGGGGGGGGGGGGGGGGGGGGGGGGGGGGGGGGGGGGGGGGGGGGGGGGGGGGGGGGGGGGGGGGGGGGGGGGGGGGGGGGGGGGGGGGGGGGGGGGGGGGGGGGGGGGGGGGGGGGGGGGGGGGGGGGGGGGGGGGGGGGGGGGGGGGGGGGGGGGGGGGGGGGGGGGGGGGGGGGGGGGGGGGGGGGGGGGGGGGGGGGGGGGGGGGGGGGGGGGGGGGGGGGGGGGGGGGGGGGGGGGGGGGGGGGGGGGGGGGGGGGGGGGGGGGGGGGGGGGGGGGGGGGGGGGGGGGGGGGGGGGGGGGGGGGGGGGGGGGGGGGGGGGGGGGGGGGGGGGGGGGGGGGGGGGGGGGGGGGGGGGGGGGGGGGGGGGGGGGGGGGGGGGGGGGGGGGGGGGGGGGGGGGGGGGGGGGGGGGGGGGGGGGGGGGGGGGGGGGGGGGGGGGGGGGGGGGGGGGGGGGGGGGGGGGGGGGGGGGGGGGGGGGGGGGGGGGGGGGGGGGGGGGGGGGGGGGGGGGGGGGGGGGGGGGGGGGGGGGGGGGGGGGGGGGGGGGGGGGGGGGGGGGGGGGGGGGGGGGGGGGGGGGGGGGGGGGGGGGGGGGGGGGGGGGGGGGGGGGGGGGGGGGGGGGGGGGGGGGGGGGGGGGGGGGGGGGGGGGGGGGGGGGGGGGGGGGGGGGGGGGGGGGGGGGGGGGGGGGGGGGGGGGGGGGGGGGGGGGGGGGGGGGGGGGGGGGGGGGGGGGGGGGGGGGGGGGGGGGGGGGGGGGGGGGGGGGGGGGGGGGGGGGGGGGGGGGGGGGGGGGGGGGGGGGGGGGGGGGGGGGGGGGGGGGGGGGGGGGGGGGGGGGGGGGGGGGGGGGGGGGGGGGGGGGGGGGGGGGGGGGGGGGGGGGGGGGGGGGGGGGGGGGGGGGGGGGGGGGGGGGGGGGGGGGGGGGGGGGGGGGGGGGGGGGGGGGGGGGGGGGGGGGGGGGGGGGGGGGGGGGGGGGGGGGGGGGGGGGGGGGGGGGGGGGGGGGGGGGGGGGGGGGGGGGGGGGGGGGGGGGGGGGGGGGGGGGGGGGGGGGGGGGGGGGGGGGGGGGGGGGGGGGGGGGGGGGGGGGGGGGGGGGGGGGGGGGGGGGGGGGGGGGGGGGGGGGGGGGGGGGGGGGGGGGGGGGGGGGGGGGGGGGGGGGGGGGGGGGGGGGGGGGGGGGGGGGGGGGGGGGGGGGGGGGGGGGGGGGGGGGGGGGGGGGGGGGGGGGGGGGGGGGGGGGGGGGGGGGGGGGGGGGGGGGGGGGGGGGGGGGGGGGGGGGGGGGGGGGGGGGGGGGGGGGGGGGGGGGGGGGGGGGGGGGGGGGGGGGGGGGGGGGGGGGGGGGGGGGGGGGGGGGGGGGGGGGGGGGGGGGGGGGGGGGGGGGGGGGGGGGGGGGGGGGGGGGGGGGGGGGGGGGGGGGGGGGGGGGGGGGGGGGGGGGGGGGGGGGGGGGGGGGGGGGGGGGGGGGGGGGGGGGGGGGGGGGGGGGGGGGGGGGGGGGGGGGGGGGGGGGGGGGGGGGGGGGGGGGGGGGGGGGGGGGGGGGGGGGGGGGGGGGGGGGGGGGGGGGGGGGGGGGGGGGGGGGGGGGGGGGGGGGGGGGGGGGGGGGGGGGGGGGGGGGGGGGGGGGGGGGGGGGGGGGGGGGGGGGGGGGGGGGGGGGGGGGGGGGGGGGGGGGGGGGGGGGGGGGGGGGGGGGGGGGGGGGGGGGGGGGGGGGGGGGGGGGGGGGGGGGGGGGGGGGGGGGGGGGGGGGGGGGGGGGGGGGGGGGGGGGGGGGGGGGGGGGGGGGGGGGGGGGGGGGGGGGGGGGGGGGGGGGGGGGGGGGGGGGGGGGGGGGGGGGGGGGGGGGGGGGGGGGGGGGGGGGGGGGGGGGGGGGGGGGGGGGGGGGGGGGGGGGGGGGGGGGGGGGGGGGGGGGGGGGGGGGGGGGGGGGGGGGGGGGGGGGGGGGGGGGGGGGGGGGGGGGGGGGGGGGGGGGGGGGGGGGGGGGGGGGGGGGGGGGGGGGGGGGGGGGGGGGGGGGGGGGGGGGGGGGGGGGGGGGGGGGGGGGGGGGGGGGGGGGGGGGGGGGGGGGGGGGGGGGGGGGGGGGGGGGGGGGGGGGGGGGGGGGGGGGGGGGGGGGGGGGGGGGGGGGGGGGGGGGGGGGGGGGGGGGGGGGGGGGGGGGGGGGGGGGGGGGGGGGGGGGGGGGGGGGGGGGGGGGGGGGGGGGGGGGGGGGGGGGGGGGGGGGGGGGGGGGGGGGGGGGGGGGGGGGGGGGGGGGGGGGGGGGGGGGGGGGGGGGGGGGGGGGGGGGGGGGGGGGGGGGGGGGGGGGGGGGGGGGGGGGGGGGGGGGGGGGGGGGGGGGGGGGGGGGGGGGGGGGGGGGGGGGGGGGGGGGGGGGGGGGGGGGGGGGGGGGGGGGGGGGGGGGGGGGGGGGGGGGGGGGGGGGGGGGGGGGGGGGGGGGGGGGGGGGGGGGGGGGGGGGGGGGGGGGGGGGGGGGGGGGGGGGGGGGGGGGGGGGGGGGGGGGGGGGGGGGGGGGGGGGGGGGGGGGGGGGGGGGGGGGGGGGGGGGGGGGGGGGGGGGGGGGGGGGGGGGGGGGGGGGGGGGGGGGGGGGGGGGGGGGGGGGGGGGGGGGGGGGGGGGGGGGGGGGGGGGGGGGGGGGGGGGGGGGGGGGGGGGGGGGGGGGGGGGGGGGGGGGGGGGGGGGGGGGGGGGGGGGGGGGGGGGGGGGGGGGGGGGGGGGGGGGGGGGGGGGGGGGGGGGGGGGGGGGGGGGGGGGGGGGGGGGGGGGGGGGGGGGGGGGGGGGGGGGGGGGGGGGGGGGGGGGGGGGGGGGGGGGGGGGGGGGGGGGGGGGGGGGGGGGGGGGGGGGGGGGGGGGGGGGGGGGGGGGGGGGGGGGGGGGGGGGGGGGGGGGGGGGGGGGGGGGGGGGGGGGGGGGGGGGGGGGGGGGGGGGGGGGGGGGGGGGGGGGGGGGGGGGGGGGGGGGGGGGGGGGGGGGGGGGGGGGGGGGGGGGGGGGGGGGGGGGGGGGGGGGGGGGGGGGGGGGGGGGGGGGGGGGGGGGGGGGGGGGGGGGGGGGGGGGGGGGGGGGGGGGGGGGGGGGGGGGGGGGGGGGGGGGGGGGGGGGGGGGGGGGGGGGGGGGGGGGGGGGGGGGGGGGGGGGGGGGGGGGGGGGGGGGGGGGGGGGGGGGGGGGGGGGGGGGGGGGGGGGGGGGGGGGGGGGGGGGGGGGGGGGGGGGGGGGGGGGGGGGGGGGGGGGGGGGGGGGGGGGGGGGGGGGGGGGGGGGGGGGGGGGGGGGGGGGGGGGGGGGGGGGGGGGGGGGGGGGGGGGGGGGGGGGGGGGGGGGGGGGGGGGGGGGGGGGGGGGGGGGGGGGGGGGGGGGGGGGGGGGGGGGGGGGGGGGGGGGGGGGGGGGGGGGGGGGGGGGGGGGGGGGGGGGGGGGGGGGGGGGGGGGGGGGGGGGGGGGGGGGGGGGGGGGGGGGGGGGGGGGGGGGGGGGGGGGGGGGGGGGGGGGGGGGGGGGGGGGGGGGGGGGGGGGGGGGGGGGGGGGGGGGGGGGGGGGGGGGGGGGGGGGGGGGGGGGGGGGGGGGGGGGGGGGGGGGGGGGGGGGGGGGGGGGGGGGGGGGGGGGGGGGGGGGGGGGGGGGGGGGGGGGGGGGGGGGGGGGGGGGGGGGGGGGGGGGGGGGGGGGGGGGGGGGGGGGGGGGGGGGGGGGGGGGGGGGGGGGGGGGGGGGGGGGGGGGGGGGGGGGGGGGGGGGGGGGGGGGGGGGGGGGGGGGGGGGGGGGGGGGGGGGGGGGGGGGGGGGGGGGGGGGGGGGGGGGGGGGGGGGGGGGGGGGGGGGGGGGGGGGGGGGGGGGGGGGGGGGGGGGGGGGGGGGGGGGGGGGGGGGGGGGGGGGGGGGGGGGGGGGGGGGGGGGGGGGGGGGGGGGGGGGGGGGGGGGGGGGGGGGGGGGGGGGGGGGGGGGGGGGGGGGGGGGGGGGGGGGGGGGGGGGGGGGGGGGGGGGGGGGGGGGGGGGGGGGGGGGGGGGGGGGGGGGGGGGGGGGGGGGGGGGGGGGGGGGGGGGGGGGGGGGGGGGGGGGGGGGGGGGGGGGGGGGGGGGGGGGGGGGGGGGGGGGGGGGGGGGGGGGGGGGGGGGGGGGGGGGGGGGGGGGGGGGGGGGGGGGGGGGGGGGGGGGGGGGGGGGGGGGGGGGGGGGGGGGGGGGGGGGGGGGGGGGGGGGGGGGGGGGGGGGGGGGGGGGGGGGGGGGGGGGGGGGGGGGGGGGGGGGGGGGGGGGGGGGGGGGGGGGGGGGGGGGGGGGGGGGGGGGGGGGGGGGGGGGGGGGGGGGGGGGGGGGGGGGGGGGGGGGGGGGGGGGGGGGGGGGGGGGGGGGGGGGGGGGGGGGGGGGGGGGGGGGGGGGGGGGGGGGGGGGGGGGGGGGGGGGGGGGGGGGGGGGGGGGGGGGGGGGGGGGGGGGGGGGGGGGGGGGGGGGGGGGGGGGGGGGGGGGGGGGGGGGGGGGGGGGGGGGGGGGGGGGGGGGGGGGGGGGGGGGGGGGGGGGGGGGGGGGGGGGGGGGGGGGGGGGGGGGGGGGGGGGGGGGGGGGGGGGGGGGGGGGGGGGGGGGGGGGGGGGGGGGGGGGGGGGGGGGGGGGGGGGGGGGGGGGGGGGGGGGGGGGGGGGGGGGGGGGGGGGGGGGGGGGGGGGGGGGGGGGGGGGGGGGGGGGGGGGGGGGGGGGGGGGGGGGGGGGGGGGGGGGGGGGGGGGGGGGGGGGGGGGGGGGGGGGGGGGGGGGGGGGGGGGGGGGGGGGGGGGGGGGGGGGGGGGGGGGGGGGGGGGGGGGGGGGGGGGGGGGGGGGGGGGGGGGGGGGGGGGGGGGGGGGGGGGGGGGGGGGGGGGGGGGGGGGGGGGGGGGGGGGGGGGGGGGGGGGGGGGGGGGGGGGGGGGGGGGGGGGGGGGGGGGGGGGGGGGGGGGGGGGGGGGGGGGGGGGGGGGGGGGGGGGGGGGGGGGGGGGGGGGGGGGGGGGGGGGGGGGGGGGGGGGGGGGGGGGGGGGGGGGGGGGGGGGGGGGGGGGGGGGGGGGGGGGGGGGGGGGGGGGGGGGGGGGGGGGGGGGGGGGGGGGGGGGGGGGGGGGGGGGGGGGGGGGGGGGGGGGGGGGGGGGGGGGGGGGGGGGGGGGGGGGGGGGGGGGGGGGGGGGGGGGGGGGGGGGGGGGGGGGGGGGGGGGGGGGGGGGGGGGGGGGGGGGGGGGGGGGGGGGGGGGGGGGGGGGGGGGGGGGGGGGGGGGGGGGGGGGGGGGGGGGGGGGGGGGGGGGGGGGGGGGGGGGGGGGGGGGGGGGGGGGGGGGGGGGGGGGGGGGGGGGGGGGGGGGGGGGGGGGGGGGGGGGGGGGGGGGGGGGGGGGGGGGGGGGGGGGGGGGGGGGGGGGGGGGGGGGGGGGGGGGGGGGGGGGGGGGGGGGGGGGGGGGGGGGGGGGGGGGGGGGGGGGGGGGGGGGGGGGGGGGGGGGGGGGGGGGGGGGGGGGGGGGGGGGGGGGGGGGGGGGGGGGGGGGGGGGGGGGGGGGGGGGGGGGGGGGGGGGGGGGGGGGGGGGGGGGGGGGGGGGGGGGGGGGGGGGGGGGGGGGGGGGGGGGGGGGGGGGGGGGGGGGGGGGGGGGGGGGGGGGGGGGGGGGGGGGGGGGGGGGGGGGGGGGGGGGGGGGGGGGGGGGGGGGGGGGGGGGGGGGGGGGGGGGGGGGGGGGGGGGGGGGGGGGGGGGGGGGGGGGGGGGGGGGGGGGGGGGGGGGGGGGGGGGGGGGGGGGGGGGGGGGGGGGGGGGGGGGGGGGGGGGGGGGGGGGGGGGGGGGGGGGGGGGGGGGGGGGGGGGGGGGGGGGGGGGGGGGGGGGGGGGGGGGGGGGGGGGGGGGGGGGGGGGGGGGGGGGGGGGGGGGGGGGGGGGGGGGGGGGGGGGGGGGGGGGGGGGGGGGGGGGGGGGGGGGGGGGGGGGGGGGGGGGGGGGGGGGGGGGGGGGGGGGGGGGGGGGGGGGGGGGGGGGGGGGGGGGGGGGGGGGGGGGGGGGGGGGGGGGGGGGGGGGGGGGGGGGGGGGGGGGGGGGGGGGGGGGGGGGGGGGGGGGGGGGGGGGGGGGGGGGGGGGGGGGGGGGGGGGGGGGGGGGGGGGGGGGGGGGGGGGGGGGGGGGGGGGGGGGGGGGGGGGGGGGGGGGGGGGGGGGGGGGGGGGGGGGGGGGGGGGGGGGGGGGGGGGGGGGGGGGGGGGGGGGGGGGGGGGGGGGGGGGGGGGGGGGGGGGGGGGGGGGGGGGGGGGGGGGGGGGGGGGGGGGGGGGGGGGGGGGGGGGGGGGGGGGGGGGGGGGGGGGGGGGGGGGGGGGGGGGGGGGGGGGGGGGGGGGGGGGGGGGGGGGGGGGGGGGGGGGGGGGGGGGGGGGGGGGGGGGGGGGGGGGGGGGGGGGGGGGGGGGGGGGGGGGGGGGGGGGGGGGGGGGGGGGGGGGGGGGGGGGGGGGGGGGGGGGGGGGGGGGGGGGGGGGGGGGGGGGGGGGGGGGGGGGGGGGGGGGGGGGGGGGGGGGGGGGGGGGGGGGGGGGGGGGGGGGGGGGGGGGGGGGGGGGGGGGGGGGGGGGGGGGGGGGGGGGGGGGGGGGGGGGGGGGGGGGGGGGGGGGGGGGGGGGGGGGGGGGGGGGGGGGGGGGGGGGGGGGGGGGGGGGGGGGGGGGGGGGGGGGGGGGGGGGGGGGGGGGGGGGGGGGGGGGGGGGGGGGGGGGGGGGGGGGGGGGGGGGGGGGGGGGGGGGGGGGGGGGGGGGGGGGGGGGGGGGGGGGGGGGGGGGGGGGGGGGGGGGGGGGGGGGGGGGGGGGGGGGGGGGGGGGGGGGGGGGGGGGGGGGGGGGGGGGGGGGGGGGGGGGGGGGGGGGGGGGGGGGGGGGGGGGGGGGGGGGGGGGGGGGGGGGGGGGGGGGGGGGGGGGGGGGGGGGGGGGGGGGGGGGGGGGGGGGGGGGGGGGGGGGGGGGGGGGGGGGGGGGGGGGGGGGGGGGGGGGGGGGGGGGGGGGGGGGGGGGGGGGGGGGGGGGGGGGGGGGGGGGGGGGGGGGGGGGGGGGGGGGGGGGGGGGGGGGGGGGGGGGGGGGGGGGGGGGGGGGGGGGGGGGGGGGGGGGGGGGGGGGGGGGGGGGGGGGGGGGGGGGGGGGGGGGGGGGGGGGGGGGGGGGGGGGGGGGGGGGGGGGGGGGGGGGGGGGGGGGGGGGGGGGGGGGGGGGGGGGGGGGGGGGGGGGGGGGGGGGGGGGGGGGGGGGGGGGGGGGGGGGGGGGGGGGGGGGGGGGGGGGGGGGGGGGGGGGGGGGGGGGGGGGGGGGGGGGGGGGGGGGGGGGGGGGGGGGGGGGGGGGGGGGGGGGGGGGGGGGGGGGGGGGGGGGGGGGGGGGGGGGGGGGGGGGGGGGGGGGGGGGGGGGGGGGGGGGGGGGGGGGGGGGGGGGGGGGGGGGGGGGGGGGGGGGGGGGGGGGGGGGGGGGGGGGGGGGGGGGGGGGGGGGGGGGGGGGGGGGGGGGGGGGGGGGGGGGGGGGGGGGGGGGGGGGGGGGGGGGGGGGGGGGGGGGGGGGGGGGGGGGGGGGGGGGGGGGGGGGGGGGGGGGGGGGGGGGGGGGGGGGGGGGGGGGGGGGGGGGGGGGGGGGGGGGGGGGGGGGGGGGGGGGGGGGGGGGGGGGGGGGGGGGGGGGGGGGGGGGGGGGGGGGGGGGGGGGGGGGGGGGGGGGGGGGGGGGGGGGGGGGGGGGGGGGGGGGGGGGGGGGGGGGGGGGGGGGGGGGGGGGGGGGGGGGGGGGGGGGGGGGGGGGGGGGGGGGGGGGGGGGGGGGGGGGGGGGGGGGGGGGGGGGGGGGGGGGGGGGGGGGGGGGGGGGGGGGGGGGGGGGGGGGGGGGGGGGGGGGGGGGGGGGGGGGGGGGGGGGGGGGGGGGGGGGGGGGGGGGGGGGGGGGGGGGGGGGGGGGGGGGGGGGGGGGGGGGGGGGGGGGGGGGGGGGGGGGGGGGGGGGGGGGGGGGGGGGGGGGGGGGGGGGGGGGGGGGGGGGGGGGGGGGGGGGGGGGGGGGGGGGGGGGGGGGGGGGGGGGGGGGGGGGGGGGGGGGGGGGGGGGGGGGGGGGGGGGGGGGGGGGGGGGGGGGGGGGGGGGGGGGGGGGGGGGGGGGGGGGGGGGGGGGGGGGGGGGGGGGGGGGGGGGGGGGGGGGGGGGGGGGGGGGGGGGGGGGGGGGGGGGGGGGGGGGGGGGGGGGGGGGGGGGGGGGGGGGGGGGGGGGGGGGGGGGGGGGGGGGGGGGGGGGGGGGGGGGGGGGGGGGGGGGGGGGGGGGGGGGGGGGGGGGGGGGGGGGGGGGGGGGGGGGGGGGGGGGGGGGGGGGGGGGGGGGGGGGGGGGGGGGGGGGGGGGGGGGGGGGGGGGGGGGGGGGGGGGGGGGGGGGGGGGGGGGGGGGGGGGGGGGGGGGGGGGGGGGGGGGGGGGGGGGGGGGGGGGGGGGGGGGGGGGGGGGGGGGGGGGGGGGGGGGGGGGGGGGGGGGGGGGGGGGGGGGGGGGGGGGGGGGGGGGGGGGGGGGGGGGGGGGGGGGGGGGGGGGGGGGGGGGGGGGGGGGGGGGGGGGGGGGGGGGGGGGGGGGGGGGGGGGGGGGGGGGGGGGGGGGGGGGGGGGGGGGGGGGGGGGGGGGGGGGGGGGGGGGGGGGGGGGGGGGGGGGGGGGGGGGGGGGGGGGGGGGGGGGGGGGGGGGGGGGGGGGGGGGGGGGGGGGGGGGGGGGGGGGGGGGGGGGGGGGGGGGGGGGGGGGGGGGGGGGGGGGGGGGGGGGGGGGGGGGGGGGGGGGGGGGGGGGGGGGGGGGGGGGGGGGGGGGGGGGGGGGGGGGGGGGGGGGGGGGGGGGGGGGGGGGGGGGGGGGGGGGGGGGGGGGGGGGGGGGGGGGGGGGGGGGGGGGGGGGGGGGGGGGGGGGGGGGGGGGGGGGGGGGGGGGGGGGGGGGGGGGGGGGGGGGGGGGGGGGGGGGGGGGGGGGGGGGGGGGGGGGGGGGGGGGGGGGGGGGGGGGGGGGGGGGGGGGGGGGGGGGGGGGGGGGGGGGGGGGGGGGGGGGGGGGGGGGGGGGGGGGGGGGGGGGGGGGGGGGGGGGGGGGGGGGGGGGGGGGGGGGGGGGGGGGGGGGGGGGGGGGGGGGGGGGGGGGGGGGGGGGGGGGGGGGGGGGGGGGGGGGGGGGGGGGGGGGGGGGGGGGGGGGGGGGGGGGGGGGGGGGGGGGGGGGGGGGGGGGGGGGGGGGGGGGGGGGGGGGGGGGGGGGGGGGGGGGGGGGGGGGGGGGGGGGGGGGGGGGGGGGGGGGGGGGGGGGGGGGGGGGGGGGGGGGGGGGGGGGGGGGGGGGGGGGGGGGGGGGGGGGGGGGGGGGGGGGGGGGGGGGGGGGGGGGGGGGGGGGGGGGGGGGGGGGGGGGGGGGGGGGGGGGGGGGGGGGGGGGGGGGGGGGGGGGGGGGGGGGGGGGGGGGGGGGGGGGGGGGGGGGGGGGGGGGGGGGGGGGGGGGGGGGGGGGGGGGGGGGGGGGGGGGGGGGGGGGGGGGGGGGGGGGGGGGGGGGGGGGGGGGGGGGGGGGGGGGGGGGGGGGGGGGGGGGGGGGGGGGGGGGGGGGGGGGGGGGGGGGGGGGGGGGGGGGGGGGGGGGGGGGGGGGGGGGGGGGGGGGGGGGGGGGGGGGGGGGGGGGGGGGGGGGGGGGGGGGGGGGGGGGGGGGGGGGGGGGGGGGGGGGGGGGGGGGGGGGGGGGGGGGGGGGGGGGGGGGGGGGGGGGGGGGGGGGGGGGGGGGGGGGGGGGGGGGGGGGGGGGGGGGGGGGGGGGGGGGGGGGGGGGGGGGGGGGGGGGGGGGGGGGGGGGGGGGGGGGGGGGGGGGGGGGGGGGGGGGGGGGGGGGGGGGGGGGGGGGGGGGGGGGGGGGGGGGGGGGGGGGGGGGGGGGGGGGGGGGGGGGGGGGGGGGGGGGGGGGGGGGGGGGGGGGGGGGGGGGGGGGGGGGGGGGGGGGGGGGGGGGGGGGGGGGGGGGGGGGGGGGGGGGGGGGGGGGGGGGGGGGGGGGGGGGGGGGGGGGGGGGGGGGGGGGGGGGGGGGGGGGGGGGGGGGGGGGGGGGGGGGGGGGGGGGGGGGGGGGGGGGGGGGGGGGGGGGGGGGGGGGGGGGGGGGGGGGGGGGGGGGGGGGGGGGGGGGGGGGGGGGGGGGGGGGGGGGGGGGGGGGGGGGGGGGGGGGGGGGGGGGGGGGGGGGGGGGGGGGGGGGGGGGGGGGGGGGGGGGGGGGGGGGGGGGGGGGGGGGGGGGGGGGGGGGGGGGGGGGGGGGGGGGGGGGGGGGGGGGGGGGGGGGGGGGGGGGGGGGGGGGGGGGGGGGGGGGGGGGGGGGGGGGGGGGGGGGGGGGGGGGGGGGGGGGGGGGGGGGGGGGGGGGGGGGGGGGGGGGGGGGGGGGGGGGGGGGGGGGGGGGGGGGGGGGGGGGGGGGGGGGGGGGGGGGGGGGGGGGGGGGGGGGGGGGGGGGGGGGGGGGGGGGGGGGGGGGGGGGGGGGGGGGGGGGGGGGGGGGGGGGGGGGGGGGGGGGGGGGGGGGGGGGGGGGGGGGGGGGGGGGGGGGGGGGGGGGGGGGGGGGGGGGGGGGGGGGGGGGGGGGGGGGGGGGGGGGGGGGGGGGGGGGGGGGGGGGGGGGGGGGGGGGGGGGGGGGGGGGGGGGGGGGGGGGGGGGGGGGGGGGGGGGGGGGGGGGGGGGGGGGGGGGGGGGGGGGGGGGGGGGGGGGGGGGGGGGGGGGGGGGGGGGGGGGGGGGGGGGGGGGGGGGGGGGGGGGGGGGGGGGGGGGGGGGGGGGGGGGGGGGGGGGGGGGGGGGGGGGGGGGGGGGGGGGGGGGGGGGGGGGGGGGGGGGGGGGGGGGGGGGGGGGGGGGGGGGGGGGGGGGGGGGGGGGGGGGGGGGGGGGGGGGGGGGGGGGGGGGGGGGGGGGGGGGGGGGGGGGGGGGGGGGGGGGGGGGGGGGGGGGGGGGGGGGGGGGGGGGGGGGGGGGGGGGGGGGGGGGGGGGGGGGGGGGGGGGGGGGGGGGGGGGGGGGGGGGGGGGGGGGGGGGGGGGGGGGGGGGGGGGGGGGGGGGGGGGGGGGGGGGGGGGGGGGGGGGGGGGGGGGGGGGGGGGGGGGGGGGGGGGGGGGGGGGGGGGGGGGGGGGGGGGGGGGGGGGGGGGGGGGGGGGGGGGGGGGGGGGGGGGGGGGGGGGGGGGGGGGGGGGGGGGGGGGGGGGGGGGGGGGGGGGGGGGGGGGGGGGGGGGGGGGGGGGGGGGGGGGGGGGGGGGGGGGGGGGGGGGGGGGGGGGGGGGGGGGGGGGGGGGGGGGGGGGGGGGGGGGGGGGGGGGGGGGGGGGGGGGGGGGGGGGGGGGGGGGGGGGGGGGGGGGGGGGGGGGGGGGGGGGGGGGGGGGGGGGGGGGGGGGGGGGGGGGGGGGGGGGGGGGGGGGGGGGGGGGGGGGGGGGGGGGGGGGGGGGGGGGGGGGGGGGGGGGGGGGGGGGGGGGGGGGGGGGGGGGGGGGGGGGGGGGGGGGGGGGGGGGGGGGGGGGGGGGGGGGGGGGGGGGGGGGGGGGGGGGGGGGGGGGGGGGGGGGGGGGGGGGGGGGGGGGGGGGGGGGGGGGGGGGGGGGGGGGGGGGGGGGGGGGGGGGGGGGGGGGGGGGGGGGGGGGGGGGGGGGGGGGGGGGGGGGGGGGGGGGGGGGGGGGGGGGGGGGGGGGGGGGGGGGGGGGGGGGGGGGGGGGGGGGGGGGGGGGGGGGGGGGGGGGGGGGGGGGGGGGGGGGGGGGGGGGGGGGGGGGGGGGGGGGGGGGGGGGGGGGGGGGGGGGGGGGGGGGGGGGGGGGGGGGGGGGGGGGGGGGGGGGGGGGGGGGGGGGGGGGGGGGGGGGGGGGGGGGGGGGGGGGGGGGGGGGGGGGGGGGGGGGGGGGGGGGGGGGGGGGGGGGGGGGGGGGGGGGGGGGGGGGGGGGGGGGGGGGGGGGGGGGGGGGGGGGGGGGGGGGGGGGGGGGGGGGGGGGGGGGGGGGGGGGGGGGGGGGGGGGGGGGGGGGGGGGGGGGGGGGGGGGGGGGGGGGGGGGGGGGGGGGGGGGGGGGGGGGGGGGGGGGGGGGGGGGGGGGGGGGGGGGGGGGGGGGGGGGGGGGGGGGGGGGGGGGGGGGGGGGGGGGGGGGGGGGGGGGGGGGGGGGGGGGGGGGGGGGGGGGGGGGGGGGGGGGGGGGGGGGGGGGGGGGGGGGGGGGGGGGGGGGGGGGGGGGGGGGGGGGGGGGGGGGGGGGGGGGGGGGGGGGGGGGGGGGGGGGGGGGGGGGGGGGGGGGGGGGGGGGGGGGGGGGGGGGGGGGGGGGGGGGGGGGGGGGGGGGGGGGGGGGGGGGGGGGGGGGGGGGGGGGGGGGGGGGGGGGGGGGGGGGGGGGGGGGGGGGGGGGGGGGGGGGGGGGGGGGGGGGGGGGGGGGGGGGGGGGGGGGGGGGGGGGGGGGGGGGGGGGGGGGGGGGGGGGGGGGGGGGGGGGGGGGGGGGGGGGGGGGGGGGGGGGGGGGGGGGGGGGGGGGGGGGGGGGGGGGGGGGGGGGGGGGGGGGGGGGGGGGGGGGGGGGGGGGGGGGGGGGGGGGGGGGGGGGGGGGGGGGGGGGGGGGGGGGGGGGGGGGGGGGGGGGGGGGGGGGGGGGGGGGGGGGGGGGGGGGGGGGGGGGGGGGGGGGGGGGGGGGGGGGGGGGGGGGGGGGGGGGGGGGGGGGGGGGGGGGGGGGGGGGGGGGGGGGGGGGGGGGGGGGGGGGGGGGGGGGGGGGGGGGGGGGGGGGGGGGGGGGGGGGGGGGGGGGGGGGGGGGGGGGGGGGGGGGGGGGGGGGGGGGGGGGGGGGGGGGGGGGGGGGGGGGGGGGGGGGGGGGGGGGGGGGGGGGGGGGGGGGGGGGGGGGGGGGGGGGGGGGGGGGGGGGGGGGGGGGGGGGGGGGGGGGGGGGGGGGGGGGGGGGGGGGGGGGGGGGGGGGGGGGGGGGGGGGGGGGGGGGGGGGGGGGGGGGGGGGGGGGGGGGGGGGGGGGGGGGGGGGGGGGGGGGGGGGGGGGGGGGGGGGGGGGGGGGGGGGGGGGGGGGGGGGGGGGGGGGGGGGGGGGGGGGGGGGGGGGGGGGGGGGGGGGGGGGGGGGGGGGGGGGGGGGGGGGGGGGGGGGGGGGGGGGGGGGGGGGGGGGGGGGGGGGGGGGGGGGGGGGGGGGGGGGGGGGGGGGGGGGGGGGGGGGGGGGGGGGGGGGGGGGGGGGGGGGGGGGGGGGGGGGGGGGGGGGGGGGGGGGGGGGGGGGGGGGGGGGGGGGGGGGGGGGGGGGGGGGGGGGGGGGGGGGGGGGGGGGGGGGGGGGGGGGGGGGGGGGGGGGGGGGGGGGGGGGGGGGGGGGGGGGGGGGGGGGGGGGGGGGGGGGGGGGGGGGGGGGGGGGGGGGGGGGGGGGGGGGGGGGGGGGGGGGGGGGGGGGGGGGGGGGGGGGGGGGGGGGGGGGGGGGGGGGGGGGGGGGGGGGGGGGGGGGGGGGGGGGGGGGGGGGGGGGGGGGGGGGGGGGGGGGGGGGGGGGGGGGGGGGGGGGGGGGGGGGGGGGGGGGGGGGGGGGGGGGGGGGGGGGGGGGGGGGGGGGGGGGGGGGGGGGGGGGGGGGGGGGGGGGGGGGGGGGGGGGGGGGGGGGGGGGGGGGGGGGGGGGGGGGGGGGGGGGGGGGGGGGGGGGGGGGGGGGGGGGGGGGGGGGGGGGGGGGGGGGGGGGGGGGGGGGGGGGGGGGGGGGGGGGGGGGGGGGGGGGGGGGGGGGGGGGGGGGGGGGGGGGGGGGGGGGGGGGGGGGGGGGGGGGGGGGGGGGGGGGGGGGGGGGGGGGGGGGGGGGGGGGGGGGGGGGGGGGGGGGGGGGGGGGGGGGGGGGGGGGGGGGGGGGGGGGGGGGGGGGGGGGGGGGGGGGGGGGGGGGGGGGGGGGGGGGGGGGGGGGGGGGGGGGGGGGGGGGGGGGGGGGGGGGGGGGGGGGGGGGGGGGGGGGGGGGGGGGGGGGGGGGGGGGGGGGGGGGGGGGGGGGGGGGGGGGGGGGGGGGGGGGGGGGGGGGGGGGGGGGGGGGGGGGGGGGGGGGGGGGGGGGGGGGGGGGGGGGGGGGGGGGGGGGGGGGGGGGGGGGGGGGGGGGGGGGGGGGGGGGGGGGGGGGGGGGGGGGGGGGGGGGGGGGGGGGGGGGGGGGGGGGGGGGGGGGGGGGGGGGGGGGGGGGGGGGGGGGGGGGGGGGGGGGGGGGGGGGGGGGGGGGGGGGGGGGGGGGGGGGGGGGGGGGGGGGGGGGGGGGGGGGGGGGGGGGGGGGGGGGGGGGGGGGGGGGGGGGGGGGGGGGGGGGGGGGGGGGGGGGGGGGGGGGGGGGGGGGGGGGGGGGGGGGGGGGGGGGGGGGGGGGGGGGGGGGGGGGGGGGGGGGGGGGGGGGGGGGGGGGGGGGGGGGGGGGGGGGGGGGGGGGGGGGGGGGGGGGGGGGGGGGGGGGGGGGGGGGGGGGGGGGGGGGGGGGGGGGGGGGGGGGGGGGGGGGGGGGGGGGGGGGGGGGGGGGGGGGGGGGGGGGGGGGGGGGGGGGGGGGGGGGGGGGGGGGGGGGGGGGGGGGGGGGGGGGGGGGGGGGGGGGGGGGGGGGGGGGGGGGGGGGGGGGGGGGGGGGGGGGGGGGGGGGGGGGGGGGGGGGGGGGGGGGGGGGGGGGGGGGGGGGGGGGGGGGGGGGGGGGGGGGGGGGGGGGGGGGGGGGGGGGGGGGGGGGGGGGGGGGGGGGGGGGGGGGGGGGGGGGGGGGGGGGGGGGGGGGGGGGGGGGGGGGGGGGGGGGGGGGGGGGGGGGGGGGGGGGGGGGGGGGGGGGGGGGGGGGGGGGGGGGGGGGGGGGGGGGGGGGGGGGGGGGGGGGGGGGGGGGGGGGGGGGGGGGGGGGGGGGGGGGGGGGGGGGGGGGGGGGGGGGGGGGGGGGGGGGGGGGGGGGGGGGGGGGGGGGGGGGGGGGGGGGGGGGGGGGGGGGGGGGGGGGGGGGGGGGGGGGGGGGGGGGGGGGGGGGGGGGGGGGGGGGGGGGGGGGGGGGGGGGGGGGGGGGGGGGGGGGGGGGGGGGGGGGGGGGGGGGGGGGGGGGGGGGGGGGGGGGGGGGGGGGGGGGGGGGGGGGGGGGGGGGGGGGGGGGGGGGGGGGGGGGGGGGGGGGGGGGGGGGGGGGGGGGGGGGGGGGGGGGGGGGGGGGGGGGGGGGGGGGGGGGGGGGGGGGGGGGGGGGGGGGGGGGGGGGGGGGGGGGGGGGGGGGGGGGGGGGGGGGGGGGGGGGGGGGGGGGGGGGGGGGGGGGGGGGGGGGGGGGGGGGGGGGGGGGGGGGGGGGGGGGGGGGGGGGGGGGGGGGGGGGGGGGGGGGGGGGGGGGGGGGGGGGGGGGGGGGGGGGGGGGGGGGGGGGGGGGGGGGGGGGGGGGGGGGGGGGGGGGGGGGGGGGGGGGGGGGGGGGGGGGGGGGGGGGGGGGGGGGGGGGGGGGGGGGGGGGGGGGGGGGGGGGGGGGGGGGGGGGGGGGGGGGGGGGGGGGGGGGGGGGGGGGGGGGGGGGGGGGGGGGGGGGGGGGGGGGGGGGGGGGGGGGGGGGGGGGGGGGGGGGGGGGGGGGGGGGGGGGGGGGGGGGGGGGGGGGGGGGGGGGGGGGGGGGGGGGGGGGGGGGGGGGGGGGGGGGGGGGGGGGGGGGGGGGGGGGGGGGGGGGGGGGGGGGGGGGGGGGGGGGGGGGGGGGGGGGGGGGGGGGGGGGGGGGGGGGGGGGGGGGGGGGGGGGGGGGGGGGGGGGGGGGGGGGGGGGGGGGGGGGGGGGGGGGGGGGGGGGGGGGGGGGGGGGGGGGGGGGGGGGGGGGGGGGGGGGGGGGGGGGGGGGGGGGGGGGGGGGGGGGGGGGGGGGGGGGGGGGGGGGGGGGGGGGGGGGGGGGGGGGGGGGGGGGGGGGGGGGGGGGGGGGGGGGGGGGGGGGGGGGGGGGGGGGGGGGGGGGGGGGGGGGGGGGGGGGGG
Organism: Ambrosia x helenae; assembly: GCA_030844895.1. NCBI lineage: Eukaryota > Viridiplantae > Streptophyta > Magnoliopsida > Asterales > Asteraceae > Ambrosia > Ambrosia x helenae. Next base: position 21,142 of record JAUTDX010005059.1, on the reverse strand, counting down.
GGGGGGGGGGGGGGGGGGGGGGGGGGGGGGGGGGGGGGGGGGGGGGGGGGGGGGGGGGGGGGGGGGGGGGGGGGGGGGGGGGGGGGGGGGGGGGGGGGGGGGGGGGGGGGGGGGGGGGGGGGGGGGGGGGGGGGGGGGGGGGGGGGGGGGGGGGGGGGGGGGGGGGGGGGGGGGGGGGGGGGGGGGGGGGGGGGGGGGGGGGGGGGGGGGGGGGGGGGGGGGGGGGGGGGGGGGGGGGGGGGGGGGGGGGGGGGGGGGGGGGGGGGGGGGGGGGGGGGGGGGGGGGGGGGGGGGGGGGGGGGGGGGGGGGGGGGGGGGGGGGGGGGGGGGGGGGGGGGGGGGGGGGGGGGGGGGGGGGGGGGGGGGGGGGGGGGGGGGGGGGGGGGGGGGGGGGGGGGGGGGGGGGGGGGGGGGGGGGGGGGGGGGGGGGGGGGGGGGGGGGGGGGGGGGGGGGGGGGGGGGGGGGGGGGGGGGGGGGGGGGGGGGGGGGGGGGGGGGGGGGGGGGGGGGGGGGGGGGGGGGGGGGGGGGGGGGGGGGGGGGGGGGGGGGGGGGGGGGGGGGGGGGGGGGGGGGGGGGGGGGGGGGGGGGGGGGGGGGGGGGGGGGGGGGGGGGGGGGGGGGGGGGGGGGGGGGGGGGGGGGGGGGGGGGGGGGGGGGGGGGGGGGGGGGGGGGGGGGGGGGGGGGGGGGGGGGGGGGGGGGGGGGGGGGGGGGGGGGGGGGGGGGGGGGGGGGGGGGGGGGGGGGGGGGGGGGGGGGGGGGGGGGGGGGGGGGGGGGGGGGGGGGGGGGGGGGGGGGGGGGGGGGGGGGGGGGGGGGGGGGGGGGGGGGGGGGGGGGGGGGGGGGGGGGGGGGGGGGGGGGGGGGGGGGGGGGGGGGGGGGGGGGGGGGGGGGGGGGGGGGGGGGGGGGGGGGGGGGGGGGGGGGGGGGGGGGGGGGGGGGGGGGGGGGGGGGGGGGGGGGGGGGGGGGGGGGGGGGGGGGGGGGGGGGGGGGGGGGGGGGGGGGGGGGGGGGGGGGGGGGGGGGGGGGGGGGGGGGGGGGGGGGGGGGGGGGGGGGGGGGGGGGGGGGGGGGGGGGGGGGGGGGGGGGGGGGGGGGGGGGGGGGGGGGGGGGGGGGGGGGGGGGGGGGGGGGGGGGGGGGGGGGGGGGGGGGGGGGGGGGGGGGGGGGGGGGGGGGGGGGGGGGGGGGGGGGGGGGGGGGGGGGGGGGGGGGGGGGGGGGGGGGGGGGGGGGGGGGGGGGGGGGGGGGGGGGGGGGGGGGGGGGGGGGGGGGGGGGGGGGGGGGGGGGGGGGGGGGGGGGGGGGGGGGGGGGGGGGGGGGGGGGGGGGGGGGGGGGGGGGGGGGGGGGGGGGGGGGGGGGGGGGGGGGGGGGGGGGGGGGGGGGGGGGGGGGGGGGGGGGGGGGGGGGGGGGGGGGGGGGGGGGGGGGGGGGGGGGGGGGGGGGGGGGGGGGGGGGGGGGGGGGGGGGGGGGGGGGGGGGGGGGGGGGGGGGGGGGGGGGGGGGGGGGGGGGGGGGGGGGGGGGGGGGGGGGGGGGGGGGGGGGGGGGGGGGGGGGGGGGGGGGGGGGGGGGGGGGGGGGGGGGGGGGGGGGGGGGGGGGGGGGGGGGGGGGGGGGGGGGGGGGGGGGGGGGGGGGGGGGGGGGGGGGGGGGGGGGGGGGGGGGGGGGGGGGGGGGGGGGGGGGGGGGGGGGGGGGGGGGGGGGGGGGGGGGGGGGGGGGGGGGGGGGGGGGGGGGGGGGGGGGGGGGGGGGGGGGGGGGGGGGGGGGGGGGGGGGGGGGGGGGGGGGGGGGGGGGGGGGGGGGGGGGGGGGGGGGGGGGGGGGGGGGGGGGGGGGGGGGGGGGGGGGGGGGGGGGGGGGGGGGGGGGGGGGGGGGGGGGGGGGGGGGGGGGGGGGGGGGGGGGGGGGGGGGGGGGGGGGGGGGGGGGGGGGGGGGGGGGGGGGGGGGGGGGGGGGGGGGGGGGGGGGGGGGGGGGGGGGGGGGGGGGGGGGGGGGGGGGGGGGGGGGGGGGGGGGGGGGGGGGGGGGGGGGGGGGGGGGGGGGGGGGGGGGGGGGGGGGGGGGGGGGGGGGGGGGGGGGGGGGGGGGGGGGGGGGGGGGGGGGGGGGGGGGGGGGGGGGGGGGGGGGGGGGGGGGGGGGGGGGGGGGGGGGGGGGGGGGGGGGGGGGGGGGGGGGGGGGGGGGGGGGGGGGGGGGGGGGGGGGGGGGGGGGGGGGGGGGGGGGGGGGGGGGGGGGGGGGGGGGGGGGGGGGGGGGGGGGGGGGGGGGGGGGGGGGGGGGGGGGGGGGGGGGGGGGGGGGGGGGGGGGGGGGGGGGGGGGGGGGGGGGGGGGGGGGGGGGGGGGGGGGGGGGGGGGGGGGGGGGGGGGGGGGGGGGGGGGGGGGGGGGGGGGGGGGGGGGGGGGGGGGGGGGGGGGGGGGGGGGGGGGGGGGGGGGGGGGGGGGGGGGGGGGGGGGGGGGGGGGGGGGGGGGGGGGGGGGGGGGGGGGGGGGGGGGGGGGGGGGGGGGGGGGGGGGGGGGGGGGGGGGGGGGGGGGGGGGGGGGGGGGGGGGGGGGGGGGGGGGGGGGGGGGGGGGGGGGGGGGGGGGGGGGGGGGGGGGGGGGGGGGGGGGGGGGGGGGGGGGGGGGGGGGGGGGGGGGGGGGGGGGGGGGGGGGGGGGGGGGGGGGGGGGGGGGGGGGGGGGGGGGGGGGGGGGGGGGGGGGGGGGGGGGGGGGGGGGGGGGGGGGGGGGGGGGGGGGGGGGGGGGGGGGGGGGGGGGGGGGGGGGGGGGGGGGGGGGGGGGGGGGGGGGGGGGGGGGGGGGGGGGGGGGGGGGGGGGGGGGGGGGGGGGGGGGGGGGGGGGGGGGGGGGGGGGGGGGGGGGGGGGGGGGGGGGGGGGGGGGGGGGGGGGGGGGGGGGGGGGGGGGGGGGGGGGGGGGGGGGGGGGGGGGGGGGGGGGGGGGGGGGGGGGGGGGGGGGGGGGGGGGGGGGGGGGGGGGGGGGGGGGGGGGGGGGGGGGGGGGGGGGGGGGGGGGGGGGGGGGGGGGGGGGGGGGGGGGGGGGGGGGGGGGGGGGGGGGGGGGGGGGGGGGGGGGGGGGGGGGGGGGGGGGGGGGGGGGGGGGGGGGGGGGGGGGGGGGGGGGGGGGGGGGGGGGGGGGGGGGGGGGGGGGGGGGGGGGGGGGGGGGGGGGGGGGGGGGGGGGGGGGGGGGGGGGGGGGGGGGGGGGGGGGGGGGGGGGGGGGGGGGGGGGGGGGGGGGGGGGGGGGGGGGGGGGGGGGGGGGGGGGGGGGGGGGGGGGGGGGGGGGGGGGGGGGGGGGGGGGGGGGGGGGGGGGGGGGGGGGGGGGGGGGGGGGGGGGGGGGGGGGGGGGGGGGGGGGGGGGGGGGGGGGGGGGGGGGGGGGGGGGGGGGGGGGGGGGGGGGGGGGGGGGGGGGGGGGGGGGGGGGGGGGGGGGGGGGGGGGGGGGGGGGGGGGGGGGGGGGGGGGGGGGGGGGGGGGGGGGGGGGGGGGGGGGGGGGGGGGGGGGGGGGGGGGGGGGGGGGGGGGGGGGGGGGGGGGGGGGGGGGGGGGGGGGGGGGGGGGGGGGGGGGGGGGGGGGGGGGGGGGGGGGGGGGGGGGGGGGGGGGGGGGGGGGGGGGGGGGGGGGGGGGGGGGGGGGGGGGGGGGGGGGGGGGGGGGGGGGGGGGGGGGGGGGGGGGGGGGGGGGGGGGGGGGGGGGGGGGGGGGGGGGGGGGGGGGGGGGGGGGGGGGGGGGGGGGGGGGGGGGGGGGGGGGGGGGGGGGGGGGGGGGGGGGGGGGGGGGGGGGGGGGGGGGGGGGGGGGGGGGGGGGGGGGGGGGGGGGGGGGGGGGGGGGGGGGGGGGGGGGGGGGGGGGGGGGGGGGGGGGGGGGGGGGGGGGGGGGGGGGGGGGGGGGGGGGGGGGGGGGGGGGGGGGGGGGGGGGGGGGGGGGGGGGGGGGGGGGGGGGGGGGGGGGGGGGGGGGGGGGGGGGGGGGGGGGGGGGGGGGGGGGGGGGGGGGGGGGGGGGGGGGGGGGGGGGGGGGGGGGGGGGGGGGGGGGGGGGGGGGGGGGGGGGGGGGGGGGGGGGGGGGGGGGGGGGGGGGGGGGGGGGGGGGGGGGGGGGGGGGGGGGGGGGGGGGGGGGGGGGGGGGGGGGGGGGGGGGGGGGGGGGGGGGGGGGGGGGGGGGGGGGGGGGGGGGGGGGGGGGGGGGGGGGGGGGGGGGGGGGGGGGGGGGGGGGGGGGGGGGGGGGGGGGGGGGGGGGGGGGGGGGGGGGGGGGGGGGGGGGGGGGGGGGGGGGGGGGGGGGGGGGGGGGGGGGGGGGGGGGGGGGGGGGGGGGGGGGGGGGGGGGGGGGGGGGGGGGGGGGGGGGGGGGGGGGGGGGGGGGGGGGGGGGGGGGGGGGGGGGGGGGGGGGGGGGGGGGGGGGGGGGGGGGGGGGGGGGGGGGGGGGGGGGGGGGGGGGGGGGGGGGGGGGGGGGGGGGGGGGGGGGGGGGGGGGGGGGGGGGGGGGGGGGGGGGGGGGGGGGGGGGGGGGGGGGGGGGGGGGGGGGGGGGGGGGGGGGGGGGGGGGGGGGGGGGGGGGGGGGGGGGGGGGGGGGGGGGGGGGGGGGGGGGGGGGGGGGGGGGGGGGGGGGGGGGGGGGGGGGGGGGGGGGGGGGGGGGGGGGGGGGGGGGGGGGGGGGGGGGGGGGGGGGGGGGGGGGGGGGGGGGGGGGGGGGGGGGGGGGGGGGGGGGGGGGGGGGGGGGGGGGGGGGGGGGGGGGGGGGGGGGGGGGGGGGGGGGGGGGGGGGGGGGGGGGGGGGGGGGGGGGGGGGGGGGGGGGGGGGGGGGGGGGGGGGGGGGGGGGGGGGGGGGGGGGGGGGGGGGGGGGGGGGGGGGGGGGGGGGGGGGGGGGGGGGGGGGGGGGGGGGGGGGGGGGGGGGGGGGGGGGGGGGGGGGGGGGGGGGGGGGGGGGGGGGGGGGGGGGGGGGGGGGGGGGGGGGGGGGGGGGGGGGGGGGGGGGGGGGGGGGGGGGGGGGGGGGGGGGGGGGGGGGGGGGGGGGGGGGGGGGGGGGGGGGGGGGGGGGGGGGGGGGGGGGGGGGGGGGGGGGGGGGGGGGGGGGGGGGGGGGGGGGGGGGGGGGGGGGGGGGGGGGGGGGGGGGGGGGGGGGGGGGGGGGGGGGGGGGGGGGGGGGGGGGGGGGGGGGGGGGGGGGGGGGGGGGGGGGGGGGGGGGGGGGGGGGGGGGGGGGGGGGGGGGGGGGGGGGGGGGGGGGGGGGGGGGGGGGGGGGGGGGGGGGGGGGGGGGGGGGGGGGGGGGGGGGGGGGGGGGGGGGGGGGGGGGGGGGGGGGGGGGGGGGGGGGGGGGGGGGGGGGGGGGGGGGGGGGGGGGGGGGGGGGGGGGGGGGGGGGGGGGGGGGGGGGGGGGGGGGGGGGGGGGGGGGGGGGGGGGGGGGGGGGGGGGGGGGGGGGGGGGGGGGGGGGGGGGGGGGGGGGGGGGGGGGGGGGGGGGGGGGGGGGGGGGGGGGGGGGGGGGGGGGGGGGGGGGGGGGGGGGGGGGGGGGGGGGGGGGGGGGGGGGGGGGGGGGGGGGGGGGGGGGGGGGGGGGGGGGGGGGGGGGGGGGGGGGGGGGGGGGGGGGGGGGGGGGGGGGGGGGGGGGGGGGGGGGGGGGGGGGGGGGGGGGGGGGGGGGGGGGGGGGGGGGGGGGGGGGGGGGGGGGGGGGGGGGGGGGGGGGGGGGGGGGGGGGGGGGGGGGGGGGGGGGGGGGGGGGGGGGGGGGGGGGGGGGGGGGGGGGGGGGGGGGGGGGGGGGGGGGGGGGGGGGGGGGGGGGGGGGGGGGGGGGGGGGGGGGGGGGGGGGGGGGGGGGGGGGGGGGGGGGGGGGGGGGGGGGGGGGGGGGGGGGGGGGGGGGGGGGGGGGGGGGGGGGGGGGGGGGGGGGGGGGGGGGGGGGGGGGGGGGGGGGGGGGGGGGGGGGGGGGGGGGGGGGGGGGGGGGGGGGGGGGGGGGGGGGGGGGGGGGGGGGGGGGGGGGGGGGGGGGGGGGGGGGGGGGGGGGGGGGGGGGGGGGGGGGGGGGGGGGGGGGGGGGGGGGGGGGGGGGGGGGGGGGGGGGGGGGGGGGGGGGGGGGGGGGGGGGGGGGGGGGGGGGGGGGGGGGGGGGGGGGGGGGGGGGGGGGGGGGGGGGGGGGGGGGGGGGGGGGGGGGGGGGGGGGGGGGGGGGGGGGGGGGGGGGGGGGGGGGGGGGGGGGGGGGGGGGGGGGGGGGGGGGGGGGGGGGGGGGGGGGGGGGGGGGGGGGGGGGGGGGGGGGGGGGGGGGGGGGGGGGGGGGGGGGGGGGGGGGGGGGGGGGGGGGGGGGGGGGGGGGGGGGGGGGGGGGGGGGGGGGGGGGGGGGGGGGGGGGGGGGGGGGGGGGGGGGGGGGGGGGGGGGGGGGGGGGGGGGGGGGGGGGGGGGGGGGGGGGGGGGGGGGGGGGGGGGGGGGGGGGGGGGGGGGGGGGGGGGGGGGGGGGGGGGGGGGGGGGGGGGGGGGGGGGGGGGGGGGGGGGGGGGGGGGGGGGGGGGGGGGGGGGGGGGGGGGGGGGGGGGGGGGGGGGGGGGGGGGGGGGGGGGGGGGGGGGGGGGGGGGGGGGGGGGGGGGGGGGGGGGGGGGGGGGGGGGGGGGGGGGGGGGGGGGGGGGGGGGGGGGGGGGGGGGGGGGGGGGGGGGGGGGGGGGGGGGGGGGGGGGGGGGGGGGGGGGGGGGGGGGGGGGGGGGGGGGGGGGGGGGGGGGGGGGGGGGGGGGGGGGGGGGGGGGGGGGGGGGGGGGGGGGGGGGGGGGGGGGGGGGGGGGGGGGGGGGGGGGGGGGGGGGGGGGGGGGGGGGGGGGGGGGGGGGGGGGGGGGGGGGGGGGGGGGGGGGGGGGGGGGGGGGGGGGGGGGGGGGGGGGGGGGGGGGGGGGGGGGGGGGGGGGGGGGGGGGGGGGGGGGGGGGGGGGGGGGGGGGGGGGGGGGGGGGGGGGGGGGGGGGGGGGGGGGGGGGGGGGGGGGGGGGGGGGGGGGGGGGGGGGGGGGGGGGGGGGGGGGGGGGGGGGGGGGGGGGGGGGGGGGGGGGGGGGGGGGGGGGGGGGGGGGGGGGGGGGGGGGGGGGGGGGGGGGGGGGGGGGGGGGGGGGGGGGGGGGGGGGGGGGGGGGGGGGGGGGGGGGGGGGGGGGGGGGGGGGGGGGGGGGGGGGGGGGGGGGGGGGGGGGGGGGGGGGGGGGGGGGGGGGGGGGGGGGGGGGGGGGGGGGGGGGGGGGGGGGGGGGGGGGGGGGGGGGGGGGGGGGGGGGGGGGGGGGGGGGGGGGGGGGGGGGGGGGGGGGGGGGGGGGGGGGGGGGGGGGGGGGGGGGGGGGGGGGGGGGGGGGGGGGGGGGGGGGGGGGGGGGGGGGGGGGGGGGGGGGGGGGGGGGGGGGGGGGGGGGGGGGGGGGGGGGGGGGGGGGGGGGGGGGGGGGGGGGGGGGGGGGGGGGGGGGGGGGGGGGGGGGGGGGGGGGGGGGGGGGGGGGGGGGGGGGGGGGGGGGGGGGGGGGGGGGGGGGGGGGGGGGGGGGGGGGGGGGGGGGGGGGGGGGGGGGGGGGGGGGGGGGGGGGGGGGGGGGGGGGGGGGGGGGGGGGGGGGGGGGGGGGGGGGGGGGGGGGGGGGGGGGGGGGGGGGGGGGGGGGGGGGGGGGGGGGGGGGGGGGGGGGGGGGGGGGGGGGGGGGGGGGGGGGGGGGGGGGGGGGGGGGGGGGGGGGGGGGGGGGGGGGGGGGGGGGGGGGGGGGGGGGGGGGGGGGGGGGGGGGGGGGGGGGGGGGGGGGGGGGGGGGGGGGGGGGGGGGGGGGGGGGGGGGGGGGGGGGGGGGGGGGGGGGGGGGGGGGGGGGGGGGGGGGGGGGGGGGGGGGGGGGGGGGGGGGGGGGGGGGGGGGGGGGGGGGGGGGGGGGGGGGGGGGGGGGGGGGGGGGGGGGGGGGGGGGGGGGGGGGGGGGGGGGGGGGGGGGGGGGGGGGGGGGGGGGGGGGGGGGGGGGGGGGGGGGGGGGGGGGGGGGGGGGGGGGGGGGGGGGGGGGGGGGGGGGGGGGGGGGGGGGGGGGGGGGGGGGGGGGGGGGGGGGGGGGGGGGGGGGGGGGGGGGGGGGGGGGGGGGGGGGGGGGGGGGGGGGGGGGGGGGGGGGGGGGGGGGGGGGGGGGGGGGGGGGGGGGGGGGGGGGGGGGGGGGGGGGGGGGGGGGGGGGGGGGGGGGGGGGGGGGGGGGGGGGGGGGGGGGGGGGGGGGGGGGGGGGGGGGGGGGGGGGGGGGGGGGGGGGGGGGGGGGGGGGGGGGGGGGGGGGGGGGGGGGGGGGGGGGGGGGGGGGGGGGGGGGGGGGGGGGGGGGGGGGGGGGGGGGGGGGGGGGGGGGGGGGGGGGGGGGGGGGGGGGGGGGGGGGGGGGGGGGGGGGGGGGGGGGGGGGGGGGGGGGGGGGGGGGGGGGGGGGGGGGGGGGGGGGGGGGGGGGGGGGGGGGGGGGGGGGGGGGGGGGGGGGGGGGGGGGGGGGGGGGGGGGGGGGGGGGGGGGGGGGGGGGGGGGGGGGGGGGGGGGGGGGGGGGGGGGGGGGGGGGGGGGGGGGGGGGGGGGGGGGGGGGGGGGGGGGGGGGGGGGGGGGGGGGGGGGGGGGGGGGGGGGGGGGGGGGGGGGGGGGGGGGGGGGGGGG